>CM068369.1:8913133-9345633 GCA_034769895.1 Magicicada septendecula | reverse complement strand
CTGGAAAAGAGATACGACAAGGTGATTCACTTAGTCTCCTACTTTTTAACTTGGTTATCATCATCATCATCTGCTAGGATTAAACCAAGGATGGTTTGTTCCGGTCCCAAACAGTCAGTGAGTCTAGAGCTGGTTACTACAGCGCTTCCTCGGACGACCCACACATCTCCATCCCTTCTTCTTATAGTTCCATAGTTGTTTGGGGATGCGGCAGTCATCCATTCGGCAAAGATTTTCCCACGAATTCAGCCAATACTGGGCAATCCTGTCGCGTATACTCATAATATTCAGTTCCTGCCGTATGTCTGTGTTTCTTCTATAATCATGGAGAATAAACACTGCCACGTGCCTGAGAAATCTCATTTCAGCCGGTTGGATCCGACTGACCTCGCAATTCATTAAAGTTCAATTCTCAACCTATACATAAGTGTGGGAAGGGCCATCACCTTGTAGAATTTTAGCCGTGTTTCTTTACTTGGTGACTTAAGTTTTTAACGTGGTAACCACGAAATAATAATGGCCATGAAGTAATAGGCCTATTAAATGGATAATATTAATTTCAACATTATTTGCTATGGTGACGATGCCGTGCTTATTGCTGAATACAAAGACGATCTGCAAAGCCTTCTGTATTTATTTATCAACTCGTGTAAACAACACAGTATGATGTCTACCATCCGAGACTACAGCAATCACTTATGCTCCACCGCCAGTGAAGACCAAGTTAGTAGTAGACAACGAAATTGTGAAACATACCGGAAACCAAATATTTAGGAGTAGGCTACCGATAACAAGCTATGGTTCAACAGGTAAAGAAATAAGCTGACAGATTTCAAGCAAGCAGGATGTCAGATTGTATAAGTGATGTCATGTGGAATAATATATTTTAAATTTGGGAAATAAAAGCAAGAATATGTAAAAGTACAGTGAGGCGTATCCTGACGTATGGAGCAGAGGCAAGACCAGAAACTACGACAACCAGAAGACAAACACAAGCCGCTAAGATGAAGTCATTCAGAAGAATGATAGGCAGAACACGGCGATATAGAATAACAAATCTCAATATTCGAGAAACACGTCATCTGACAGGCACAGTAAACTGGATAATGGAAAGGTAAGAACTCTGAGATGATGTTGTCGACAGGATGGACAGTCAAGAGGGCCCAGGGTAATGGTTCGATAGGCAAGCCAAAACAGGATTCAGACGACCACGTATGCAATGGGCGATTGCACTGGGTAATAGTTCGTCGTGAACAGGAGAATCTTCTAAATGAAGATAAGGAGAAGACAGTTACATAAATTTAAACACATTTCAACTCATTAAATCGTTACATTGCGCGCTAAACATATTTGTGAAATATTTCCATCCTAACTAAACGTAAACTCTAGTAATAGTAGGCCTACTAGAGGTGGTTTATATTCTCTCTTTCACAACAGCAGGCCATGTGTTCATTTGAAACAATTTAATTCAATTACTTGACGTACAAGGCCGGCAAGAAACATTAAAATAATTCTGTTGTAGTTTGAATGGGGGTTGTAAATGGACTCGCTGAGGGTAGAAACTTACCCCCCTGTGACAGTCCTAGATAAACATTAGGGGCTGTGTTACTGGACTCTATCATCGTGGTTAGACTTTGGGCATTTA
Source organism: Magicicada septendecula (assembly GCA_034769895.1). Taxonomy (NCBI): domain Eukaryota; kingdom Metazoa; phylum Arthropoda; class Insecta; order Hemiptera; family Cicadidae; genus Magicicada; species Magicicada septendecula. The sequence continues at coordinate 9,343,988 of CM068369.1, read as the reverse complement.
CAACAATTATATATGAAGTAACAATTGAAAACTTTAAATTAAATTCACTGTTTTGTATTTTACAAGCTTTACGATTGTGGTATTTACGGAGTGAAAAGACACCTAGACTTTCATCATTCTAAAATCTTGGGACTATTTTTACGGCGGAACGTTGTGTAACGGCGGACAACAATTCTCTAACAATGGAGAGCGTCCTTCTACATGTTTCCCGGCTAGCCGAGCAAGTACCCTCTAGAGTTTTCGAGTGTTTGTTAACGCATATTATGGAACACTAGTCCGGAAGGTCGGCAGGCTATATATAGCGCCAGCTGCCGCTTAGTGGGCAGATTACGTTTTGCGATTTACTCAGTGCCTCTCAAGTGGTTATTAGTGAAAAGTAATTATTGTGCGATTAGTTGACATTATTATTGCGTGTGGACAAATTTGACTTGAATGAGTATTGTACGAGGACAATTGCAACTTGTTTATTGCAAACTGTTATTTGTGATTAATTAAAGCTGGTGACTGGTGACTTTACTGGTGTCTGTATTTTGTTTTCCGCTGTACCAGTGAGACCGTCGTAACAATAATTACTCCCGTGGATGCAGGGGAAGACCTGCCACAATTGCAACTCTGGTTTGATAACTTATGATAGCTGTTTTGTAAATATAGTCTTAGAGGCAAGAAACAGAAGCCAAGGCATACTGCAGTCTGTAACAGGATGAGAATAAATTCAAACAAAAGGATTAGAGGAAGATTAAGCAATTGAGTCGTTTGTATTACAAAATTGCAACTCTTTCAAGCTTCTTTCAGATTATCAGTCATAATAGAAGTATAATTAATTTAGTACTTTAATATTTATAATTAAATTTACCTCAAGATGTTATTTTTATCCTTTATTGGAACATGTTTCGGGTACTATCTTGTACCCATCCTCAGCCTTCCGGTTTTTTTGTCTGGTGAAGTACATATGTGTTGTTGGTTGACTATTATTATTGTGGCTTCCTGTTGGCTTCTGGTATTTCAAATTGGTTTTATTGTGTGTGTTTGTGGTGTATGTGTTAGTTTTTTGTGCATTTTCTATGTTGAGTGCTTTGAATATTGTGTCATGTTTTGTATTGATTTGTATTTGTTCAGGTATTAGTTTCTTTTCTGTTTTATGTTTGTATATCTGTAAATTTTCCCAAATGTTCATTATGGTGCCTTTGTGTGGTATATGTTTTATTAGTGTTACATTGGTTATGTCTGGGAATTCATGTCCTGTGTTTATTGCATGTGTGGCTAAATTGGATTTATATATTTCTGGTTTTTTGTATGCATTTAGGTGTTCAAAATAACGTTTTTTCAGCTGTTTTTTTGTTTGTCCTATGTAACATTTATTGCAATCTTGGCATTCAATTTTGTAAATGCCGTTAGTTGTTGTATTATCTATGTTGTGTGAGCTATTTAGATTTTGTAATTTATTTTTATTAGTTTTGTATGCTATTTTTATATCTGTGTTTTTAAATAGTTTTGTTAGTTTTGTCATTTTATTATTTATGTATGTGAATGTGGCACATTTTTTGTTGTTGTTATTATTTATGTGTTGTTCAGTTTGATTTATTCTTAATTGTTCAGTTTTTATTTTATATTTGATTTTATTTTCTATTTTGATCACAGAAACTAACACATACACCACAAACACACACAATAAAACCAATTTGAAATACCAGAAGCCAACAGGAAGCCACAATAATAATAGTCAACCAACAAAACATATGTACTTCACCAGACAAAAAAACCGGAAGGCTGAGGATGGGTACAAGATAGTACCCGAAACATGTTCCAATAAAGGATAAAAATAACATCTTGAGGTAAATTTAATTATAAATATTAAAGTATTATAAATATCAAGAAACGGACTGTAGCAAAAAGTGACTAAATTAATTTAGTCTAGAAATTAGTGTCTCATTTCACACTATAAGTTTGTATCCATTGCATATTTCACAATCAAAGCTACATCATCAGATACGATAGAACAATTACAAACTATATTGTGTGTGTGTGTGTGTGTGTGTGTGTGTGTGTGTGTGTGTGTGTGTGTGTGTGTGTGTGTGTGTGTGTGTGTGTGTGTGTGTGTGTGTGTGTGTGTGTGTGTGTGTGTGTGTGTGTGTGTGTGTGTGTGTGTGTGGTATTGTTAATTTATTATTGTTAAATTATTGAATACCTGGGCTACAGTGTGTCTTATGATGCAAGCAACGACGTTGCGAATAAGTTGCATAAGTTCAACCTTATGTGTGGGACCATTATGTGAATCCTTAAATCAGCAAGTAAAGGAACATGCCTAAAATTCTACAAGTTGATGGCTCTTCCCACACTTCTTTATGAGAATTGGACTTTAACGAAAGGCCAGGCAGTCGCATCCAAGCGGCTGAAATGAGATTTCTCAGGCACGTGGCTAGGGTATACTCTCCATGAGCATAGAAGAAACACAGATGTACGGCATGAACTGATTATTATGAGTATACTCAACACGATCGCCCAGTATCGGCTGAATTGGTGGGAACATCTTTGCCGAATGGATGACTGCCGCATCCCCAAACAACTATGGGACTATAAGGCGAGGGGACAGAGAGATGTGCGACGTCCGAGGAAACGCTGGAGTGGCCAGCTCTAATCTTTACCTGTTTGAGACCGGAACAAAGCATCCTTAGTTTAAACCTTGAAGATGGTGATGATGATGAAATGATTACCTTATTATTCCATCAAATACTACAATGTGGTGTTTGGTGTTTACTCCTGTCAGCTCCATTGTTTTACGATTTTTGTGTACATAGTTTTTTATTTGCCTATTTTTCCACCTTCTCCTAATGATTTAAAGACATTTATATGAATTTAAGTAAAAATACATTTTAACTTTGACAAACAATTCTAATTGTTAAGAATAAAATAATTTCGTTGCCAGGCAACAAAATTATAATTTTGTTCATTATAATTTAAATCGTGTTCCTGCCCGGCAAGTATATGATCTCCATTATGTAATGTTTACGTTTCCAAAGCTGTATTATTATGATTACCGGCATCAAATGACAGGCAGTACACACAAACACACACAATTCGCGTCATTTCTGGCCTCACTCATGTTTATTTGCTTACATTTGCACGCTTTTTAAATGAAAAGTGCCGAAACCCACACCAATACAACGCGTCCAATCCGAAAAGGTGTCCAGCGTGGACAGGATTTGCTTCCTGTGGATTTCTGGCCAGTGTAACTGCACGTGTTTACAGAGCAACGGCTCACAAACAGACAGACGTTTCGTCTTTAGGGATTGAACCCTCTGCAAGATGCTCAGGCTTCATGTGAGCGACTCTGGAGCGCTCCATTCTTTTCCGCGTGTTTGTCTGTTCTGTGAAACGTACACTGTGTAGATTCGCAGCTTAACTCTGAGGAACGCTCCACAGGGAATGCTGACAGTCTTTGTCCACGTTGGACCCTCATACACACACAATAAACTGCTCTGATGTTTTGATTACGGCGATCATAATTTTAGAACTTTGGAAACTTAAGTACTATTCAATGGAGATCAAACGATATTTTTTAACAGCCTTTATGCAATTGAACGCGTATTGTAAAATACAATAAATAATTTAAGGCAATAAATATCTTATTAAATAAATACAATCTGTGTACTTATTTCGTTATGATAAAAGAATAAATAGTGTGTGTGTGTGTGTGTGTGTGTGTGTGTGTGTGTGTGTGTGTGTGTGTGTGTGTGTGTGTGTGTGTGTGTGTGTGTGTGTGTGTGTCCTTCGTAGGAGGTTTGTTGGCTCATAAAAACTACCCCTCTCTGGCTTACTGGGTGATGTTTCTTTAAATTTTTACAATAACTTTTTTCTTTATACCAATGTATGCAAAGATATATTTTATAATATGTTATTATTTTGTTTACGTTATGTAGATGATACATCTATGATTTTTAATTGAACCTTGCGAGAGATTGAGACATTTAAAAACCTTTTAAACAGCTTCAACAAAAACATCCAGTTTACTTTTGAAACTGAAATTAATTGATAAGAAGTTAATTTATTTAGATTTGGACAGTTAACGTATTACTAGGCAATTGGATGGTTTGAAGTTCAACATTTGTATGAAACCAACTACCACTGATACAACCGTACATGCCGACTCCCATAACACCTTCTCACAAAAAATGGAAGCTTATAATAGCTTTATTCACAGGTTACTATCCGTTCCTCTTGATGAAAACGATTTCAGTGAGGAGTTAAATACGATGAAGTATATCGCTGTTCCAACGGTTACAAGAGATCAACAATCGATCGACTGCTGAGAAACATACAAACAATGCTGATTATTAAACAATGATAGACATTCCGTAACATTTATAACTAATAACAGTATATTAAAAACACTTAGACGGAATAAACATTCACCTTTGAAAAAGAAAACAAGTTTCTATAAACTATCATGTAATGACTATAATTGTTTTACATCGGTCAAACGGGAAGGGGTATCCTTAAACGTTTCCTTGAACATACACCTAAACAACATAACAACCTTAACTCTGTCAACATAAAGTCTAACTATCCTCGCCATTTGGTCTCACACGACCACGATTACACGGATTTCAAGCCTAACTTGCTATCACTGCACATTTGTGAAAGGGGTCGAATCGTGAACGCCTTGGAGGAGTTTGGAATTTACAGAGCACACACAAACATAAACAGTCGCGGTTTCGTATTGAATGATCATCTGAACTTTAAATCCAATCCGCTATGCGATACAACCTTGAACCTGCTTTATCACATAGAGACGATAAACCACTCAGTCGCCGACCAAGTGTGAACAGATGCGCATCTACTGACGCGTATACAGTGCATAATGATATTGGATTTTTAACTACTGACGACCTCCTACGAGCGATATTCTATGATCTAATGATAAAGCATACGCTATAAAACGCGTCATCTGTATATAAAAAGCGGTATGGAGAACAATACATGACTTACATGTTCTAAAATTTATATTTAAAATCATTTTCGAAATGAAATATTTCCATAGAAACTACTTCTTTCTTCAACCTTACCCACAGTACTGTGGCCACTAACGTATACCACCTCACGTTAGCGCACTCGACTTTCACTGATGATGGCAGTCGATGACACTGCCAAAACGTCTGGTTTTGCAGAAAACATTGGGCCACGGCCAAACAACCCGTGAAGGAATTTCAAAACAAACTACTTCTTTGTTGCCGATAACGTAGTACACATATAAGTTACAAAATTATCCCCTCCCTCTTCAACTATCATTTTCATTTATAGAAAATTACCCCCTTCCCTTCAACTACCTTTTTCATTTATAGATATTTCATCTACCTTTCTACAGTGAATTATTATGACCTTCTTTTCAGGACACTTTATTTATGAAAATTAAGTATTTAACTCTTGTTAAAACATAAAACGTTGCAGGTAAACTACCTCTTCCCATTAATCGATCTCCATCAAAATCAATAGGCCTTGAGTCCTCTACAACTCAGGATATATGCAGAAAATCATTTGAGTCTGTTTCAATTTCCAGCAGTTATCGTTTGCCATAGAAAAAATTCTACATACAGATACACTCACAGACATTTTTCGGAAAATGACTTTTCTTCATGTTTTGAGGGTAGTATAATCAGAATCAGCCCTTATCTCGAACACGATTTTTTCGGCATCATCATACTGCCATTTCCTTATAGAACATGGAAGGAATAAGAAGTCACAAGGCGGATTCAAAAAGGTTGGTTTGTCTATATGTCACTGAGATACGTTGACTAAGATATACGTTAGTTTACCGGATGTACCGGAAACACAGGTTCGTTTACCACTATTAACGTCAATAAAGAATGCACAGATTATTTGATAAGATCAATTGGCTCTACATTCCACAGTACTGTTTGATTTAACAAACAATAGCCCAATAGTGACCAATCAATGTGTGTGTTTGTACTCTATCCGACCACTTGTTATAAACTGTAACGCGATTGGGTCTCACCAAACAGTGACGTCATTTATATGGGCTGTTAAATTAAAACGTTGAGTAAAGCCATTGAGCATCGAATACACGCCACTTCTGTCTCTTGTGTACAATGCCTCTCTGCGACACGTTCCATTCGACTAATCGATTCTGCCCTATATATCGACTGCAATATGCCCGCGCCGGTATAATTGCTTACGGTCTGCCACTTCGGTGCAAATCATGACACTAATCTCTAACAACTAATTCAATTGTTTAATTCCGCAGTTGTCCAAAAAATGTGGATACAATCTTACAACAACCCACTTCATAAGTAAATGTCCACACATACGTTAGAATTTCGTGTATTTCGAGTAAAATGTGTTCACTTCATAACTAATTTTGAAATATTACTTCTTTTTCTTCTTTTTTTCTTCTTATTCTTCCTCGTCGTCGTCCTCCTCCTCCTCCTCCTCCTCCTCCTCCTCCTCCTCCTCCTCCTCCTCCTCCTTCTCTTCTTCTTCTTCTTCTTCTTCTTCTTCTTCTTCTTCTTCTTCTTCTTCTTCTTCTTCTTCTTCTTCTTCTTCTTCTTCTTCATGTTTTGAACCTCACAGTATGAAAAACATCTGAGTAGGATGCAGGCATCGGAGATGAGATTCTTGGAATCTGTTAAAGGCTGCACACGAAGAGGCAGGGTCTACAGTGAAGACATAAGAGTTAAAAATGTTCATATCCAAGATCGCATTGAGGAAAAGAAGAAAAGATGGAGTACTCGTCTGAACTGCAAGTAGCCTAAGGTTGGACAACAAAGTATAGGAAGACGTAGGAAGCAGTGGATGTATTGCTTTGGGACCGGGACAAACGATTCGCCTATTCCCTTGTTGAAGAAGAAGGAGAAGAAGAAGTTACAGAAAAATAACGAATAAGCACCCATAACTCGCTCACTAATTTGTTGAATAAAACTCATTTATTATTAGATAAATTTTAAATGAAATGAAATTAATAGATAAATTGCAACAAGAACAAATGCACACAGACACTTAAAGAAACACAAATCCACGAAACTGTGACGCCTTTCAACATACAGTCTTTTTTTATTTTAACACAATTGCTTAAGATTTATAAAATAAACGAAATTTTTTTTAAAATAGCTAATAGCAAATTAAACAACAACAACAGCACGCGCAACAGAGTTAATAGAAAACCACAAAACAGAACTTACCAAAACAAACGCCACAAAAAAAGTAAACAGATAAAAAAAAATCTCAAAGATCGTAACGAATGTAAAAGAAAGACACGAAACAGGGATGCCATAGTTTACAAGTTATTTTATTTTATTTTATTTTAGTTTTATTTTATATACGTACATATTTTAACATTGAAAGGTTGTAAAGGGGGTCGCTGAGGGTAGACACACATCACGGTCTGTACAAGGCGTGTACTGACGGTTTTGTCTGCATTAGACTTACAATTACGTGCTACACAGAACAGAAATAAGATTAATTTAGTTGTATATAATAATTGAACGAGCGAAGCGAATTCTCAGTTTTAACTCGACCTTTGGCATTTCCTTGTGATATGTCTCGCATTAACCGATTTTCGTTAAACGTGACATGCGTATCCATACATATTACTTACAGAACCGTATTGGTTTTAAGACTGATGCCCCTAAAAATAAGATGGCAGAGGGCCAAAAAGAGAGGGGTCAAAATTTTGATAAAATTGCAACATGTATCAAATAAAACAGACTTTTAACTACAATTTGTATGTAGTGTTCAGTTTTGGGAATTACAACATTTTGGGGCACCAGGACAGCGTGTACAAAAATTTTGTAAAAGTCGCAAAAATCGAAGTGGGATATCATATTAATGTTTAATATATATTTATAATATGTATAAATATATATATTATTATTAGACTATATATAATATATATTATAATATTAATTATATTCAAACACTATTGCTACAGTCTATTTTTTGATGCATATATAATATATTTAAAATTTACATTTACTTTACCTCAAGATGTTTTTTCTCTTATTTGGGACATGTTTCGGGAAACATCTTGTTCCCATCCTCAGCCTTCTTAATTTTCTTAGAGAATGGGAACAGTATATTTTCCGAAACATGTCCCAAATAATGGGAAAACATCTTGAGGTAAAGTAATTATAAATTTTGAATATCTTATTAAGTTTATATATATATATATATAAAATAATATTTAATATATTGAAATAGTAAGCTCCCTTCAGCTATAGAATTTGCTCACTGTTTTGTACAAAATACAATTTTAGTTTCATAAATTTCAGTATTAAATAATTTTTCAGTTGTTATAAACATTACGGAAACCTCAATTAGTCTACTATTTTTTTTATTGAAATAACAATCGTCAACCAAACAGTCATACAATAGACAATAGACACTAAAATGACTGGATTGTCTTTCCTTAGTTAAATTTGTAACCACAATGCTTAATTGACAAAGAATTTAGTCCTGGCTTGTAAGTATTTATGTGTTCATAGACATGTATACGTACGTATAAATCTAATACTTTTCACAAACATATCTAAATGATATCAATATGTACAGGGTTTTCTTTGCAAACATAGCCTTACAAACGATTGGAACGCGGTACAAAACTTACAAGGGATGTTGACAGATAGTCAAATTATAAAACATACCGAGTTTGCACTTTGAATAGATTTCCTAATAAACTTGATGCCTTACATAGACTTTTCGAGTTTCTTATAGTTTTGACTTCAGTTTTTGCCACTGAAGTTACAAAATTTTCAGAGTAAACACTCCATTCAGATTTGTGTTACAATTCTCTTCACCATCACACACTGATTTTTGCCTTTTTACAAACTTTAACCAATTTTTAGCCCTGGAATTTTAAAATTTTGAAATATCAATAACGGAACACTATATTCAGGTTTCTGTTAAAATTCCTTTAATTCGATACCCCACGTGGATTTTAAAAAATATTACCAGATTTTTTACCAATCCCAAAATTAGAAAACTTTCAAAATTAAACAATATATTGTGGTTTTAGATAAGGTTTTCTGTAATTTGATAGCCTAGAACTTTTGCGATTTTTTTTTCAAAATTTTAATCTCTCACATTTTTGCCTCCGATCCGAGTCAAACACCGTACGGTTTGGTCAAAGCCCTGTGGGGTAAAATTATGGACATGCGTGTGAAGTTTTACAAAAATCGGTTGATGCATTCAAAATTTATAGTGAGACGTACTCCCAATAGATAGACAATGCCAGAGGGTTGAGATAAAATTAGAATTCGCTTCAATCGTTCAATAATTACAGAATTTTATTTTATTACTATATTTAACGTAAAGTTAAATAAGAGTAATAACTTATATTATTCTTTATGTATGATTTTCCTTCAATAGTCATGTACGAGATCTTAATAAGCAGTCGGCGTTCTGTTTCTTTTGGTTTTTTATAACTATACTATAACTTAGTAGTAGTAGTAGTAGTAGTAGTAGTAGTAGTAGTAGTAGTAGTGTAGTAGTAGCCTATAACTTATTTATACATTATTTTGCGTTTAGTTTAGTAGACCAAATTGTAACTTAAGCTATCGATCTGAAGTTCCCGGGTTCGATTCCACAGCGCTCCATAAAATCAAAATCTTTTTTTTTTAACGGAGACTGTGGAAATAAATTTCTAGGATAACATCCTAATAACAATGGATTGCTGAGGCGTCGTTCTGGCCACACTGCCTTTCTCGTATCCCGATCGGTTCACTTAAGGCAGTCTACCATGTTTAACTCCTGTAGTATAGAAAGTAGTCATATAGCAGCAGTATTAGTAGCAGTAGCATAGCAGCAGCAGTAGTAGTAGTAGTAGTAGTATTGCAGCAGCAGTAGACTAGTAGTAGTAGACTATTAGTAGTAGTAGTAGTAGTAGTAGTAGTAGTAGTAGTAGTAGTAGTAGTAGTAGTAGTAGTAGTAGTAGTATTGCAGCAGTAGTAGACTAGTAGTAGCTGCAGCAGCAGTAGTAGTAGTAGTAGTAGTAGTAGTAGTAGTAGTAGCAGCAGCAGCAGTAGTAGACTAGTAGTAGCTGCAGCAGCAGTAGTAGTAGTAGTAGTAGTAGTAGTAGTAGTAGTAGTAGTAGTAGTAGTGGTGGTGGTGGTGGTGGTAGCAGTAGCAGCAGTAGTAGCAGGAGTAGCAGCAGCAGCAGCAGTAGTAGTAGTAGTAGTAGTAGTAATAGTAGTAGTAGTAGTAGTAGTAGTAGTAGTAGTAGCAGTAGCAGCAGTAGTAGCAGCAGCAGCAGCAGCAGAAGCAGCAGCAGCAGTAGTAGTAGTGTAGTAGTAGTAGTAGTAGTAGTAGTAGTAGTAGTAGTAGTAGTAGTAGTAGTAGCAGCAGTAGTAGGCCTAATAGTAGTAGACTAGTAGTATAGTTATTATTTTGTGTCATGTTGGTTCATATTGTAGTAGTACTGTAGTTTAACGATAATTAAATTGTGTATGTATGCTTCTGCGCATTCCACTACTGATAATAAATTTCTATTGTTTTCTATTCGAGATCCTCACAAAAATATATGACATCGTTCACACGAAGCGTTAAATTAAACCGTAGACTGCAGCAGCACACATTCGGCATCGAATCCACGGTCCCTTGTGTACAATGCCTCTGTATGCGATACGTTTCAATCGACTAATCGATTGCGCCCTATATATCGACTGCAATATGCACAGCGCGCCGGTATAATTACTTACGGTCTGTCACTTCAGCGCAGTGTGTATAAACCGTCTCATCACTTACGTATTTGCAACAATTAATTCAATCCGTTGTCGGACATAATTGTACAACAATACACGCGTCCAGTTAAATGTGGTACACGTTTATCTGTTGAATGTGGCCTCCTCATAGACACTGTTACAATTATTTGGCTATTTGTTGTCTGTATATAAGACAACGCTACTCTACTATTACTAAATTTATAACTGTAATTTACTATTTCAAATATAAAATAATGCCATCAGATTGGACAGTAGCGGTTACTTGTCCCATAGTATGTCAGATTGTGAGAATTACAGAGGGATAAGTCTTTTAAACGTTTTCTATTATAATATTTCTATAATATCGAGCCTATAAAATATTTTCTAAGAGATTGACAATGCGATTGAGACCGTTAGTTGAAGTGATATTACCGGAAGTACAGTGCGGCCTTAAAACAGGAAGGTCATACTCAGATAATGTATTTGTGTTGAAGCGGAATGCAATTACGAAGGCTTACACGGGCGGAGTTAATCTGGTTACCATCAACTGCCATCTTTACTGAGATCGAGTTACGCTAACACGTTAGTAACTTACCGACTGTGGTTATAACGTATACAGTACCACCTCACGTTAGCGTTACTCGATTTAAGTGAAGATGGCACTGCCGAAACGTCTAGTTTTGCAATAAACTTAGCACCACGGCCAAACAGACCGGCAACCAGAGAATACAATGTTGAGACACACCATATTCAGATTTTAGTTTGATATCCTCCGTATGCATTTTTTAACATTTTTACCTCTCAAACTTTTGCCTTCCGTCTCAATTCCAAAAGCAGTGGGAATCTGTAAGACAAAATTGTGAACAACTGTGCCAAGCTTTACAAACATCAGTTGGTGTGCTCAAACGTTATGCTGAGACCTGTACCCAAATAGACAGACCTACCGACAAATGCCAAATGGCTGACTGATAAACTGATAACTCGCTTCGTCTTTAAACCGAAACCGAAACGAAAGAAGATACGGCAACGACAATCAAGTTATCATTCTCAAACTACATATTGCTGTTTATAGATTCATAAACTGTCACGTCCGTTTACACTTAGGGTCGGTCGTACAAACCCCAACTGTCGATTTTAACGTCGGAAATTGTTCTTCCTGCAGAACAACCAGAGATTTTCTAAACTCACGGGCTTTTGGTAAATACGTTTAGGACACCACATAACAGACTAAGGTACGAACATGCCGACGCAGCATTACTGGTAGACTGCAGCTTACTGTGACACATTACTGCACTGTACGACATCGCGACAAGTCAGCTGACAAACGTACCGAGGAGTTTATCCTTACTGTGAGACATTACTGTACTGTGAGACATCGCGACAACTTTCGTTGTCGCAGATGAGACAAGTGACCGTTTTCTCTCTTATTAATTCCAAAAATTTATATATTTTACTTGTTATGTATATGTGTAGGCCTATACATAGTTTTTATTGATTGATTGAAATGTACTCATTAAAGTATAACTCATTATGTTATCAAGTGACAGTGACAGTGACGACACGTATATGTCTTTTTAAGTACAAAATGGTGGCTAATATCTAACTTATCAAACCGCCAGTGGTGGTCTTATCTAACTCCATAAATTAGTGAAAGGAAGATTTAGCCAAATATCGTCTGAACATTTTATTTGCCTCCAAGAGCGTTTAACACTATAAAACAGGTTAATTACCTTCCGTCACGCTTCTTAAAATCCGAATACAGGATTACTCGAGTTTCAACACATTAAATGTCATCATCAGATCCTCAATGAATATTGGTAAAACTACATTTGTTGATGTTTGCACATCGCGTCAAACGATAAAAACAACACATACATAATAACGAAAATATTTAAGTAATGTGTGTTAATTTATTTAAATATTTTCGTTATTATGTATGTGTTGTTTTTATCGTTTGACGCGATGTGCAAACATCAACAAATGTAGTTTTACCAATATTCATTGAGGATCTGATGATAACACTTAATGTGTTGAAACTCGAGTAATCCTGTATTCGGATTTTAAGAAGCGTGACGGAAGGTAATTAACCTGTTTTATAGTCAAATATCGTCACCTATTTTAACAACTAAAAAAAGATCCAGAAAGATTTCATGCGTATATGAGAGTGACGTCTGATACATTTGAATATATTTACAAAAGTATCAAAATGAAAATTGGAAAATTCAAGAACAATTATCATACGAATCCAGTTTTGCCAGTAGAAAGACTGGTCTTGCCCATAAGATAAAAAAAAGTAAAAATTAAAAAGAATATATACATATATTGCAACGTTACAAGTATTTTAAAAGAAATTATACAAACAAAATACCATGTACTCAACGCAACTATGAAGTGTATCACACCGGCCAGTCGCACGATTTTTTTTTCTCGTTGCGTCAAGTATATGTAGTTGCACAATAAAATAATTTTCAAAGAGGAGTGAGATGTTGATGACATGAAATAATTAATTAAAACCGTTTCAAAATAATCGTTCTATGATTTATTAATATTAATCGAAAATATGCAAATATTAAAATTTCGAATTATAAAAGTAGAAAAATATTCTCTTTTATAAGTTTACAAAAATACAGTATAACCTTCTATGCTGTTCATGACATATAAAAATAAACAACCATATAATCTTACTAGCTAAACAGACATGTTAAACAAATTATCTAAATACTTTTTATTTCAGTGTGTCTGACTTTGACTCCAATTTTAAATAATAATAGCAACTCATTTACAAACAAAATTAATATTAAATCTCAAGAATAAAACTAATTATTGCTATAAACAAAAATAAAAAATATAAGATTTACAGTACTTCCAACCTATTATTTATTTCTAACGACACACCCAAATTTTAATATATAACAGCAAAGATTAGTATTTTTAAATTTTCTTGTTAAATTAAATTCTTTTCTTTAACTACCATTTAAATTTATGTACAATTATTATATTTAAAACTTTAAGTCTTAACTGTTCATATATATAAGAGTCTTTTTAAGAGTTCTTTTCACAAACAAAAATATATAATTGTTTATTCATCACCTGTGTACTGCCGACGTTACCGTTGCGCGCGCGCGCACGTGTGTGTGTGTCCTGAATCCTGAGAATTTGATGATGATGATTATGCTGATGCTGTGTTCTCTGTCTCTACGGTTTGTTGTTTGTGATGGTCCAGAGCTCCTCCATAAGTCTTGATAAGTCTTGGTGTGTGTGGTAAAGATGTTCGACCCCAGCAGATGTGTGGAGGTCGGCAGACCAGCAGCGTGACGTTGTGTGAAGATATCTTGAGTCTGACACCGCCCCAAAATTGCCGGTGGTATTTATACTGGACGCCGATCTGACAAGTCCAGGACTGTTTTCGACCTGTTAGATATTGTCACTTCGTGCAAAGCGTCCTTTTAATTACAAATCACTTTTTGGTTCATTTTCGCGATTTCGTAAACATACTCGTAGCACGAGCGATATCATCGTTTGCGTAATTTTTTTCTGGTCACTCACGTATGACACACTTATTAATTACTATTTAATTACAGTAGTAATTAACATTAAATTACCTAGCGTCTTTATTATTGCAAATTTCTGCAATACTTTTACATCACTATATTCGTTAAAAATTCCTTAATATAATGGTGTTTTCATAATTGGGGTAAGTCTTTGTTCACAGGTTTAAAATGTATTATTAGTTTATTTTTATCCGGTTAAAACCAGATTACAGTCAAAACAATAACTCGTACGCATCACCCCATCGTAGACTCTTGCCTGTCGTAGCTTTCGTTCACACACACAAACACACAAGCGCTGTATTCACTCGCGAGGTAGGTGTACGCTTTCTGACAATTCCTAGCCTGCACAATATTGTTAAAAACTGTTCATCATATATTTTCTATGCTGAATATTGTAACGAAGTCTGTTACCTGGTGTTTAAAAATAGTGTGGTTGAATTTTATAATGGTCATTCGATCTTGTATTCATATAGTGAATGTGTGCTTGTCGAGCGATTGTTAACTCGCTCGTTGGGTTCGTGGTATAGTATGGGTGTATAACTGATGTTATTAATAAGTTCAATAAATTCTGTCACTGTTATTTGCGTGTAGAGAGTCGAATTGTACCTTCTCTTACCATTTACGGGTAAACCGTATCTCTCGGCGTTTGGTTTGAATATTGCCGCCTCGCCACCTGATTGGCGCACGCTGTCTTTCAGTGTCGACATCGCTAACGTCTTGTTTTGTTGTTTTCACTTCAATAAATTTTTATGTATTATCTTAATTTGCTCGAATCAAACATACAGTGTTGCAGAATAATAATATTTATTGACACTTTGATAGTTTTCAGTTAGTTAGAAGTACATTATTTTATCTTAGCACCGGCTTTTACATTTGCTCAGTTGGCATGCTCGGTTTCAATGTGTCAGGTACACGCCGTCTTGGCGGTTACCGTTGGTTTACAATAAAATGTTTTACTCAGGGGTGTTAATAAGTCCTTTTGGCTACAGAAGTATTGGACTACGGCTAAAATGCACAAATTTATAATAATTCTTAAAACTAGGTACACAAAAATTAACATTTTAATACATTCGAGTAAGTAATCATCAATGAGATTTAGTAAAATTTTTGGTTAGGATTTGTCAATTAGTTATGTTTGTTAACTATTTATTATAGCTCAGTTTAAATAATTATCAATTGATTAAAGTTCAAATAGTGATATTATAAATACCTTCAGTTCTAAATCAGAATAGTGATCAGTGAAGTGAAAATTGTGGTTTGTTATTTTTGATAGAAAAATTTGGAATTCGTTTTAATGGGATTATTGTTTATACTCATCAATTTTCGATGGTGCTTCCGCGATGTCGTCTGCTTCTTCCGGATGGATCCAGTCGTCTTCTATTCTTCGGAATCTCATTAATCTCGTCCAGACGGTTTTTTCCGTACACTTCGGCTTCGTACTCGTTCTGCGATCGTCCGTCTTCTTGGGTTGAAGTAGGTCCCTATGGTCTTCCTTCGGAATGAGTCGTCAGCTATTCTTCCAGACGTCTTCTTAATTTCCTCGGGTAATTATGGTTGTGAAAAAATTTAATAAATAATATATTATCAGGTATTCCCTGGACTGCTATTACTATCTTCTTTTCCTTTGATTTTAGTCAAAATTCACTTATTTGGGATAGAATTTGGAGTGAGAGCTACATCAATCCGCCCTCGGCGTCGGTCAATAATGGACTAACGAAAATCCAACGGTTTTTTGGCAATAAATTTCGGTTGCTATGGTTACCTAATAAATTATGCTAATTCTCATTGGTCCTTAATTTATGTCATTGTTATATTTTAACGTCTTATTTTAGTTTAATTTTACAAAATATCTTCAAATGAAGATTTCCTTCTTATATTAATAGCTAGGTTTATTACATGAATACCATTGTTCATAATTTTTGATAAGGGTCATTTTGATACCCCTCATGGTCACTTTTGAGTAGCTAATTACATTTTTTGTTATTTTTCTTATTTATATTTTATATATATTTTAGTCAAAATTGGCTGTTATTTATACATTTTGGTATTAGGAATACCCACTTAACTTGTTTAAACATTTGGTATACTCTGCTTTGATATTGGACTATTATTTGTTCTCAAATTTACAAAATTCTTTATTAACAGTTAGGCCTAGAGCCTAGATTTTACTATACTACTATCTAACATTCCTTCGTAACTTCTTACCTTTATATTTGGTATTTTAAAACAATTTTTTAACAGAAACAAGTAATAAACATTGGTGTTCCTAACTACACCTCTTATTATAACAATAAACAGTTTCCTTGATAGGTTCAAGCCTGAAATAACTTCTAACTACCTTTCTGTTCCCTTCTACTATCTGGTTCAATTAATAATTCATTACTTTATATTGGTTCTTTTTAAACAATAATAACATTCTTATTATAGTAACATTAAACTATACTTTACACAATATAATACTATTCCCCCATTCCTTCACTAGAAAAAAGTGTCTATCGTTCTTGTTTGCCCTTCATTCCAATGACTTAATTTCTATCTTATCCTATAATCCTTATTACCTATGGCTTACCTTAATCACATTATAATGAGTTCCTCTTACTTACTAGTACAAAGTTTATCACTGGTCTTCCTGTTATTCTAATTCAGTTTACTAACTAGAATACTTTTTGAAGTTCACCAACTACACTTTTTCCTTCATAGAAGGTTTTTGACTTATACACTTTCACTTACTATATGCAACATGCTATCACTACATGTCACCACTTTATATTAATATACTCCTTCTTCCACTCACTTGATTATTCACTGGGTTGTTTATTGATGTTAATATCATCATGGGGTTACTGGTTATAATTGTTTATTTTATTTTCCTTTCACTAATGATCACTTTTGGTAATTAACTGTGGCCTTTATTTGCCTTAGGGTATTTTTACTAGTTTTGATTATATTTATTACTATTTATTAGGGTGTGTGTATTATTAATTCCCCAACTTATATTTATAAACACATTCCTTCATCAATAAAATATACATAACATTACTATCTTTCTTATTTGTCATTGTTACCCTAGGTAAATCTCATCTACACTCTAATTACATTAGTTCCTTTGTTAACATACACTTTAATGGTCATTATTAGGGATTTACAATGTTCATTCTCAATGTCTTGATTACATTTAGTTCTTGGTTCCTTCTTCCTTGTTCCGTTGTTCTTTTTGTATTTATCCGATCTATTGTGTCAGGTCATTGTGAGTTTATCAGTCATTTGTCATTTGGGTTATTGGGTTATTAATCTCTGAGTTTATAAGTTCTTGCCTTTTATTCTTGTCTTCAGCTTCTTTAATTTATAGTTAGTTATCATGGATCTTCACTACCTTATGTCATGTTACAATATTTACAAACATACCGCCCTGGGCAAATAGGCCTATATGTATTGTTGCAATATATATATATATATATATATATATATATATATATATATATATAATTTTACAAATACTGTACAGTAATTTATTTTTAAAATTTTGCACTCAAATTTTCAAAATTGTATGCCTCAAAAAATTCTGTTCCAGTCAAATTTAATACAGTAAAATAAAAGTATCTAATATAATGTGTTAAAAATAAACGTTTCACTTATAAACATTTCCACCTACTAGATTAACTGTAATATGTCAATATTCAAGAAATTATTTCATCCAAAGTAGGTATTTGATCACCTAGTTGACAATTTCGAGTGTTTTCGTAATTGAAACGCTCAATACTGTTTTGATATACAGATGTTTTGAGTGAGGCACTAAAGGAGTGAGGGAAGTCATGTGATTCAATCAGGTAGCGCCACATTACTACATTGCTGTCTTCCCTAAGGAAAAAACAAAATAATTAGTTCTTGCCTCATCTAACAGTAAGCTGTACAGTAATGTAGTACAGTAAGCATCTTCGACATGTTGGCTCCTACATCGTACTCTTTCGACAATGTTTATTGTCATCATCAGGACAATTGTTGCTGACACGAAACACACAACTGTTTTTTGTTAATATAATAAATTAATAAATTTAAAAAAACTGTTGTTTAAAGTGTTAATATAATAAAATTACAAAGTTCTATTATAAACGGTTAATAAACATTTCATTTGTAAATTTATACTTAAAAATCAAAATATTAACTATGAAGCCGGAATCACAACGAAAAACGCATATGAACTGACGAGCGCGTCCACTTGAACTCGGCTGCGCTATGGAGTGAGCATCATGTGACTCGGTGAACCAATCAGGTAGCGCGCCACAGTGCGACATTGCTGTCTTCCGTGAGGGAAAAACAAAATTGTTCCTTTGCGCAGTAATGTAGTACAGTAAGCATCTTCGCTCCTATTTAAACCTATACATTTGTTATGGCCTCACTGTCTCACAGTACAGTAATGTAGCACAGTATACTGCTGTCTACCAGTAATCCTGCGACGGTATGTTCGTACCCTAAGAGCTGGCAACGAAAATGGTTACGGTATTTCAGTAGCTTGATACTTTGTATGGAAATTCAATTGGACTTTCTAGAAACGGACTGGGGATTCTAGCGACTTGCTACCGGTCCCCTTGCCGCCCTCACGGCCTCAAAAGGCTAAACAATTAATAAATAAAACGTTATAGCAGTATGTCTGGTTTTTTGACATATTCAGTTTGACAATATAATAAATTAAAAAATACAACTGCCAGACATTTTTTTTGGTGCCAAGTTGCTGACAGGCTATTTCAAAGCGCTGAAATAAATGTATTCTTAACGTTGTAGCAGTAAAGCTATTCCAATCTGAACCAAGCGAAAGTCTGTTGATTTACTCCTGTCGCAGACCTGATGCCTCGCAACACATTTATGCAGTTACTAGAGGTTATTTCAGAAACATCTGCTGGGTTTTGAAATACAACTATATACTAGACAAACTAGTATTACTTATTACTTGTTAATTTATTATTTATTTGTTTATTATTTATTCACTTATTTATCAGTAAATAAATAAATGCTCTCTGTCACAACCACAGAAGCGCATAATAATCTGACACGCTCTGCCGAACTTTCACGTAGTCTGGTTGGATGTTCGAACCGGAATATTTGTTTGGCTACTTGCAAAAAGTTATAAAAATATATTTCGAAAAATATATTTCGAAAAATATATATAAAATTCAGATTTACTGCTACAACGCTATAATACATTGAATTTAGTACTTTAAAATCATCTGCCAGCAACTTGGCAGCGAAAGAAGTGTCTGGCAATTGTATTTTTTAATTTATTGTATTGTCAAATTGACTACATCAGAAAGTCAGACATACTGCTCTAACGTTTTATTCATCAATATTTTAGCCCCTCGAGGCCTTGAGGACGGCAAGGGAACCGATAGACAGTCTCCAGATTCCCCACTCCGTTTCCAGAAAGTCAAGTTGGATTTCTGTAAAAAGTATCAAGCGTACTGAAATACCGAAAGCATCTTCGGCGCCAGCTCTTGCTCTATAATACGAGTACCGGTAATCCAAATTAACTCACGTAGATTTAATTGTACTTCGTTAGAGGGAAGCAGTAACATTTTGCATTCCTCAAGTTTTTCTGTACTGTATCCATTACATGGTTGTAGCTGTCGGTTGTAACCTGGAGATGAGCGTCCGCTTTATCAAAGCATTATTTTTCTGCCCTGCCGAGAAGTAGAAGCATTATTTTGCTGCCCTGCCGAGAAGTAGAAGCATTATTTTGCTGCCCTGCCGAGAAGCAGAAGCAATATTTTGCTTCTCTGCCGAGAATCAGAAGCATTATTTTGCTGCTCTGCCGAAAAGTAGAAGCATTATTTTGCTGCCCTGCCGAGAAGCAGAAGCATTATTTTGCTGCCCTGCTGAGAAGCAGAAGCAGTTTTCGGTTTCGTGTAGACTAAGTGTTAACTTTTGCGGGCGGAGTTATTTTCAGCAATATTAGGCCTATTGTCCGGGATGTCTATATAAGTGAGACGGTTTGGGGTCGCGTCGTCATTGAGTCTAGTTGCCAGAGAACCAGAGCACTGAGGATGATTGCCGCAGCTGCAGTCAAAACGTTTGGCTCTACAAAAAGAGGGTCACGACCCAACAGCTCGGAAAATAATTTTACTGAACATGTGTTAACTGTTTGTAATATTTTCATCCCTCTTTGGTTTTGTGTCAAAGGTAGTTTGTAATAAAAAATGATATTCTAAATGACTACGAGTTGCTTAAGATGAATACATTGTTTTAATGTTTGAACTGAAATTCTCATCTTTACTTACTGACGTGAGTCATCCAATAAAACAATAACCATTAATATGTAAAATCTGTATTGTATAAAACGATAATCAAATTAAACTATTAACTATTTAAACGAAGTAACTACAAAAACAGTCTGAGGTACAAAATAGTCTTAAGTACAAAGGCAGGTTTGAGTACAAAAATAATATCATTATTGTATGAAAGTTAAGTACAAGTTTACTTATCACTCTATGAGGGTCAGTTGAAAAGTTCGTGGAGCAACATCTGTAGCTCAGTGATAGAACTAAAATCTTTCGTGTGCTCCAAGACGTATATTTCGCGTGAACACCTGTTAATTTCCACATAGCCTATACCCGACAATTTATTCACTTTTACCAGCTGTTTGATATTTTCCTGTCACTCGTGTTTTTTAAAATCAACAAAATCAAGTGTTGTGATGAATTCTCTGTGAAAATCATTTTAGCGCCAATGGATAATCAAAATGAAATTGTAAATGTGTTAAGAGATGCTGTGCCTTCAGAAACAACGGTAAATGGGCCACACTCGAGTTTAAACGTAGTCGTACAAGCATTGAAGACTCTCCCAGCAGTGGACGTCCAAAAAGTGCAACAAAAAATGGCATTATTGAACAAATTTCATAGGGTGTTGCAAAACCGCAGATTGAGAAGTGGATGACGTTGCTGAAATCATAGGCATCTCATACGAGTGTGTTCATTATACTTTAACTCAAGAACTTCGTGTAAAAAAAGCGTTGTGCAAAATGGCTGCCGCATCTGAAGTTGTTGCATTTTTTGGACGTCCAGTGCGTGGGGGAGGGGTTCATCTTCAATGCTTGTACGACCACGTTTAAACTCAAGTGCATACTGTGACGATTTCATTAATAAAAAAAATAGTAATTAATAAATAGGTAATGTAAAGGCTGAGAAATTTTAAATTTTTAATAAAATCGCACATTTAAACTAAATTTTATCGCTATCATAAAATTATAATAATATTTAATAAAGAGTTTTAATAATAAAATAAAAAGGAATACGAGTGTACAGATAGGGTAATCCTTATTAATTAACCCTGCATAGACATGCGCTAACCGGAATTAACTTGAATTCCGACCCCTAAACAAACTAATAATACTTGTAAATTTGACATGATTTAAATAATTAAACAAGACCACAGTAGTGTACTTTAATAACGACTGTAATTAAGAATATCTCTGAATAATTAAAAAGTCAAACTTTAACCATTTAAATAAAGGAGAAATATGGAACTATTTTGCTGTGACGCGTAACATCCGCGCGATTTACTGCCCCGTCCTACATAGTTACAGAGCAGAGATGATGCGTCGTTCAACCAGTAAGCAGCTCAAAGCAGAGCGCTGTACAAAATATGTTTTTTTTTTTGTTAAATGTGGTTATTAATTTCAAATAACCGTGTGAAGAGTTATATAACGAGAATGTAGTGTGTAACAGAAAAGGAATATAGAAAATTAAGTGCGTAAGGTGACATCTCCCAGTAAGAAATATAGTTAAAGTTATTTTAGAGTTGTATATGTAAATTCAGATACAACCGTACTATTACCAAATGTGATGTGCATAACTGTAAAATGTGAAGACGAAGACTTCAACTGTATTTACTATACCACCGAGAAACAAGACGACTTCATGACACCGTAACATCCGAATCAACATTAGTAGAATCCGAGGACCTTCACCAGAAAGACTACATGATGACAACCCACTACAGAGCGAGGACCGAAGAAACACGCGTGGAGGACAAGGACTAAAACCATTAACTAAGAGGTGACGCGGAGGCTTGTCTTCCGTGGATATGTATCTTTTGAAATAGAAGTAATTATAAACTAAAAGACTTTAAAATGACAATCTCTAAAGTTTAAGAATAAATGTTGTAACAAGTAATTTCAGTAACCATAAGTTGTAAAGTAACACGTGTGATGTAGCGTTGGAACATTGCACTACTAAATGAAACCATTCCTCAAATGGTATAAAGAGTAATAAAGTAATTCATTAATGGAGAGTAGAGTATACTTTAAAGTCATAAGTAATACATATAAACTCGGATCCGAGGTAAAATGCGCTAACTGTATTATAAATCTTAATTAGAAAACCCTTTACAATTTTCACTGTAAGTTAAAAGTTGATATGTTATGTATAATCAAATAGACATAAATAAAGAGATGCCATCTTTAGTACAATACTAAATTGAGTGCATAAATCAGCAGACTCCCCCCCCCCCCAGTTCCTTGTATATTAATTGTTTTAGTGATTTGATTAATTTTCAGCTTGTTACAACGAAGGCAGCCTGTATAATTGGCAGAACCAATTAATACGGGTTCCCTGTGTTATAACACAAGTAAAGATGTTATAAATTGCGCAACTCTGCTATGCTTTGTTAAATTTAAATTGCTGCTCCTTTGTAAAAAAAAAAAATTGTGTCTTGTGTTGTTTAAGAAGTAATTGTGTCCCAATATTACACACACACCCTGTTGATCTATTCACTCATTTACTCTAATATGTGTCTAAAATTTTAAATAAAATAAAATGATAATTATTATTATAATAGTATAGTAAGTAATTTTAATTATGATTTAGATATAGGAATGTACATAATGTTAACTTAACACGCCACAAGAATACGAAACAACATCAGGTACGTGCTTGTCAAAAATTTCATTCATCAACATGTCGGTTTGTAAACAAAGTCTGACCGGTTAAATTCTTGTCCACGCCTGTGTAAAACTGTCATAGTTACCTCCCGCAAAGTTGAGTTAGACAATACGCCACCCTCTTCGATTGTTCTATTGTTATAAGAAGCGTGTATTATCCTGTGTTTAGTGACCGAGAATTCCCCCTTCGTTGGACGTATATTGACGCCTGTGTGAGATTTCTCTCTCTCACTACCAATGTAAAATGATTAAAGTTCACATTTTAATCGTTTATGTGTAAAAAAAAAAGAAAGAGTAGTATAGCATTTAATGCGAATAGTAGAATAAGTATTTATAGCCACTCACATTTCAAAAATGGCTGTATTTAACCCTGATCTATTATTAAAAGATGAGCTGTGCTACGAAGCTATTTTACGCGGTGTAAAACACGTGAACGTAACAGTGTCTGAATTGCGCAAATTATTACGCGAAACCAGATCAGATATACCCTCGCAGTTAGATAGATTGCGTGAACTCGATTATGACAGCGAACGAGAAACCTGTTATGCGAAGTATAGGGAACTGACGTTATTATCTCAAAACCTTCAAGACGAAAAATCACCTACTGTAATATTGCGCGTCACGCAACGAATAGAACATTTAACCCGCCGGTTGAACAATTTATTAAGCTGGCCCAACGTCACCGTAATCCCTGCCGATGTGCAGAAATTTGCGGATGAGGCATTACGTCAATTACCCATAATTATCAACGAATTGCGACGAAAGTCAGACTCATCGAGAATGGAAGAAATTGAGCACTACTTACAAAAATTATATATTTCCCCGGTTCAATCCCCTACTTTAGAACACCCTCCCTCCACCTCGAACCACGAATCACCCACCGTATCGAAGATACAACCGACTCATGAACAGTTACCTAGTAGAGAATTAAATACCCTAACGATATCAGAACCCCCACAGCCTAGTGGTCACCATACTCGCACTAGTCGATATGCGATTACAACTCCTAATGCAGCCACAAATCCTTCGAAATGTATACCAAATGTAAATTTTAATGTAGACCTCTACGGAAAGATTACCCACCCAGTAGAGAAAATAATTAATAAAATTCCTTACACCGATGGCTTAAGTATTACGAAACTGTTAAATTTCATCAGATACCTCCTGCAAATAAAAGATCTACAACAATTGAACGATTGGCAAATCCTGCAAGTAATCCTACCCAAATGTAAACCACCATTACGAGATCGTGTACTGGAATCATTAAACTCGACTCTTCCAGTAGAAGAACTTCATACTACCATAATCAAATATTTTATCCCCACGGGAATTTACGAGGAGATTAAAAGAAATACCGTACTTCGAGTACAAGGAGCCCATGAAAGACTGGCCCACTATATTGCAGACAGCAGAGATGATGCGTCGTTCAACCAGTAAGCAGCTCAAAGCAGAGCGCTGTACAAAATATGTTTTTTTTGTTAAAAGTGGTTATTAATTTCAAATAACCGTGTGAAGAGTTATATAACGAGAATGTAGTGTGTAACAGAAAAGGAATATAGAAAATTAAGTGCGTAAGGTGACATCTCCCAGTAAGAAATATAGTTAAAGTTATTTTAGAGTTGTATATGTAAATTCAGATACAACCGTACTATTACCAAATGTGATGTGCATAACTGTAAAATGTGAAGACGAAGACTTCAACTGTATTTACTATACCACCGAGAAACAAGACGACTTCATGACACCGTAACATCCGAATCAACATTAGTAGAATCCGAGGACCTTCACCAGAAAGACTACATGATGACAACCCACTACAGAGCGAGGACCGAAGAAACACGCGTGGAGGACAAGGACTAAAACCATTAACTAAGAGGTGACGCGGAGGCTTGTCTTCCGTGGATATGTATCTTTTGAAATAGAAGTAATTATAAACTAAAAGACTTTAAAATGACAATCTCTAAAGTTTAAGAATAAATGTTGTAACAAGTAATTTCAGTAACCATAAGTTGTAAAGTAACACGTGTGATGTAGCGTTGGAACATTGCACTACTAAATGAAACCATTCCTCAAATGGTATAAAGAGTAATAAAGTAATTCATTAATGGAGAGTAGAGTATACTTTAAAGTCATAAGTAATACATATAAACTCGGATCCGAGGTAAAATGCGCTAACTGTATTATAAATCTTAATTAGAAAACCCTTTACAATTTTCACTGTAAGTTAAAAGTTGATATGTTATGTATAATCAAATAGACATAAATAAAGAGATGCCATCTTTAGTACAATACTAAATTGAGTGCATAAATCAGCAGACTCCCCCCCCCCCAGTTCCTTGTATATTAATTGTTTTAGTGATTTGATTAATTTTCAGCTTGTTACAACGAAGGCAGCCTGTATAATTGGCAGAACCAATTAATACGGGTTCCCTGTGTTATAACACAAGTAAAGATGTTATAAATTGCGCAACTCTGCTATGCTTTGTTAAATTTAAATTGCTGCTCCTTTGTAAAAAAAAAAAATTGTGTCTTGTGTTGTTTAAGAAGTAATTGTGTCCCAATATTACACACACACCCTGTTGATCTATTCACTCATTTACTCTAATATGTGTCTAAAATTTTAAATAAAATAAAATGATAATTATTATTATAATAGTATAGTAAGTAATTTTAATTATGATTTAGATATAGGAATGTACATAATGTTAACTTAACACGCCACAAGAATACGAAACAACATCAGGTACGTGCTTGTCAAAAATTTCATTCATCAACATGTCGGTTTGTAAACAAAGTCTGACCGGTTAAATTCTTGTCCACGCCTGTGTAAAACTGTCATAGTTACCTCCCGCAAAGTTGAGTTAGACAATACGCCACCCTCTTCGATTGTTCTATTGTTATAAGAAGCGTGTATTATCCTGTGTTTAGTGACCGAGAATTCCCCCTTCGTTGGACGTATATTGACGCCTGTGTGAGATTTCTCTCTCTCACTACCAATGTAAAATGATTAAAGTTCACATTTTAATCGTTTATGTGTAAAAAAAAAAGAAAGAGTAGTATAGCATTTAATGCGAATAGTAGAATAAGTATTTATAGCCACTCACATTTCAAAAATGGCTGTATTTAACCCTGATCTATTATTAAAAGATGAGCTGTGCTACGAAGCTATTTTACGCGGTGTAAAACACGTGAACGTAACAGTGTCTGAATTGCGCAAATTATTACGCGAAACCAGATCAGATATACCCTCGCAGTTAGATAGATTGCGTGAACTCGATTATGACAGCGAACGAGAAACCTGTTATGCGAAGTATAGGGAACTGACGTTATTATCTCAAAACCTTCAAGACGAAAAATCACCTACTGTAATATTGCGCGTCACGCAACGAATAGAACATTTAACCCGCCGGTTGAACAATTTATTAAGCTGGCCCAACGTCACCGTAATCCCTGCCGATGTGCAGAAATTTGCGGATGAGGCATTACGTCAATTACCCATAATTATCAACGAATTGCGACGAAAGTCAGACTCATCGAGAATGGAAGAAATTGAGCACTACTTACAAAAATTATATATTTCCCCGGTTCAATCCCCTACTTTAGAACACCCTCCCTCCACCTCGAACCACGAATCACCCACCGTATCGAAGATACAACCGACTCATGAACAGTTACCTAGTAGAGAATTAAATACCCTAACGATATCAGAACCCCCACAGCCTAGTGGTCACCATACTCGCACTAGTCGATATGCGATTACAACTCCTAATGCAGCCACAAATCCTTCGAAATGTATACCAAATGTAAATTTTAATGTAGACCTCTACGGAAAGATTACCCACCCAGTAGAGAAAATAATTAATAAAATTCCTTACACCGATGGCTTAAGTATTACGAAACTGTTAAATTTCATCAGATACCTCCTGCAAATAAAAGATCTACAACAATTGAACGATTGGCAAATCCTGCAAGTAATCCTACCCAAATGTAAACCACCATTACGAGATCGTGTACTGGAATCATTAAACTCGACTCTTCCAGTAGAAGAACTTCATACTACCATAATCAAATATTTTATCCCCACGGGAATTTACGAGGAGATTAAAAGAAATACCGTACTTCGAGTACAAGGAGCCCATGAAAGACTGGCCCACTATATTGCAGACAGCAGAGATGATGCGTCGTTCAACCAGTAAGCAGCTCAAAGCAGAGCGCTGTACAAAATATGTTTTTTTTGTTAAAAGTGGTTATTAATTTCAAATAACCGTGTGAAGAGTTATATAACGAGAATGTAGTGTGTAACAGAAAAGGAATATAGAAAATTAAGTGCGTAAGGTGACATCTCCCAGTAAGAAATATAGTTAAAGTTATTTTAGAGTTGTATATGTAAATTCAGATACAACCGTACTATTACCAAATGTGATGTGCATAACTGTAAAATGTGAAGACGAAGACTTCAACTGTATTTACTATACCACCGAGAAACAAGACGACTTCATGACACCGTAACATCCGAATCAACATTAGTAGAATCCGAGGACCTTCACCAGAAAGACTACATGATGACAACCCACTACAGAGCGAGGACCGAAGAAACACGCGTGGAGGACAAGGACTAAAACCATTAACTAAGAGGTGACGCGGAGGCTTGTCTTCCGTGGATATGTATCTTTTGAAATAGAAGTAATTATAAACTAAAAGACTTTAAAATGACAATCTCTAAAGTTTAAGAATAAATGTTGTAACAAGTAATTTCAGTAACCATAAGTTGTAAAGTAACACGTGTGATGTAGCGTTGGAACATTGCACTACTAAATGAAACCATTCCTCAAATGGTATAAAGAGTAATAAAGTAATTCATTAATGGAGAGTAGAGTAAACTTTAAATTCATAAGTAATACATATAAACTCGGATCCGAGGTAAAATGCGCTAACTGTATTAAAAATCTTAATGTAGAAAACCCATTACAATTTTCACTGTAAGTTAAAAGTTGATATGTTATGTATAATCAAATAGACATAAATAAAGAGATGTCATCTTTAGTACAATACTAAATTGAGTGCATAAATCAGCAGACCCCCCCCCCCCCCCAGTTCCTTGTATATTAATTGTTTTAGTGATTTGATTAATTTTCAGCTTGTTACAACGAAGGCAGCCTGTATAATTGGCAGAACCAATTAATACGGGTTCCCTATGTTATAACGCAAGTAAAGATGTTATAATACTTACAAAGCGTTTGTTTTGAAGTCCCAGCATCTCCTGACACATTTACAATTTTTTTCTGAATTTCCGTTGGCCCTAAAGAATTTTTGACAAAGAATCACACCACGATGTTTCTCAATTTGTTCGTTTTTCAAAACACGCATAACACGTCAATTTTAAACAGCTTCTAAACAGTGAATAAACCGATAGATAGATTTGGAAATTAACAGGAGTTTACATAAAATACAATAACCCATCACTAACGTCTTTTAAAAAAATTATACATTTTTTATGTTTGATCTCAACTTGTCATCTTTACTTTCTCACGGAGGTCAGTAAATAAAACAATAGCCATTAATATGTAAAATCTGTATTGTATAAAATGATAATCAAATTAAACTAATAACTATTTAAACGAAGTAACTGTAAATACAAAATTAGTTTAAGGTACAAAATAGTCTCAAGTACAAAGGCAGGTTTGAGTACAAAAATAATATCGTTATTGTACGAAGGTTAAGTACAAGTTTACTTATCATTCTACGTATATTGTACTATAGACAGTGTGGCATTAGTTGTAGCAGTAACCCTCGTTCTGGTGGCACCACTGCGGCTGGACAGTGTCCGCGGCGACGCCTCTGCTCACCAGACGCTCCCTGTGGTGTACGAACCGGTACTCGGCGTCACGCCACGAGCCCGACGGATTGGTCCACAGCCGTTCCGCCATGGCGGCCACTCGCGGAAACAGCCGCTGTTCCACAGACTGATCGTCGGCCTCCTCCGTCCACAGCGTCGCCTCCTGGCCCAGCACCAACGACTTGACGCCTTTCTCCTTGTCCTCCACGTCCACTCCGACGGCTTTCAACAGTTTCATCGGATCGTTGTCGTACACTTTCTGCCAGCCGATGTACGGCGAACACCAGTTGTTGCCCTCGCCCACCCACGCTCCGAAACTGTAACACAAATATTCACCGTTACATAAAGTAATGAGGAAACTCATTAGCTGTACAGCTGCCGGCGCATAGCTGAGCACTTGGATCCGGAATTGGGGGATAAGGAAGGGTGAGGCGCGCGTGTAAATTATTAACCTTCCTGTAAACATTGACTGTCAACCACCGGACAAAAGTGACTAACGATATTGTGAATAGCCTTTTTGTTCTGTAATGCCTCAGTGTGTTTCGTTCGTCCTGATAGGTTGACTTCTGTGAATTATCTGTTTTGTAATAGTCTTGAGTCAGTAGTCGGTATTGTCTTGCGAATCTCAGTTGAGTTTGTGCTAGTGCTCCGTGTGTCTGTTAGTGAAACTAATAAAGTGAAACTATTAAAATTTTTCATAATGTCTGGTATGAACAGTAGGCTATGCGAGAAAGTTCTAAACGGTCGAAGCAGGGAAATAATTAGCAGTGTGTTTAAATTTATGAAGAAAGAGGCTGATAGCGAAGAGGTGACAATTCCAATTGTTAGAGCTAGGGAGCGAACTGCTGCTGCTACTGCAGTTTCTGAACGTGTGGTGACCAAAATAAACAAGGAAGCTTTAATAAGATGAACGTAGTCAGTAACAGTAACACTCAGCGTTACAGGAAATTCATTAGCTGTACCAACAATGAAGGAATCACGAGGACGGGATGGGAACACGTAACAACTTACATCGAAAGAACAGTGTTTATTATCTGTGTTAGAAACAAACTGACTAATCTCCGGCCTCTTGGGCCGTAGTCTTCAAGATGGCCTGCAGAGAAGAGGCCGAAACGTCTGTTAGTAAGAACAGGGGTAGAACAGCCCAACAGTCCGGTGATTATGTTCCAACAGAGTTGACACCGGCCGTACAGCTTGTTTATTATAATTTTCTAGTAATTGTGCGGGACGCATGATGAGGCCGGCGCGGAGCATCCTCCTCAGTTAGCGAGATACCTACTGGGCTTCGAGAGTTGTCTACACAACACAGACCTCATTAACAACGCATTCAAGATGTACTATAACCCTGGTGATAACAGTATGTTAGAGTTGCGCAATGGATGGACACCTCGTTGCGAGGCTAACAAAATTTTCATTTATTTCGCATACGCCCACAACAGTCTTGTGCAATGTTTCTTAGGGTACGAACATGACGACACAGCATTACCGGTAGACTGCAGCTTACTGTGAGACATTACTGTATTGTGATACATCGCGGCAAGTCAGCTGACAAACATACCGTAGAGTTTATTCTTACTGTTAGACATCATGACAAGTCAGCTGACAGACAGTTAACTTCGTTGTGGAAAAAGGAAGTTGTTTCTGGTAGTGGAATGTGTGTCACTTCAGTTATCAGATTATAGTTCAAAATTGTCAAACGTTTTTCTTCATTATAGTTCGTTGCTTCCCTAGTTTAGTTTTTATGAAACAAACCGACAAATTAATCCCTTCTACTCAAAGGTTGATATATCTGGATTAACAGGCCTGTCAATTAAGGCAGTCGGAGAAGCCAGCGCTCTAGTGACTACCGTGTCGTGAGTGATAAGTACTCTGAAGATTCTGTCTTTCTTCCTGCTGCATTGTTCTACGAGGCTGCACCGAGAGACGACGATTAATATGTACAGTCACAACAACAGCCTCAACAGGCAGCAAGGCTTGGTGAGAAGATCTCCGACTGCAAACTAAGAACAAGAGTAAGAGTTGGACCACTAAATCACGAATTTATTAAAAGTCGAATCGTTGTAATTAAAACTTGTTTTTTCATAGCGATGCTTTAATCTACTTATGTCGACATTCACAATTCATATTTCCAACAAAAAAATAGAGTAGGCCTACTTAACAATTTTAACCACTCTTCAAATAATTGCACTTGCAAACCCAGTAAAATATTTGGGCATGACATAAGACGCGAAGCTTAGGTAGAAAGAACAACACAATGTTAGCCACTGGCTGTAAACTTTCAACGAAAGTCATTAGTTGCACCAATAGGAGTATAGAGTAGAAACCCGTAACAATATCGAAACATGTTGTTTGTTAGCAGTTTGTTCTGTCTGGGGGATGTATCCGGGAACATCTGAGGTTAGCAAAGGATGCGAGAGATCTATATTGGCTTTGCATAAAGTCTATAGGATTCAGTGTTGAAACATACTCACTAAACTCCGGTCTGTTGGGCCGTGGTTCACTCCTGTTGTTACTAACAAATGTTTTTGCCTCTTCTCTGAAAGCCATCTTCAGTGTGCAAAACGATTCGCTAACTGACGAAGACCGTGTCAGTTAGCGAATCGTCTTGTACACCGAAATCCAGATAAGAGGCCGAAATGTCTGTTAGTAAAAACAGTTGCGGACAACGGCCCAACAGCGCGGTGTTTAGTCAGTCTGTTAGTAACAACAGGTGCGGACAACGGCCCAACAGCGCGCTGTTTAGTCAGTCTGTTAGTAACAACAGGTACGGACAACGGCCCAACAGCGCGGAGTTTAGTCCGTATGTTTCCAACACTGTTGGCCCCGACCGTGAAAACCTTAGGTACAGAACTCTAAGGATTACTGAGTCTCGTTTATAAACTTTCGAGATTTGTTGTACGAGGGACAATCAAAAAGTGAGGTGCCCATATTCTATTATGTAAAAGAGATATTTTGATGAAAGGTATTGGCAAGACTGGTAAATTTTCGTTTCCATCAGCTGTATTAACGTTTCCCACTTGGTAGTAACGGTTAGTCCGTTGTTAGCCGCGAAACATTTCACATCATTTGCAAGCGGCGTCAAATTATAAATCCGAACATGACTCGTGCACAAGGACGTGCAACCGTACTGAAATTCATCGCCGGTTGACGGAAGTGTCTAAGATGACGTATCATTTTTACGCCAGACCGTCACAAAATGGTGCGACTTGTTTGAAAATGGCTGCACGGAAAGCTTAGGTGGAAAGAACGTGTCAAAAAGTCAAGAGAAGAACTTGGAATAAAATTCAAGAAAATGTGGATACTGTGAGCTGTCGCTGCATAATAAACTGTTATCGAACAAACTCGTTTTGAAACCGGTGTGCGTTTGTGTGTGCACAAATAAATCCAATATCAAAATAAATGAATGTTTCTAAAACAAACTGCTTCGAAGTATTGCTGGTGCACCGTGGTATGCAAGGAACGATGATGACATCCATCGAGAGCTGAAAATGCCTGATGAGATTAAACTGCTTGTGGCAAAATATCAACAAAGACTTTATAAACAAGAAATTAATGAAGTACTACAATTACACTTGTTTGGGCGATTGCAGAGACAGAAACCACTTGAAGTGGTGTAGGAAAGTGAAATGTTTAATCAAATATCAGCACATGAACAACGTGTAAACGATACTGTGTTAATAGGAGCACACTGCTAACATATATATTAGAACAAGTACCGGTATCCGTTAACTCAAAAACGTTAGGTTCTTTAAGTGTTACTGTGTTATAAGCATTGTATATACACATTAAACGTTGTTTCCCTCAACTATGGTTTTTATTTTTTTTTTTTCAGCAGTAAACTAAAAACCAAAAACCCTTGTCACCTAACCTCTCAAATGAAAACACCACATATTTTTGCTTTGCATTAAGAAATAAGACAATTTACAATTAGTAAACTTTTCCTTTCCCACATCGTAATATATCGATACAATCGCATATTAAAAACATCGAAAATGTACTGCAGGGACGGATGAAGGTACAGTTCCGATGCCGCTAAATAGCATTTGTTTATTTACTTGTTACTATAGTAATTAATTCTGGTCTCCAAGCTGTTTTTGACATCTTTATATACGTCAACAAAAAGAGCGTAATTAAAAGGGCCTGAATTGTGCGAACGGAGTAGAATATCTAATTCCAAGTTAAACAGTGTTTTTCGCCTTGTGTCAAAAGTTACCTGTGCAAACTTTGCTGGCAATCGGTTTAACGGTGTGGATTTGTATTCAATACAAAGAAACAAATCCTCAGACTTGAGTTTTATATATATAGATAGATATAATTGCAAAGGTTTTAACAAAAACACAAACACTTGGTAGTTTCTTAACCTCTGAAAATTGTTTCAGCTTATTAGGCTGTTCTCAAACAGCTGTTAAAAACAACTAATTACAACCAACGTGTCAGAGTGTGGACATGTGTTAAGGGTGTAAATATGGACATGTGTGTTAGGTATGTATGTTGGAGAGAGTGGAGGAGCCAGTATAGAGAAGGTCAAGTGTCTGTAAAAACTAAGTACAATAGGAATGCAAATTCTAAAAGCAAACTAAACTAAATAACAGCTTGTAATAAAGAAGATGCAAAGAATTCAGTCTGTTCGTTTCTTAAATTTTTAATTAAGAAAGTTGTGTTAGTGGTTATAATCACAAACAGAATAATTACTGTTCCATACCACTATAGAATATCGGTATGGAGAACCATACATGACTTCCATATTCTAAGATTTATATTTAAATCTTAATATCGCCTGCCAAGCGCGATATATTTTCTCTTATACATGATTTACATTAAAATGAAAAAATTTTAATTTTATTGCCTGGCAACAAAATTATTTTATTTTTAACAATTACCATTGTTTGAAAAAGTTTAAATAAATTTTCAAGTACTTTTGTTAAAACGTAAAAGGTTGCAGGGTTGCAGGTAAACTACCCCTTCCCCTTAACCGATCTTCACCAAAATCGAAAGTCCTTGAGACCTGTACAATTCAGGGACATATGCAAAATATTATTTGATTCTGTTTGAATTTGCGGCAGTTATCGTTTGCCATAGAAAATACACTTGATAAAAAAATGTTGCAGGTAAACTACCCCTTCCCCTTAACCGATCTTCACCAAAAACAACAGGTCTTGAGTACTCTACAAATCAGGGCTGTATGCAAAACATTATTTGATTCTGTTTGAATTTGCGGCTGTTATCGTTTGCCATAGAAAATACCCTTGTTAAAAAAACGTTGCTGGTAAACTACCCCTTCCCCTTAACCGATCTTCACCAAAAACAATAGGTCTTGAGTACTTTACAAATCAGGGCTGCTTGCAAAACATTATTTGATTCTGTTTGAATTTGCGGCTGTTATCGTTTGCCATAGAAAATACCCTTGTTAAAAAAACGTTGCAGGTAAACTACCTCTTTCCCTCAACCGATCTTTACCAAAAATAATAGATCTTGAGATCTCTACAATTTAGTGCTGTATGCAAATAATCGTTTGATTCTGTTTGAATTTGCGGCTGTTATCGTTTGCCATAGGAAATACCCTTGTTAAGACATAAAACGTTACAGGTAAACTACCCCTTTCCCTTAACCGATCTTCACCAAAAACAATAGGTCTTGAAAACTCTACAATTCAGGGTTGTATGCGAAACATTATTTGATTCTGTTTGAATTTGCGGCCGTTATCGTTTGCCAAACAAACAAAATTACCCTTGATAAAAAAAAACCGTTGCTGGTAAACTACCCCTTTCCCTCATCCGATCTGCACCAAAAACAATAGGTCGTGAGTACTCTACAAATCAGGGCTGTATGCAAAAAATTATTTGATTCTGTTTGAATTTGCGGCAGTTATCGTTTGCCATAGAAAAAAAATCTACAGACACACAGACAGATAGACACACAGACACTTTTCGGAAAACGACTTTTTTTCATGTTTTGAGTGTAGTAGTATCAGAATCTGCAATAATCTCGAACACGATTTTTTTTGCCATCACCATACTTCCATTCCATAAGGAATATGGAAGTAAAAATACCCTTGATAAAAAACCGTTGCTGGTAAACTACCCCTTTCCCTTAACCGATCTTCACCAAAAACGATAGGTCTTGAGAACTCTACAATTCAGGGTTGCATGTAAAATATTATATGATTTTGTTTGAATTTGCGGCTGTTATCGTTTGCCATACAAAATACCCTTGATAAAACAAAATAAAACGTGGCAGGTAAACTACCCCTTTCCCTCAAACGATCTTCACCAAAAACAATAGGTCTTTAGTACTCAAGAAATCAGGGCTGTATGCAAACACTTATTTGATTCTGTTTGAATTTGCGGCTCGTATCGTTTGCCATAGAAAATACCCTTTTAAAACATAAAACGTTGCAGGTAAACTACCCCTTTTCCTTAACCGATCTTCACTAAAACCAAAAGGTCTTGAGAACTCAATAATTCAGGGCAGTATGCAAAACATTATTTGATTATGTTTGAATTTGCGGCTGTTATCATTTGCCATAGGAAATACCCTTGTTAAAACATAAAACGTTGCAGGTAAACTACCCCTTTCCTTTAACCGATCTGTACCAAAATCAACAGATCTTGAGAACTCTACAATTCAGGGCTGTATACGAAACATTATTTGATTCTGTTTGAATTTGCGGCTGTTATCGTTTGCCAAACAAACAAAATTACCCTTGATAAAAAAAAACCGTTGCAGGTAAACTACCCCTTTCCCTTAACCGATCTTCACCAAAAACAATAGGTCGCGAGTACTCTGCAAATCAGAGCTGTATGCAAAAAATTATTTGATTCTGTTTGAATTTGCGGCTGTTATCGTTTGCCATAGAAAAAAATCTACAGACAGACAGACAGACAGACAGACACACACACAGACACTTTTCGGAAAACGACTTTTTTTCATGTTTTGAGTGTAGTAGAATCAGAATCTGCAATAATCTCGAACACGATTGTTTTTGCCATCACCATACTTCCATTCCTTAAGGAATATGGAAGTAAAAATTATTCCGATTAGCGCTTTCAAGCTTTACAGCTCATCTTCAGATCGGAAAGCTGAAGATTTCTGACATTTCTGATCTGACGATGAGCTGTAAAGCTTGAAAGCGCTAATCAGAATAATTTTTCTATAGTGATGTGCAACAGTGATTATTCCGATTGTTAAATTTTTGTTGCTTTTAATTGCTTTTCTAATTTCTAAAGTTTTCCAACAAATCCATGTTTTTACCTTTTTGCATGCAGTACAGTAGTATTATATTGTTTGTGTCTATAAAGTGGTTGTGTTTTAAGCAACGATACGTGAAACCTGAATTGGCTGTATTATCTAAAGTCGCTTGCTCATATCCTTCACCCCCTCCAAAATACATACCCCACACATATGTCCATATCCACTTCCTTAACACATGTTCACCTCCCTACACATTCTTTGTATTTAGTTGTTCATAGTAGTTTTTTTTTTTTTAAATAACCTAATCGACTGAAAAAAGTTTTAGAAATTAAGAATAAATTGTGAAACTACTAAGTGATTATGTGTTTTTTTAAACCTCTGTGGTAATATATTCTACCAAGTACCCCACGAGTCTTCACTCAATATTGTAGAATATAACTGCTTGTCTTCTAACGTAAATAAATGGAAAAAATCACGACAGTTGTGTTTCCATCTTTGTAAATCCTAACTTGTAAATCTTTTTTAACGAAAAATTTAAAAACTTTAATGTTCTCTAAAAGTTCTAGTACATAATCATGTTTATATGTAGCCATATAACTATCTAGGAAGTAAAGTCACAAGTGATGGACGTAGCAGTAAGGAAATTATAACAAGAATTAACTTGGCTAAAATTCCTTTCAACAAACAGAAAACCATCTTCACTTCAAACACTATCAGCCTAAAAATAAGGATGAATCTAGTAAAGGCATACATGTGGAGTGTTGCCCTATACGGGAGTGAATCTTGGATAACTGGAGAAAGTGACATGAAAAGGCTCCAAGCATTTGAGACCTGAACGAATGAGGAAGTCTTTAGAAGAGCTCAGGAGGAGGAGAGCTTTCTGCGAAATTTAAAAGGCAAAAGAGCTAAGTTTATAGGGCATATACTACGACACAATGGGTTGGTTAAGAGAATAATAGAAGGAACAATTGAAGGGAAGAATCACAGAGGACGACCCCGTTTAGACTACATGAAACAGCGTACGGTCGATATGAACTGCACATCATATTGAGTGAAAAGAAAAGCAGAGAAGCGTGAAGAATGGCGAGCTGCTGCCAACCAGTCTATGGGTTGCTAACCTAGAAGACGAGATGTAGGCATAGAGTCTAAATTTCAAAGTGCTTACCCACAATCGAAGTAGAGGGCGTCATAATTAGAAAATATGACCCTGAAACCCTTGCGCACCAGTTCAGCGATGACTTTGTCGTAGCCCGTCGTCCATATCTGTATGATGTATCTGTCCTTGTCCAGGTATTTGTCCACGTGTCCTATTTCGGTGAGCGACGAGGTCCACAGCACGATGGGATGATACCTGCTGCTGACCGAGTCCAACATCTCCAGCGACCTGTTCTGGAACATGCTCCACAGCTGGTGGAACCCGTCCGCATCTCTCTGGATGTTCCTGAAAAATATTAATAACAAAAATATTTAATGCATACAAATTCTAAAAGAAAGCCAAGAGTTCCCGATTTGTTGCAGCTAATTTACAGTCTGGCATGCTCGTATGTTGAATCTGGTTGGTATTTTCGGTTGTACTGAATCTCTTGCTCCGTTTTGCTCCCCGACGTACACTGCTACGTAATGCTCTCGAAAAGCCAACACGTGCAGTCACGTAAACGTTGTACGCGATTCTCCGCTAGCCGAGCAGGTGCAGTTTCTCTGTCAAGGCCGTGCACTCCAGACTGTTCGAGCTCTTTTAACTACGCAAATCATGCCGGCACTCCGCCAAAAGAATGGAAAATTATTCTGGACCTTCTGAAGTAGACCAAATCTCAAGGGAATAGAAAACACTGAGGCTTATTAAGGTGTTGTGGTTCAAGCGCGGATTAAGGGACAAGAGATCTGAAAGAGCGACGACGAGAAACTGTGAGGATTTTTGCTGCGCGTGTGCATAAATAGCCTCACTTGCCTCCGTTATTTTACAAAACGCGCCGCAAAATGACGCGCACCATAAAACCTTGTCGCGCGAGTGCATAAAAGAGGCCTTATAGTGGGGGGGGGGGTTAAAGTATTCTTACACCATACGCAGCGTATAGCGAAAGTCCAAGAAACACTCGGTCCTGGTAATGGCCGCGGCTCTGATGCTGCTGTGCGGTCGCCATAACCGGATTGATTTGTGCATTACAGTTGAGGTCTGCCGTAGCCAACCACAAGCCAGCGATCTGTCCGTCACTGTATATGACATTAAACCGCTGTACGGGTTACCACAAACTATGATAACATTAATAGCTTTAGCAAGATGTGCTTACGTCGAGCGCTCTAAACTTACTTCGCTAGCAACTTTCAATATTGAGTATAACATTGACAGTTTAGTTTATTGTGTAGTGAAATATCCATTGTTTTGTTTATATTTTAGTTAAGAAACTCTGGTATTTTTTGTTACACATTAAGTAGGAGTAATTTGACGAGTTAACTTCGTCGGCCGCCCGGTCTCGGTCAATTGCCACAAAACGTCGTTTTTACCTCTTCTTACGCGGTCAATTGCGCCTCGCAGTTTCGCTTGGTCGCAACTCTGTGGCAACTAGTAGAACCGTTCCTGTTCCAAACTTCGATGAAGTTTTATTCTGTAACTTTTTCATTAATGCGAGTAACCTCTTTATTCCAATATTTTAGGTTAGGCTACTTCCTCCTAGTTTAGGTGGATAGGTTGATGTCCGTATTCTTATAAGAACAGACGCGAGAAACGGCCAAGAGCCAAGCCAAGCGCCAAACGCTGCGATCCAGTGCTCGATTCTGTGACACAAGAGTGGTGTTTTTTGTAACACACAAATCGATAGGAAAATCACATATGGGTTCAATATTTAAAGCGTAAATAAGTAAAAGTATGTACAGGGAAAGTTGATTGGACGCAGCAATATATAAACTTCGGAAACAGCCAATCCAGCACATCTTTGATAAACGTTGTCTGTGTCTCTAACTGATAGGATGACGTTTTCCATTGTACAGTAATTAGCCTGGTCGCAATTGACCGGGTTCAAATTTTTACATCGGTCGCAACTGATCGGGTTTTGCTCGATTGGGTCCCAACTGACCGTAGTCCGTTTTGCCATGCTTGATTCAATATCAGACAATTTATTGCCAAGTGGTCAAACAGAACGAAACACTTAACCACTATTAAACTATAATAATTCAACGATATTATAACGAATTGTCGCGTCTGGCTCCTTGGGCCCAAGTCTAACAATAAACGATGGTAAACAGTAAATAATATTAGATGCACAAATCAGCAAATATTTGGCCCGGTCTGGGAATAAGAGCCGAATATTTGCTAATATGTATGTGATGATGGTGCAACTGTTATTATTTACTGTTTACCAGCGTTTCTTGTTAATTTGGGCCCAAAGAGCCAGACGCGACAATTCTTATAATATCGTTGAATTATTATAGTTTATTACAAATTATAAGATTTTGAACATTAACCATCGTAAGTGAAAGTTAATAAACACGACGTATCGACCTCTATAGAATCAGAGGTCATCTTCAGGCGAACAATAAATTAATATAAAGATAAATCTGTCAATAACAAATAGATATCGTCAAAACTCCAAACCTTAGTTATACAAATATAGTGCTAAAATGATAATATTATTATTATTATTATTATTAAAACAGTACTCACCATTACATCAAAGAAGGATTCCTCCCGTGGTTGCAACGTAAATCCTCCTCGAGTAGTAACGAGTATATTGCGCCATCGATTAATAATAATTTTAAGTATCATATTATAGTTTAATACTCTTTAAGTGTTTCGTTGTGTTTGACCACTTGGCAATAAACTGTCTGATATTGAATCAAGACTGGCAAAACACAGCGACATCATTATACCGGGCGCTAAATTAAAACACACTGACACACATTCCCCTTGTGGACAATGTCTCTCTCCCAGCGATACGCTTCGTTCGATAAATCGATCGTAGTGTATCGACTGCAATATGCACTAGCGTTTAATTACGTATCTGTTCCCACGTGGAATTTAAATTCTGTATATAAATCGTGTCGCGGGCTCGTGATTATTAAATTAATTCTACATTAATACAATTGTATAATGTATTGAATACATTTATGGATTCAGTTTTAGGACAATCCAAGCTGCGATTGTGTTTACTCAAACAGGTGTTCGTTTTGTTTCGAGAGTTGTTTGTTGAATAAAATGCGATCGTTCAATAATAACCGATTCTGTTTATTGCAGATATAATAAATAATTATGTTGTTTTACTTACCAAACACTGTTGCAATAATTATATTGTTGTATGTATTACTGAAATTTGAAACATATCATCAGTGAAGATTATTTTGTAATACTATTTCTGGTAGGCCTATGCTTACTGTACACAGAGTTATTCAAAATTGCACTCAGTAATTCACGAGCTGAGTCGGGGAATTAATATTAATACAAAAGGTGCCTATAAACATATGTTTGGAAACGATTCGTTTTTGAGTTGCGCTTAGAGTAATATTACGCCGTGATATCTGCTCCAAAGGTAAAATGAAGCCATACTGAAATTCTTGGAACTTAAATTAAGAGATAAATTTACGAGTAAATTTCAGGCGTAATCTTGAGATGTGTTTTGCGACACCAATCTTTTGTGTTATACAATAATTTTCTCAAAACATTATTGCAGATACGGTCCTGTAAGTTGTTTTATACAAATTTTTAGGTCAGAAAACCATCTGAAACAATCAAATCCCCCCCCCCCAGTTTAAAATAGAGTACCTCATGTAATGTGTAGAGTTCGAGCGAAGTGGAGGTAGTTTAAAAATCGGACTGCAGACGCTCTAAACCGAAGAATGATGGTGGTTTATCCTTGTTTTAGTTTATTCTTACATGGAAGTCGGAGGTTAGTTGTAAAACAACCATGGTATTTAATTTCGTTACACGCTCAGACCACGTTGAGATTCAGGTTGACCATTTATTGTTCTCTACGTAGCCTATGCACAAACCACTGCCCTGGTCCCATCACCCTTGAGTCTCCCTCGATCTACTCCCAACCTCGTCCCTGATCTCTTTTTCCTTAATTCGCGTCTGGACCACAATAACTTTACTCTTTAATAAGCCTCTGTGTTTTTTCTTCCCTTGAGATTTGGTCTACTTCTGAAATCATTAAACTTACGTACCCCCGTCGTCTTTTATTGACTACAGTTTCTTATTTAATTAGTCACAAATTACAATGTGAAATCATATA
Source organism: Magicicada septendecula (assembly GCA_034769895.1). Classification (NCBI taxonomy): domain Eukaryota; kingdom Metazoa; phylum Arthropoda; class Insecta; order Hemiptera; family Cicadidae; genus Magicicada; species Magicicada septendecula. The sequence goes on along the minus strand of CM068369.1, from coordinate 9,302,550 downwards.
ACACAAGGTACTCTCATAGAATAATTCAAGTTAAATTTGTCCACATGCAATAATAATGTCACCTAACAGAGTCCCGCACTAATTGTAACACAATAATCACTTCCCATAATCACATGATCCGCGCTCTACAACCTCGGCAGGTGTAACTAACTTCTAAGCCGCCAGCTGTTGCTTATATAGGTTCCGCAGGTGTTCCAGGATAATTTTCCATCCTTCTGGCGGCGTGCCGGCATAAATTGCGTAATTAAAAGGACTCGGAGGTAGTTTAAAAATCGCACAGCAGACTCATTCGGGGAATTAATATTAATACAAAAAGTGTCTATAATCGTACGTCCGCAAAAGCTTCGTTTTCAAATTTGAGAAATATTCCGTCGTGATACCTGCTCCAATGGTAAAATGAAGCCATACTGAAACTTGTTTGTTTGCTCGGGTCATGACTTACTTGGCAAGCATCCAGTCGACGATCTGCTCGGAGGAGTTCCAACAGTTGAAGTTCACCTCGTCGCCGCCCATATGGAAGTAGTCGGAGTCAAACACCTTCTCCATGTCGGCGTAGATCCCCTGCAACACGTTGTAGACAAAGTCGCTGGTCGGGTTGAGCTGACCGCACGGCGGCTCCACGCAGTACTGGAGCCACGGCTCCGCCTTGAAGCACACCGTGGCGTTCTGCTGTTGCGCCCATTGCCAGCCTTCGCCCACGTGCGCCGGGGCGTCGAACTCGGGCACAACGCGCACTCCGCGCACCCGGGCGTACTCCACCAGGTCCAGGATGTCGCGAGGCGAGTACACCTGCAACAATATGGGCACACAAAGTTAACTTACGTTTGAACGGTACACAAATTTAAACGGTAACTTGTTATATATCGTTATTAATCTATCATTTCTTTATAAGTAAACCTTTGAGTTTCTGATAAAATATAATACATTCTACATGCAGAAGTAACTATAATTTGATAATACATTATTAATATACTTTTTATTTCTTTTAGCAAACTAACCTTTAGTAATCCGCTGTGTGACATCAAGTAGATTTTGATACTACGCGTTTCGGAGTATATGCTTCATCATCAGGTAACTTCAAATAAATTACATCCGAAATAAATTACTTCATATGCTCCGAAACGCGTAGTATCAAAATCTACTTGAAGTCACACGGTGGATTACTAAAGGTTACTTTGCTAATTCGATACAAGTGACTTGGATACAAAACCAGACATAAATGTTAAATTTTATTTCTGTTTATAAAAGCCTTTATTCAGATTTGAATAGCATTACTTTTTATCATTGAACCACTATATTATTTAATAACAATTTCTCTCTTTATAAATAGTTAATGTTACATAACGACGTCTCATGTCGACTACCACCGGATCCCCGAGGAAGTCTGTCTTCTCGCTTTAGAATAGAACATACTTTGGAGACGGTGGCAGCGAACGCAAGACTCGACCGACAAGACCAGTTTCAATCGGCAAGTACGTCGTGAGACTTGCAGGCCTTCCGACAAAGCTGCTGGACGTTTACGATTGACCAATTGGCTGACACTCTACCGGAGGAAGGCTCCGTCTACAGATTACCTTCTCCGCTGACCGGGAAGAGGCGCGATCTTCGCTTCCGGCTATCAGCGGAACTGTGGATCAATCAGGACGAGACACCAGAGTTTCTGGCCGAGTGTTTGAAGCCGCAGTTCGCTCTAAACCCGTCCGGCAATCCAGGCTCCAATGAGGAAATTTAAGACGAAATTGAGGAGTACCTTGGCCGCCCGAACCGTATCCTGAGTGACATGATTTTGTAGGTGCTACAAGATTTTCATCAGCAAATGTGAATTGACAGCCCGTAGTTACCTGTTCGGGTGAGTAGGCGCCGTACTGAGTGAGCTGCGGGAACGCTGTGGACTGCATCGGGAAACTGTGCGAGTCAGTGATGTGCCAATGGAATGTGTTGAGCTTGTTGGCGGCCATGCCGTCGATAATCTTCCTGATCACCGGCACCGAGATGAAGTTCCTGGAAGTGTCCAACAGGATGCCGCGGTACTTGTAGACTGGGGCGTCGGTAACGGACGCCTGTCGAGGCACTACCAGACCTCCGGACACGCTGTCGTAGACTACCAGCTGGCCCAGAGTCTCCAGTCCGTGTCTAACGCCAAAATACGTGACGCCCCTGATGTCTGCTGTCAGCTGTAACATATCAAGGAGATATTGAATCTTGAGGACATTGTAAGATTCATAAAGGCTTAACGAATACAATGCTTAGGTCACCTAGAGCGGATGGACGATCAGCGTATGGCAAAGGAAAACCTGAGAGCGCAAGTCTATAAAAGCAGAAAGAGGAGCCGACCTAGAATAAGACGGTTGGATGATGTGCTAGAATGATCTAAGAAGAATGGATATAAGGGTTTAAATTGAGATGGCAATGGATAGGACACACTGGAGACCATTGTTGTTGGAAACCAGGGCTCATTTTGGGCTGTATTGCTAAAAAGGAAGAAGAAGGAGAAGAAGAACCAATGTATGAACATATATTATATATTATATCTTATATATTATATGTTGTATGTTTATTATTATATTATATTATATTTATATTATGTTTAACAGTCACGGCACATCTGAAACGCTATTGCTGCTTGAATTAGAGGTTGTCGCCCTGACAGACGTAGTACAGACAGGGTACATAATAATATTGATACTGTATAAACACATGTAAATTATAATAATCTGTCCTGACCAAAGTAAAATTTGTGCGACAGTGTCAGACCGACAGTGAAACTTTTTATAACACCAGTTGATGGCTTTTTTTTATTAACTGAAAATAGAAGCTGTGATAATTACCAGTGCACTGAATACTATCCGTTGCTGTCAGAGAGTAATTCAATGCCTTCCATATCTGTGTCTGAACTTGCATCATCACTTGAGTCAACGTTATTATTGATAAGACTGTCCACATCAACGTCGGTAATGTGGGTCAGTTCCCATAGCTTATCATCTTCCTTAATTATATGCTGCAAACAGTGACTCCACTTGTATGCCGTTATTTCATTTACCGCCTTCTCAATGAATTGTTTTATATCAAGCACCTAATGTTGTGTTGTGACGGGCAACATTTCCTTTCAACTGGCTCCATAATAATTCAATCCGATTCAGAATACAGTGATAAGGAGGAAGTCTTAAAACTACGTGCCCCAATTTAAGTGGCAAGATAACTCTCACATGACTATACAGACATTCTGCACGTGCGCATAATACATTACTGTGTGAACAGTGTCAACGCCCCTTGACCAATAGCGTTTCAGATTTGCCACGTACGTTTGTTTACATCAGGATTGAACTAAGAACGGAAAGAGTATACAGTACATATCATCGATAGTATCATAAGAGGCGGTTGTCAGCATAATTGTATTACTGAAAAAAAGTGGCCAAGGAGTGCAGAAAGGAAAGAGTAAGAAACAGTACAATCAAGAATACAATGGACGTAGAGAACGCGATATGGAAACGATACACGAAAATTAATGTTGTATGGTCGCATCAAAAACGGAAGAGGATAAAACTTCTAAAGCAGTGACAGAGTGGAAGAAGACGAAGAAAAAGTCAGGAAGGATTGGGTTAACATCTAGACGTGACTCCATGAACATATATGGCTTTCGACTACAGGACACTGAAGGCACTGAAACGAGATCAACCGCCGAAAGACACTACACTACAGAGTTGCTGGACACTGGAAGTTGCACGTAGTTTACTAGTGACGGGGGACTGAATCTGTGACGTACGATCGTTAACAACATAAATTAAATTGCATTTGTTAATAATAGAATCGCGTGTGATTAAAATTATTAATAACGATATGCAGGATGATAAAGGTATTCAACTGACTGTCTATTCATTAGCCAAGATTTCAAACGTTTGACAAAAATTTATTTGTCATTTTTTTTTATGTCAGCAGGTAAACAATTGTAAAATCTAGGATACAAAGCATGAATAAACGTGTTATACATTTCCTTTTCACTACCATGTTACGTAAGGAAATTGAAGTATGGTGATCGCGAAAAAAAATCGTGTTCGAGAAAAGGGCTGATTCTGATTGTACTACCCTCAAAACATAAGGAAAATATCGGTATGGAGAACCATACATGACTTCCATGTTCTAAGATTGATATTTAAAATCATTTTCGAAAGGAAATGTTTCCATAGAAACTATTTCTTTCTTCAGCCTTAACCACAGTACTGTGGTCACTAACGTATACCACCTCACGTTATCGCACTCGATTTTCACTGATGATGGAAGTCGATGTCACTGCCGAAACGTCTGGTTTTGCAGAAAACATTGGACTACGGCCAAACAGCCCGGGAAGTAATTTTAACAACAAACTACTTCTTTGTTGCCGATAACGTAGTACACATAAAATATAAATCACCTCCCCTTCACCAATAATTTCCATTTATAGAAAATTTACCCCCACCCCATTCAACTAGCCTCTTCATTTATAGACATTCATCTGCGTTTCTACAGTGGATTATTATGATTTTATCAGGATACTTTATTTATCAAAATTAAGTACTTTACACTTGTTAAAACATATAACGTTGCAGGTAAACTACCCTTTCCCCGTAACCGATCGTCACCAAAATCAACAGGCCATGAGTCTTCTACAACTCAGGCATATATGTAAAAAAATATTTGATTCTGTTTGAATTTACGGCAGTTATCGTTCGTCACGGAAAAAATTACTCTTGTTAAAACATAAAATGTTGCAGGTAAACTACCCCTTTCCCTTAACCGATCTTCACCAAAAACAACAGGCCTTGAGAACTTTACAATTCAGGACTGTATGCAAAACATTATTTGATTCTGTTTGAATTTGCGGCTGTTATCGTTTGCCATAGAAAAAATTCTACACACAGACACACACACAGACACTTTTCGAAAAATTACTTTTCTTCATGTTTTGGGGGTAGTACAATCAGAATCAGCCGTTATCTCGAACACGATTTTTTTCGCCATGACCATACTTCCATTTCCTTATGGAACATGTAAGTAAAATCATTTTCCGAAAAGTGTCTGTGTGTAGAATTTTTTCTATGTGGAACGATAACTGCCGAAAATTCAAACAAAATCAAATAATTTTTTTCATATGTGCCCGAGCTGTAGACGACTGAAGACCTATTAATTTTGGTGAAGATCGATTAAGGAGAAGAGGTAGTTTACCTGCAACGTTTTACTTTTTAACAAGAGTAAAGTACTTAATTTTGATAAATAAAGTATCCTGAAAAGAAGGTCATAATAAACCACTGTAGAAAGCTAGATGAAATATAATCTATAAATGAAAAGGGTAATTGAAGGGGGAGAGGGTAATTTTTTGAATTCATGTTATACATTTATTCAACCAAAAACTTCAATAAAATATTAATAATTGATATCGTTCCATGTAAACAAAATATCGTAACCACGGATACGTAAACAAAATAATTTTTCGTTTTCAGAAATTCACAGTTACAAGCGCTGGGCGGTATTAGCTTTCTTTCGCTTGTTTAAATAAAAAATAATTTAATCAAATTAATTCTTTATTTTTTAAATATTAACAACTACGTACAATTCGTATTTTGATTTTCTTTCTCAGCGTTGTTGCCAAAACCATGCTGATATATTTGGTTTCGTTCTGAGTGCACATATTAAAAATAATTTTATAATTAATTAGAACATGGTAGCCATGTATGGTTGTCCATACCGATTTTTAACTAAAGGTATCAAAAGAAGTAATATCCAATGGTGCAGTACTCGTATAGTTGATGTCACGGGAGTGGGACAGTATTTGATTGCATTATAGTTTTGTAATTTTAAAAACATAATAAACAATCAGACTACCTAGTCAAACGTTTCACAAACATTTTGCCTCAGTCACGTATAAACTACACTCATACACGCACGCGCGCGCACACACATCATATGAAAAACCAACGTTAATGTTTTAGCCCGGCCGCACACTGGACCCACATTTGTTTCGCAACAGAACTGTTTTGGCACATTCTGTCTCAAAGCGTCGTAGATGACTCTACTGCCATTGGAATCTATAAAGCGCCACACACTGACTTCTACATTGAGAGGTGTCGCAAGGCCCCTTGCGACCAAAGACGAAGCTCCTTTAATTTATGTCTCGCAACTAAACAGCTTGAACTGCTCATGTGCTGGATTCTAACTACTCAAGGCGGGGAGTTTACGTTACAATTAATAAATCCTTCGTGGAAAGTGAGTGCAATATCCTTCCGTTCTGATTCTCGCATTTTGTTGTGTATTTATTATTATTATTATTATTATTATTATTAGTAGTAGTAGTAGTAGTAGTAGTAGTAGTAGTAGTAGTAGTAGTAGTAGTAGTAGTAGTAGTAGTAGTTGTTGTTGTTGTTGTTGTTGTTGTTGTTGTTGTAGTAGTAGTAGTAGTAGTAGTAGTAGTAGTAGTAGTAGTAGCAGTAGTAGTAGTAGCAGTAGTGGTAGTTAGAGTAGTAGCCTAGTAGTAGCAGTAGTAGTAATTGCTATTGAGTATAAAATGGAAACAAGTATAGGTGTAGTTGAAACTGAAACAGATGCAAAATAATGTCTGTCACGAATCCACGAACCACACACGTTTACAGCTCAAAAACAGCTGACGAGAAATTGTTTTGTCGTAAGCCAATGTGTCAAGCCACTCTCCACCGAAGCGACGCTTTGCAACACGATGAGTCAAAACGGTTTCGTCGCGAAACAAATTTCGCTTCAGTGCGCGGCCGGCCTTAAAGATTACAACACAAACTCATAATTTTCTTAAACAAGATTTCCTTAAGAACCTGACGAAACAAAAGTTTAGCGTAAATGTTTCGTTTGGATACCTTTCCATCGTCCGTCTGCTGTATGGTGAGATTGTACCCTTCGTCGGTGTCTTCGTACATAGAGATTACTTCCGGTCGCTCAATGTACAGATTTACTGCCAGCGACAGTCCCACGGCGTTATTCTTGGCGGTGCGGACTGCAATCCTCTTTGCCAGCTGCTCCTTGAACAGATCTCCCGCCGTCTGCAGCAACTCACCGGCTTTACTGTGTGTGGCATCGCTGTCTGTAACAGATACACACATAGACAGTTTTGCTATGAACATACACAGATACTATTCTCAGTTTTGCTGTATTCAATCAAAGCTTAGACTGTGAATAAGAAAGTCACTGATAGACTGGAGGCGATGGAAATGTGGATACCCGAATGAAATTTTATAAAACTGTGACTGTCCCCACATTCCTGAATGCTAGTGAGACATGGGTTCTTGGTAAAAGTGTTGTGCACAGGATTCAGGCAGCCGAAATGAAATTTCTAAGAGGGACGCAAGATTGTTCTCTCTTGGATCGGAGAAGAAACGAGGATGTTATACGAGATTTAAACATTGTATCATTGCACCAGAAGACTGAAGACGGCAGAAGGAGATGGTGTGAACACTTGAATCGCATGCCTGATATCTCTCTACCTGTGGTTTCCTTGGGTTATCACCCTACTGGCAAGAGACATGTCGGTAGACCGAGGAGGAGATGGGTTCCAGAACAGGTCTAAGACCTAGTCCTTGAAGTGGTGGTGATGATGATGATGAAGATGATGATGATGATGGTGATGAATTTGGATAGATAAAGTCTCTAAAACTGAGGTGATGAGAAGGATGCAGAAGAAGAATTAAATTGTTAATACTGTTAAAATCGGAAGACTAGAATACATAAGACACGTAATGCGTGGAGGAAGATATACAGAGCAAGATCCAAAGGAAAAGTAATTCCTGAAGAAAGCGCACTGTCTGGTTACAGGACTTGAGAGATTGGTTTAACTCCAGCTCCTCCGAGTTCTTTAGAGCTGCTGACTCTATAGTTCGCATTGCCAACCTTGATAGAGAACATGGCACATGAAGAAGAAGATATACAAAGTCTGCTGGGCAAGTAAAAAACGTAGGAAATAAAACTACAGTTGTGTAACATAATAAGAAATGCAAGTCCAAAATTCTACTCACTGGGAAAGTTCAAATTTTGCTAACACTTATTTCAAATTTTGCAGAAGAGATTACGAGGGTAGATAGAATTAGGAAAAATGAGAAGGAGTGTAGAAGGCAATTAAACAGATAATTGAGGAAGGAATGATAAGACAGACTGAGATTGCCCGCCTTAACAGAACGCATAACTAAATTTCCAAATGTAGTCTGGAAATGTAGAGCAGTCGAAAAGAGAGATCGTGGTAGGTTTAAACGCTCTGGAACTGAACGTTGAAGGCATAATAAAGATAGCAATCAGTTTCAAGATCAAATTGATCGAACGGGTAGACCGAATGCCACCAAGACGGATTGCAAGTCATTAGGTACGACCAAAAGGCGCTGGGAGACCTTTGAGGACGAAACAGGCACCAGGGTAAACATGTATGTTTTAGTTGTTTTGATAATTCATCTTCTTTTTTCACAGCACTAAATTAATATAGATTATTAAACTTTCACTTGTGAAACTTACTTTGTTTCCTCCCGTACGCGTTTCGGCGTGATGTGCGCCTTCATCAGCGGTTTGAGACAGACTGCCAGTAACTTGTAACGGTTTTATTTGGTAGGTTGAGTGGGGGTGGTGTGTGGCGGAAGGGGATTGATGCGGTGATCCGAATTATTGTTTGTTTTATGTATAATTGTGTCAAAGCGTGTGTGCGATTCCGCGTTTGCCACACACATACACACAAAAAACCACAGCTACACCAACATAGATACTAATCTTGAGATATTACACTATTTACGCAAAAGTCGAAAACTTAACACTGCAGAACAATATGAAATATACAAACACTACACAACACAACCAAACAGCATACTTAACGACCAATTACACTATAAATCGCACACACTCTTTGACACAATTATACATAAAACAAACAATAATTCGGATCCCCGCGTCAATCCCCTTCCACCACACACCACCCCCACTCAACCTACCAAATAAAACCGTTACAAGTTACTGGCAGTCTGTCTCAAACCGCTGATGAAGGCGCACATCACGCCGAAACGCGTACGGGAGGAAACAAAGTAAGTTTCACAAGTGAAAGTTTAATACTCTATATTAATGTATGTTTTGTTAAGACTGGAGACAAAGATAGCAGGTTTGTGTTTCTTAAGTATTATATAACGTATCAAGTTGAAGTTAAACATGAACGTACACACGAAGTTGTCTCCTGATACTTCTGTCGTAAGCTCACACTGCCGGTGTCAACATTATCAAAATGATTATAAACTGGGCTGTCAGACGGTGGGCGGTAAGCCTTGTAAAACAGTTACAACGGATCTTGGCCGTACGATACCCGACAACTTTCTCGGGTAACAGCAACCTAACGTTTTCGGTAGTTGCTCTTACCCGAAACAATTGTGAGTGGAGTTCGGCCAAGATCCGCTGTAACTGTTTACAACAGTCTGTCGCTTTTTGCAGCCTGAAGAAGATCGCTGAGGTTGGGATAAGAAACGTTGCCGACAATGTCGCTGTTATATAGCAACCGGTTACTGACTAACAGCCCCTGTTTGTATGCCGACAATGTCGCTGTTATATAGCAACCGGTTACTGCCTAACAGCCCCTGTTTGTATGCCGACAATGTCGCTGTTATATAGCAACCGGTTACTGCCTAACAGCCCCTGTTTGTAATCATTTTGATAATATATGCCTCCTGGTATGTTCATTTCAAACACACTACAGCCTGGACACTCCAGAAGTCCGCTTCTACTGCTTAGAGTCTTCGGGAGTTTCTTCAAGTAAAGAGTGATTAATTAAAGTTTAAACTTTCAAGTCAGTGGGAGTGGGAGCTGCAGTTACCTTTGCCAGTGCCTGCGGACACCTTGATGCTGATAGTGTTGAAGTTGACGGGCAGCACGTCGTTGCTGATGGACACGCTGCCGGACGGTTTGGGCCACAATCCGCCCACGTCGGAACACGCCAGCTTGCACACGTTGAGCGACTTGGGACCCGCCTGTGACGTCAGCGCTACCTTCTCGCACCGCCTCTTGACGCATTCCCACGTCCACACCGGCCTGAAACAATATAAACAAGCCAATAATATTATTCCTATAGTGACAAAACAGTTCTGATGTGTAAACCTCATTTTAGATTATATCATCTTCATCCTCACGTCAATATAGGGTTCCGCCTTCAAAGACCCTCTTAGCCATCTCTTCCTGGGTCTACCCACCCACCTGTGTCTTATAGGATTGTATTTCCAGACTTACTTGGCCAGTCTCGAATCCAACATTCTTTCTAATATTCTTTCCACAGTTGTTTGTAATCTTCTAATTTTTCATTCAAGTTAGAAACTTGTAACTCTTCTCTTACGATCTCATTCTTTATACAGTCAAGTTACGAACACCTTTTAATTCCTCTTAAATATGCCATTTCCGAGGCCTGTATTTTACTGTCTTGTTTCTTGGTCGTTGTCCATAATTAACACATATAGGACAGAACAGGGACTGCAATAACTTTGTACAACTTCAATTTTGAATCTCGACGTACTGTACTAAGTTTCTAAAAATACGATTGATTCTCCCACGGTTCGTCTGTAACTTACCTAACTTAACATCAGTGTCGTAGCCAATATCATTTCCCAAATAATTAAAGTGGCTCACCTGTTCTAGAATTCGATAACCAATCATTATTTTTCGATGATATAAAAATATTATTTGAATTTTTGAGTTTCCGTGTACTATTAACATCGGAATTAGTTAGTCTCATCTAACATAGGGAAAACATTAAAGAAAAGATTTTTAAATTTTCTGAATCAGCTAAACATACGTGTGGCGAAAACGTAAAATCCTATGGGATCAGTTGCGTAACTATGGAGGGGATCAGAGAAGAAATTCTCCACCCCCCCTCTAAGAGTTATTAGAAACGTCACCAAAATTCGATAATAACTTAACGTAGACCTATTTCTGAGCCATCTCTGTGTGTGTGTGTGTGTATGTGTGTGTGTATGTGTGTTATAACAAGGCTTATAAATAATTCTACAAATAAAAGGAATTACAATATTTGTAAATTAATTAAATAAAGAGAAGTCCCACCTTCAGAGGAGTCTTATCCCCCCCTCTCAGAGACAGTTTCTAGTTACGCTACTGGGTGGAATCAGGGAACCAGGGAACAAGTTCTGTTGGGGGCGGGAAATTAATACCAACAAGCAAAAAACAGATGTTTCTTTTACGGTTCTAAACGTTGACTTTATCAGCTAGCCTTGTAAAGATATCTCTATTGTTTAAGGTACTCGCGGGGGGGGGGCTGTAAGCTATAGTGGGCAGAGGAGTGGTTGTAAGTTAGGTCATAAGAAGCTGGCTCCGACTCCAACCTCACTGTTTATTTAAACTCAGCGAGCATAGTGTTTATTTTTGAAAATTTCAAAATTTTTGGACGTCAGAGCCCAAGAGTGGGTGAACGTTTTGCTAAAAACACAAAAATTTATGTAGCATATCAAATTAAAGAGATTTGTATCAAATATCTGACTGTAGTGTTACTATTAGAAATTTGAACAATTTTGATACCCCACGGCCCAAAAACGAGAGCAAAAATTTGCCAAAAATTGTGAAAATTCATCAGGGCGTTACGCTAATAGAAATTGTAACCCAAATCCAAATCGGAATGTTTCTAACTGTTGGTGTTTGTTATATGATTGTGTGCTCTGCGATTGTTATATTAATTAAAAAAAAAGAGTAGAGCATTCGGGGTTTTATTATTTTTTGTAATAATTAAAAAAATTGTATATCAAAATTTGTGTAATAATAAACGTACTTTGTTCAAAATAGTGAACGAGTTTTGCAGGTCAGGAAGCTTACTAGTGTATTCTGAAATAAAATACTGACACCAGAGGTGTCAATTAGTCCGTCCCTTTCCTTCCTTTCCCTGGTGTTGCAACCCAGCGTAGGTTTTAGCCTGCTCAATGACTTTCTTCCATTCCTCCCTCTCATTACACATCCGTCTCCATCCCCTCACGTTCATACATCTCAAATCATCCTCCACGTCATCCAACCATCTCTTTCTGGGTCTGCCTCTAATTCTTCTTCCTACCGGTCTCCATCTGTAGTTCTCGTAGCCATTCTTCTGTCATCCATTCGCCTTACGTGGCCCAGACACTCAAGACTCCTATTATTAATAAACCGGACTATGTCGGCACCCTGAATCAGATGGTCCAGTTCATCGTTCGTTTGAATCCTCCAATAGTCATCTTCAGTTTGTAGAGGTCCAAATATTTTTCGCAAAACTTTTCGTTCAAATATTCTAAGACGTTGCTCGCCTGTATTGGTTAATGTCCGCGGCTTCGCATCCGTAGTTACCACCGGTCGTATAAGACTTTTGTATATAAACAGCTTAAGTCATTTGCTTAACATCCTGGATTTGAAAAGCTTTTCATAGAAGTAAAAACACCTGTTGCCACGTATGATGTGGAACTTTATTTAATTACTAAAAACGTTGGTGTCTATTAATATAAAATAAAATTTTCATTCTGTGCCTTTAGCTACAAGTTATAAAGTAGTCTTAAACCTTAACAGAAAAAGTGACTACACTTAAATTTCAAATACTTTTATGTAACGTCAAAGTGCAGTTGGTACCCGCTTGCACTTTCATAAGAAATAGCATAAACACACTAATTAATACACAACAACTGACAAAGCACCCAAAGATGCTGGGCAAAGAAGAAGAAATAAACACAACGGAAAATAAATAAAGCGAAATCACTTGTGATTTGATAGTTGTAGTAGTGCAGCTGGACTCGGTGAATGTTGAACTTTGAAACTTTAAGTTAACTCTGGAGTTAGTTGAATCTTTGTGTTTCTTTGGTGAACCTTTTAAATTGTAACAAACTAGTTTTATCTAGTGACTAGTGGAGTCGATTAAATATTTATTCTGAATGCAAACAACGTCGTCGCCGCTGCCGAGAGTTTGTGTCCCACTGTGGAAACCCACTGTCGACGTCACACAATCGCCTGCAACAATTGAACTTTTCTAAATCGTCAACGGGGCTGCACACTCTGAGGAATTCACAGTACGTGACGTAGAGGAGGAAATGTTAATGGGAACATCACACGTCATAAATTCTAAAATACAATTGCAACAGTTACAGTAAAAACAAGACCCGCATCTTAAACAATTGTACAAGATAATTCGGCTGAAGTAGTTGGATCATATCGTGAAAACTGATCCGACTGTAAAATACATTACTTCGTCGTAACGAACTTTTGTCTGAAGAAGTATTTTTTCACGATGAATAAGTTTCCTATAAAAACCACTGGTAAAACGTATAACGCAACTAGCCTATATCAAATATATTGTTACGCCGTTATACAACGTTCTACATTACATGCTTCTCGGCAGAGACCAGCTGTAGTGTTGTGTGCGTACATGACACTTTAACATGCGTTAACGAGGCTGTTCCAGACGTCGCCGGCCACGCGCACTGTGTTCAAGGCCGCAAGCAATTACACTCTAGTGTTTGCTAGTAGTGTCGACGCGTATTCTGGAATCTCAGCGGGGTATAAATAGTTTCAGCGACGCTTAGTTTCAGTTTAAGTGGGGTTTTATTCAAGTGAGGTTTGAGTTACTGTCGGGCAATTTACACAGTGCGTTTCAAGTGGTGTATTAATAAAAAGGGATTATAGCGCGGAATTCTTTATAGTTGACATTATTATTTGTGTGAACAGATTAACTTGAATTATTGTACGAGTATAATCTTGTTGAATAACTTGTTGACTACAAACTGTTAAGTGTGATAATTAAAACTGGTTATTAGTGATTTCATTGGTGTCTTGTATTTTGTTTTCCACTGTACCATACGACGATCAGTTAGACCGTCGTAACTATATTCTCGCGTAGGGTTCCGCGGCCGGTGTCCAGTATGTTTCTGAAGTCTTCTTCCGGTATGGACCGCGCCAAAAATGTCTTGTCTGACACCGTTTCACTCGTATTACAATGAGTATCATCAGGTCTATGTGGCAATGAGGCTGGCAAGTAAACTCAGAGCTCAGTGGCGGTGGGTGGTCCGTCAGGGAAGTGGACCCTGTGTTACGCCGCATGCGTTATTTGTGCGGTCAGTCAACTCCCGTACAGTCAAAAATCCTTGACTGTGAGTGACTGAGAGGGAGATAATATGGAAGTGAGAGAGTTATCGCGTCGTCTCCCCTCTCTTCTCTCCGGCTAACTTAGCTATTCTTGTAAGTGGCGATAATTCATGCATTGGGTCGGCGAGCTTACTGTTCAGGAACGACTGTCGGGCCAAGCGATCTATGTAGACGTCCTTGAATTTCCACTGTCCTTCCTGCATGCTATAAACAACATCACTGATTCTCTTTATCACAGTATTAGGCCCTTCCCAATTAGTCTGAAGCAGGGGTGCCCACAGCATGTGCAGTGGTGCAAGTCGCACTACTGGAATTTGGGGAGGGGGATTTTTCAAAGCGAATTTTGTAATTTTACATTGATAGAGCCTAATGTACTACTAACTATGTTAGGCCAGGTTTGACCAGACTTTTATATTTCTCATCATTCAATTATTGATTAGTCATACCAGAAAACCTTTTGGTATTGATAAAAAGAATAATATTAGCTTTTTTTATTCCAATAATTGCTTAAATGACTATTGCCATTAAAATTGCTTAAAAACATTTTAGTTTTTCAAAAATGTGTGGATAAAGCCCCAATATTCACCGTCAACTGGGGGGTTATTGCACACCCCCGTATTCTGATGCCCCTACTCAAGAAATACAAATTTTGGGGATTTCGGAATATTTGGGGGGGAATTACACCATGGACTTTGGGGGGGCACCTCTGGTCTGAAGAAAGAGGTCAGGTCAGGTTAGACCTACTACTATGCCGCTTTGGGTTGTACAACCAAACCCGGTCTTCTTCTTGAAACCCACACTATAGCTGCGAATGTCATAGTTCAGCCGTCCTCTTATCAAGCGATTCGTTTATCGTCGTTAGTTTTCTAATTATGAAGAATAAATATGTGGCTCTTGGAACTGAATCTCGGGTAATCCAAAGACAAATCTTCCGCCAAACACCAGTTTTGCTGGAGTCATGCCGGTTGTGTCGTGTACTGATAACCTATACGCCATTAGGAATAATGGTACACGCTGGTCCCAGTCTGTTTGGTTATCATCAGCCTTCAACAGATGCTGCTCAAGTGTCTTATTAAACCTCTCAACCATTCCGTCGGACTGAGGATTCAGAGGCGTTGTCAGGGTTTTTCGAATAACAAGTATGAAAAATGGAATCAAAAATTTGAAAAATTGTAAAAATCCAGGAGGGTGTTAGACTCAAGGAAATTTCAACACAAAACCGACTGTATGAAATCTTTAACGTTTATTGTACGATTACTCTACAATTTTGTTACTTACTAAACAAAAAATAGTAGAGTAATCGGGGTTTTTGTAATTTTTCTAACAATTTATTAAATGTACTTCGTTCAAAATGGTAAGAGGGATCTGCAGTTCAGGGAGCGTACTAATGTATTAAAATTAGTTTATAAATTACATACAAATATGTAAGAACGTCTAATTCAATATCAGTTACATACGGAAGCGGCTTAATTTTCTCCCTTACAAAACTCGTTCACATTATTGGACTGTACGACGAATAAGAGACATATATACAACGTGTCAACAAAGAAACCAATTTTCACTTCCTGTAATTGGGAATCGTCGCTGTGACACATAGGTAGAAGTAGATACCTCTTTGTTTTAAGCACAGCACAATTCAGTTCATTACCAGCTCGGCTGTGTATTGCACTGTTTGCGCTTCGCACAAAGCAACCGTCTCCACTTCCGTGTGTTGCAATTTAATTCAGTTTTCTGGTCTCAGCTGCACGTAATTTTAAAACGTTTTCGGGCAATAAAATAATGAGAATTCATATTAGAGCGCCGAGCTAGTACCAATTAGAGTTTGGCGTACTGTCAAAGAATTTTAAATTTAAATTTAATCACGTTTCCTCTACCAGTTTTAATATAATCTTTTTGTCTATCTTCTGTCTTACACAGACAAGAATGGAAATTTCCAATCTAATAGCATTAATCTATTTTAAGACAGATTTGAAAATTAGGTTACGTTTGTAACTACTGAGTCTTACACACAAATAATAAAACTAGAGTACCAATATGCGTGTCACCTGTTACCAAAGCCAAAATGGAAAAACGTTATCGAAAACAGACCTGTATTGTTTTGAAGATTGAAGATTCTCCCTAAAATGAGGGGAGGAAAGTGAAAATGGGCGACGTTAAAATGTTAAAAATATCATAAAAATCTATGCGGAGTAAAAATAAAATTTAAGAAGAAGTTTAACCAAAATCTACACATAGAGTTGAGTTTTGGAAAATTTCAAAAATTTAAGACATTAAAGCCCAAAAAAACAATCAAAATTTTTAATAAAATTTTAAAAATCCGTTATTATTTTAACTCAAATACAAATTTGGTGTTTACTTTTTTTTAAATTTAACTTTAGGCGCACTCCGAGTCAAAAATGAGAAGTCAAAGTATTCCAAAAAATATATATAACTCTATGGGAGAACACAAAATTATGAGAAATTGTATTCAATGGATCCCGTATATCGTTAAAATAGGCAAATTAAATACATCAAACGCCTTCCAAACGATTTATGCAGTGAAAAAATTACGCAGAAGTTGAATGAGTTGCATATGTTTCAGGCGCTCCAGTTACAGTTGTTTGTGATATATGCTGACACGTAGACTATAGCCTGTTTGTTAGTGTCACTAAATCGCTGTCGAGAACAGTAGCGGAGTTTGAAGAAGGAACGAAGAAACATGGGATGAAGATAAATGTACGGAAGATATGATAGGTAGTCGTGGGAAGTAAAGGGAAAGTAAGGAAAGCATGTTGAAAAGCGCATGTGTTTGGAAAGCATGCTAACGGAAGACTGGAAATGCACAGTAGACATTAAAAAAAACATTGCCGTATCTAAAGAAGTAGACAATAGAAAGAAGATTCTACTTTGTAGCCGTATTGATTTGGAGATGAGAAAAAGGTTAATGAAGTGGTATCTATGTAGAATTGTGTTATTCCAGGGGCGTATTTAAGGGGGCGTACGGGACCGAATACCCACCCCCCCAGAGGATCGAAAGTTAACAAGAAATTTTGTTAATTACTTAATTTTTAAGCTGTTTTATTAATGTCTCTACTGTGTGCGCTAATACAGTAGTAACCTTCATTAATTTCTCTACTGTGTACGCTAATACAGTAGTAACCTTCATTAATTTCTCTACTGTGTACGCTAATACAGTAGTAACCTTCATTAATTTCTCTACTGTGTACGCTAATACAGTAGTAACCTTCATTAATTTCTCTACTGTGTACGCTAATACAGTAGTAACCTTCATTAATGTCTCTACTGTGTACGCTAATACACTAGTAACCTTCGCTTAAATATAAGTCTACAAAGAAGTTAATTACACCTCATTTTCGTGTACGTTTGAAATGTCAAATATAGGAAAATAAATTAACTCAATAAGTATCTTACAAACGATGATTCAATATGGGTTATTTTTATTGTGTTATTACCTTAATGGGATTGATTTCACTAAGTTATTTCAGATTTTCCAACCACTTTAAAGATTGTAATAATGATTGGTCTTAACTTGTTTTTGTTTTGTATAAAGTCGACTCGACCCCCCCCCCCACCAGACCAAATTCTAGATGCGCTACTGTGTTATACAGATTTAAAACGAATACTATAGAAAAGAGTGCGACAGACAGACAGAGAATTGTCAATACTGTTTTTAAGATTTTGAGTCCCTCGGAAATTTCTTTAAGTGAGGCCCCCATCCGATTAAATCTTAATAACTGTTCCATCCTCTCCGTAAAAGATGATTTTCTTACTTTAGGTCCATTCTTTTAATAGTTCTATGTTCTATATACATACCACTACAACTCAATCTTAGAATTTTAAAAAAGTTAACTTTTGAATTCTGAAAATTTTTCTTAAAACTGTATACGGCAAGCACCAGACCTACTGTAATCTAAATTATACTTATATTATACTTCTCTTTATCTATGTCCAGACAGTGAAAAATATAAGATGCAGGTAGTGTATTTGCACCAAATCTCTCAGACAAAACAATGAAAGAGACAACACTTCAGAAATGTTGAAAACGCTTAAATACAGTAAGGTGGGAAAAATTAAACGAACTTCCTTTGTGTTGGATAAAAGTCATCATTTGCACCGTCGCGTATGTGTCAATGAGGTAACTAGAGTCTCCTTAAGATAGCGCCAACGTCGCGCCGTTAGCATATAAGCCTCTACTACCTTGTTGACGTTACGAATACATTATGACAACCTTAACAGTATCCTTGAATAATTATCGTGAATCTGGCGCTGGTTGTGTTATTTTGATTGCCACAGTTGTTGCTGTTATTATTGTATTTTTCAAAATACTATTATTTCTTCTACATAATAGATCTGTGATATTGCTAATATTTGCAAACGGAAATATACGACCTGAAAATGAGCTGAAGGGTTGTAAGCGCTAATCGGAAGTCTGCACAGTGATGTGCAACACTTTCATTTCTATTCTGTTATTGTAAATTTTAAAAATTTGATCGTCCGTAACTAAATCAATTTAAAAAGAAACGCATAAGATTAAAAAATATCGGTATGGAGAACCATACATGACTTCCATGTTCTAAGATTTATATTTAAAGTCATCTTCGAAATGAAATATTTCCATTGAAACTACTTATTTCTTCAGCCTTAACCACAGTACTGTGGTCACTAACGTATATCACCTCACGTTAGTGCACTGGATTTTCACTGATGTCGGCAGTCGATGGCACTGCCGAAACGTCTGGTTTTGCACAAAACATTGGACCACCGCCAAACAGCCCGGGAAGGAATTTTAACAACACACTACTACTTCTCTGTTACCGATAACGTTGTACGCATATGTATAAAAAATTATCCCCTACCCTTTTAACTATCATTTTCTTTTATAGAAAATTATCCCCTCTCCCTTCAACTACCATTTTCATTTATAGATATTTCATCTACCTTTCTACAGTGGAGTATTATGACCTTCTTTTCAGGATACTTTATTTATCAAAATTAAGTACTTTACTCTTGTTAAAACATAAAACGTTGCAGATAAACTACCGCCTCCCCTTCACCGATCGTCACCAAAATCAACAGGCCTTCAGTCCTCTACAACTCAGGCACTGTGCAAAATGCCTGTTTGATTCTGTTTGAATTTGCGGCAGTTATCGTTCCCCATAGAAAAAATTCTACACATAGACACACAGACGCTTTTCGAAAAATTACTTTTCTTCATTTTTTTGAGGGTAGTACAATCAGAATCAGCCCGTATCTCAAACACGATTTTTTCGCTATCACCATGCTTCCATTTCCTTATGGAACATTGAAGTAAAAATCAATAATTGTCTTCAGGTTATAAGGTATTCAAATTTTACAAAGTAAAAATGACAGAGCGTAGATAAAGCATAACGACTTTAAGGGCGTATATACAGGGGGCAAACGGGTCCGGACCCCCCCCCCCCCCCAACAGGGTCGAAAAAAGTTGACGAATTTTGTTGATCTCGAGACTATTTTATTACTTTTTTCAGCTGTGTATGCTAATATAGTACTAAAACTCTTTTTTAGATATACAAACAGGTTTATTACACAGCTTTTGTGTAAACGTTAGAACACGAAATGAAGGAAAATCAACTGTCAATAAGTATCTTCTAAACTGTGTTTCAATAACGCGTATTTTTATTGTGTCATTACCGTTAATTATAATGAGGACTGATTTCAGGATAGTAACTCAAGGTTTTCAACCATTTTAAAGAAAGTAATGTTGATTTAGTGTTCACTTGTTTTATCTGTTATATGAAGCCGACTCGACCGGAACCCCCCCCCCCCCAGACCAAACGTCATTCTAGATACGCCACTGAACGACTTGACTTTGAGATTCCTGTCGTCCATTCAACGAACAAAGAACCCACACGGAATACAAGGAAACCCCAAACACATAATGCGCAATGGAAGGTGAAACAAAAGTTTCCCGCTATGAATCAACCAACGAAATACAACGCCTTTTTCTATTTAAGACAAGAACAGTTTGCGATAAAATTGTTATTAATTTTTTTTTTCAAAGAGTTGTGCAACCGTTTTTTTTTTAATAAAAACACTATTTACAGCACTAATCGTGAATTGTCTGTATTGTAGCATGAAGACACGGTTTAATTTCGGTTTCCGTTATTATAAATTTGAAAAAACTTTAACATCCGTAACTAAATCAATTTAAAAAGAAACGCATTGGATTTTAAAAATTGATAACTGTCTTCGGGCTATAATATATTGAAATTTCACAAACTGAAAATGGCAGCGCGTAGGTAAAGCAAAACGACTTGCCTGGCAGATTCCAGTCGTCCATTCAGCGAACAAAGAACCCACACTAAAATACAGAGAAACGCTAAAGACACAATGTTCAATATAAGATAAACAATTTATCGCGCTTAGGAATCCATCAACGAAGTACAACCCCTTTTTTAAATTCTATTGTGTATAGTCATGAACGCGCGGCCAACAAATCTGTCTGAAGAAATCTGTCTGGATGTTGGCGGCAGGCCCACGACTTTTCAAAAAACAAGTCCGTAGTGTTGCAAGACAGATACAATTTTCGATAAAATTTGTATCAATTGTTTATTCTTTCAAAGAGTTGTGTAGCCGGATCTTTTAATAACAACACTGTTTTTGATTGACAAAGATAATGTCTATAACCACTGACGATGCCACACAGGCAACCTAATAAAATGTAAACACAATTTACACTGTTGCACACCAATATATGAAAACTCCCAATTAGCGGTTTCGAGCCTTACACCTCATCATCAGATCAGAGATATGTATATTGTGATTGTGATTGTGATTATAATCACAAATTTATAATTTAAAACATCAGTTTTAGATAAATTCCTTATCTCGTCTCCTGAGGAAGATTTGTTTAATCATAATAAATACGTGTAATACTACTTACAAGTCAGTGTCTTGTTGACACGAAAACGCCAAACAAGTTGTGACTAAAACAGTCAGTGCTGCCAACATTATGTTGTTCTCGTAACGTTCCTATTCTGTAACACATATACGTGAAATATTATTAAATTTGACAAAACATAATCTGAAATATGAGTACGTGTGTGTGTGTGTGTGTTGGAAACCTTAAGTTTTTGCAGTTAAACTTTGATATTTATAACTATCTTTGTACACAGATCGTAAAACTGTACCACATCAAGGTATTTCTTGAAAGTATTACGTACATTATTATAGCTTTGAGTAGGACAGTCAGTGTCTCCTTCTTTCTCTGGTTATACAGGCCTTGTGGACCTTGGCCTCCGCAACAATCCTTCTCCACTCCCCCCTATGTTTGATATAGGTACCATAAATACCATAAACATTAAATCTTTGGCGATACACATTGGTAAACAGATCGAAATATTATTAATATCAGCAAAGTAAACGTTTGTTTATGAAAAAACAGGTTGTTATATATTCAGCTTTCGTATACGGTGTGACAAGCAGCGGTTACACGTTCAAATCAGTCACGCCTCTCAGTTCCTAAAAAAAAAAACTGAATACGAAGTGATTTCGCTTGAAAGCGCGTAAAATTAGCTCAGTTATTTTAAAAATAAACTCATATATAACATTGCTTACTTAACATTTGTACATCTAAATGCTCAGTGAACTTTTGGGTTTTTAGAACAGGCCAGCATATATAAGTAGCCGTTATTTAAAAAACAAATGTCCGAAATTGGCGAAGCAATATATTAGTGAACTACGCATAACTATATGTAAACGACACTCACATTGTGTCTTGTGACCACAACAACATATTCGTTACTAATTAGCTGGATTGTTAACACTTGTAGCTTAGAAATCAGTGTTTTCAGTTGTTGACCGTTTTTGGAATTTTGTCAATGTAGAAAAAACAAAACTCCATGTCAACTGACAAATAACGTTGATTCACAGGACCCGTTTCTGAGAATATAGTATCACTTCTATAAAGAAATGGAAGGTGATCGCGAAAAAAATCTCGTTCGAGATAATGCCAGATTCTGATTGTACTACCCTCAAAGCATGAAGAAAAGACATTTTCCGAAAAGTGTCTGTGTGTAGAATTTTTTCTATTGCGAACGATAACTGCAGCAAAATCAAACAGAATCAAATAATTTTTCCACATGTGCCTGAGTTGTAGACGACTGACTCAAGACCTGTTGATTTTGGTGAAGATCGGTTGAGGGAAAGGGGTAGTTTACCTGCAATGTTTTACATTTTAACAAGAGTCAAGTATTTAATTTTGATAAATAAAGTATCCTGAAAAGAAGGTCATAATAATCCACTGTAGAAAGGTAGATGAAATATCTATAAATTAAAAGGGTAGTTCAAGGGGGACGGAGTAATTTTTTGTATTGATGTTATAAATGTATTCGACCGAAAACTTAAAAAAATTTCAATATAATATTAACAATTGGTATCGTTTCATGTAAACAAAATATCGTAACCACGGATACGTAAACAAAATAATTTTTCGTTTTCAGAAATTCACAGATTACAAACGCTGGGCGGTGTTCGCTTTCTTTCGCGTTGTTTAAATAAAAGATAATTTAATCAAATTAATTCTTTATTTTTAAAATATTAACAACTTTGTACCATTCGTATTTTGATTATATTTATCAACGTTTTTACTTAAAGCATGCTGATATATTTAGTTTCGTTCTGAGTTTACATATTAAAAATAATTTTATAATTAATTAAACATGGAATTCATGTATGTTTCTCCATAACGATTTTTTTTTAATCTAACATGATCACCCTGAACATTATAATTGAATTGTCAAATTTTTTTAAATCATACCTTACGATACAAGAGGTTACCTTAAATGCAAAACATATTCACTCTCTAATAAATAAATAATTATCTTATATGTCCCTATAAGAAGGATATTGAAGAAGAAATTTTAATTTTAATTTCAATAATGATACTCAAAGAAATGAGGGTTCCCGAACATCTTACATCTCTCACCATCCTCAGCAGAAATTCGTATTTTAGAGCAGTACATGACAATGTCCAGCCCTTTCAAATCTTTCAAAGAAGTCAGACGGGGATGCATTCTACCTCCAGCTGTATTTAGTATACAGTACATACGAGTAGTTGTTGTGGTCTCCAAGTTGCATGTACAATTAAATTGTTAAAATTACCTTGTGTATCCAGGTGCCCTTCCTTGCAACTTCTTTTTTATATTTTGTATACAACGCGTTTCGAGAATTATAGTCCCACCGTCAGGTGATAAAATATGTTCACTCACATGGAGTACGTCAATTAATTAAAGTCACACACATTCCGTTATTTAATAGAGTGCGAAGACTGTAATAGTTTTTATACTGGACAGACAGGCAGAAAATTCTTGGATAGGTACAAGGAACGTCTGCCTAAGGATGACATTAGGAACATTAAATCGAACTTTGCGTTACATGTCATCAATGATAACCATATTTATTCCAGTTTTCAACCCCTGCATTTCTGCAAAAAGAGCAATTTAATGGACGCACTGGAAGAGTTTGAAGTTTACAGAGCCTCCAAAACTCAGGGTGATCAGCTTCTGAATGAAAAACTTTCTTTCAAATCCAACAAGCTATATGATACAGCTATACGCGTGCTAGAACAATATGATAGATAAGTGCAGGCACAGTATGATGTGGAATCGTTAGTCACTCGCGAGATCCGTAGCGATGCGCATCGTGCGATAACACGGGTTGGGAGTCGCTTAAATCATGGGATATGTGTGACTTTTAGGTCTAATTGACGTACTCCATGTGAGTGAACATATTTCATCATCTAATGATGGGACTATAAGTCTCGAAACGCGTTGTGTATAAAGTATAAAAAAGAAGTTTGCAAGGAAGGGAACTTGGATACACAAGATAATTTTAACAATTTAATTGTATTTAGTATCCATGGAGAGCCAGGCGTGGATTCACGGGAGGGTGAATAGCGGACTTCCCCAAAAGGTTACTTTAGACATTTTTTCGTCGTTTGTGATTGTAGACTGGTTTTGTGATTGTAAACATGATACAAAACTTGTATCGCGTTCTGTATGTTCATAGCTTTACTCTAAAATTATATTTCAAATTGTGTCTGTACCATACCACCATATTCATTTTTTATTGATACATAACTTAAATGAGTGGTGTGTATTTTAAACAGTAAATGAATATTACTAAAACAACAATGAACTAACAACCACAGATATGATATTGTAGGCCTACTTGTACGTTAATAAACTTATTGTGTTGATAACACACTGTATTTGTATCTTCACTCATTCCTATCATTTGTACTTTAGGCCAGTCATAAGCAACGTTTGAATTTATGAGGGCGCATATATAACTGAGGACCAGTTTGATGGGCGCACTCCTCCCCATCCCCATCAATGGAAAGTAGAAAGGTGCGGAGCTGGATGTTGGACATCAATGGTTAATAGCTGGACGTCACAAACAGGGACGGATTTACCATTACGCTAACTAGGCTGTAGCCAAGGGCGCAGCACTTTTGGAGGGCGCAAAATTTTAGCTAAAAAATAATAACATTTTACAGCTAAATGTAAAATTGGTAATAAATTACAAGGATAAATGTTTGAGTTCGTTTTTAATACAGGCGCCTGTTTGGGAGAAATTATGGTAAAACTGTACGTAAACAATACAAAATCAATGTTTCCTAATGTTGAGATAGCTTTGCGCATTTTCCTTACTATGCCCGTCACTAACTGCAGTGGCGAAATATCTTTTTCAGCTTTGATGAGGGTGAAGAATTATTTACGCTCAAATTTGCGCCAGGATAAACTGACCAGTGTGGCCCTCTTGTTCATTGAAAGTGACTTTCTGCAGGGACTTGATTTCAGTGAGGTGATTAAAACGTTTGCTCAATCTAAAGCGAGAATAAAAAATCTAGCTTGAACTTTACATGAATCTTAACAAATCCTCAAGATATTTAACTGATTGTCTTCTTTGTGTAAATGATGTTAAATGTACCCTTATAAAACTGTTATAATTCTATTAGTACTTAGCTAATTTTTTCCTGATAAAATCCATGCAAACTACAAATGGTTGAAGGTGTAACTCTAAAACATAGCCTCAGTTTTCAATTCTTGAGACTATTTCCAAAAACAGTAAGATATTTGAAATATTCCTAAATAAGAAATATATTGTAGGGCGTTTAAAGCTTCATTCAGCCCCTTGGAAATAAACGTAAGAGTAACCTATGGGTGGTGAGGGGGGGCTAAAATATAATTAACCTAGGGCTCCAAAAAGATACCTTAATCCGGCCCTGGTCACAAACATTAACTCTCGCTTTATAATATCCTTCTGCTTATATTTGACGACATGGAATACTAAAACAAGAAAAGCTTTGCAGTATTTTTCATATAAATTTGTGAAAGTTTTTTCACAATAGGAGTAGGTCATCAACAATTTGTCATCATGCACACACGATAAAACTAACAAAACTTTAACCAAAAAATGGTTAAATAGGAACACATTTTGATTAAAATAAATTCAAAAACTTACCACAATAACACTATTTGTTTTTATAAAGTGCACAAAAATGTAAACCTTTAAAAATCACATTTAAAACATAAATGTAGGTCTCAGTTCCTTTCCTTGAATAAACTAACTTACAGTAATTATTGTATTAAAGAAGAGTAAAATTTGAAACGGCTTGTACTATTTTATAATTCAGTACTTCGAACCAGGTACAATGCGGGTGTGTTCCTTCATTCATAAGGAAATAAAATTACAAATTGGTTTGCGGGCGCAGCGTTGGCGACTGCTGCTTCAGACCATTAAAGAAAGGTCCAATCGTATCCGCCTAAAATCCAACTCCCTACCCAAATTGCTTCCTGGATTCACCCTGTGGCGAGCACATAATAAGAAAATGTTTGGACGATTAGAGCGGTCAAGTCAGAGAGGACGGGCGAAGAATCAGCATCTGAGATTTAATGACGACAATACACGTTGTGCTGAACGGGACACTAAACCGAAATGACTGCTGGAGACAGTTGAAAGTCAAACCACGACATTTGGTTTGTCACGGAACAAATATAAGACAAAATGTTCGGACGATTATAGCGGTCAATTCAGAGAGGACGGGCGAAGAATCAGCATCTGAGATTTACTGATGACAGCACACGTTGTGCTGAACGGGAAACTAAAACGAAATAACTGCTGGAGACAGTTGAAAGTCAAACCACGACATTTGGTTTGTCACGGAACAAATATAAGACAATGTTCGGACGATTAGAGCGGTCAAGTCAGAGAGGACGGGCGAAGAATCAGCATCTGAGATTTACTGATGACAGCACACGTTGTGCTGAACGGGAAACTAAAACGAAATAACTGCTGGAGACAGTTGAAAGTCAAACCATGATATTTGGTTTGTCACGGAACAAATATAAGACAAAATGTTCGGACGATTAGAGCGGTCAAGTCAGAGAGGACGGGCGAAGAATCAGCATCTGAGATTTACTGATGACAGCACACGTTGTGCTGAACGGGAAACTAAAACGAAATAACTGCTGGAGACAGTTGAAAGTCAAACCACGACATTTGGTTTGTCACGGAACAAATATAAGACAATGTTCGGACGATTAGAGCGGTCAAGTCAGAGAGGACGGGCGAAGAATCAGCATCTGAGATTTACTGATGACAGCACACGTTGTGCTGAACGGGAAACTAAAACGAAATAACTGCTGGAGACAGTTGAAAGTCAAACCATGATATTTGGTTTGTCACGGAACAAATATAAGACAAAATGTTCGGACGATTAGAGCGGTCAAGTCAGAGAGGACGGGCGAAGAATCAGCATCTGAGATTTACTGATGACAGCACACGTTGTGCTGAACGGGAAACTAAAACGAAATAACTGCTGGAGACAGTTGAAAGTCAAACCACGACATTTGGTTTGTCACGGAACAAATATAAGACAATGTTCGGACGATTAGAGCGGTCAAGTCAGAGAGGACGGGCGAAGAATCAGCATCTGAGTTTTACTGATGACAGCACACGTTGTGCTGAACGGGAAACTAAAACGAAATAACTGCTGGAGACAGTTGAAAGTCAAACCACGACATTTGGTTTACTAGAACCATCAAACTACGACTTCTAATGGCATTGGTATTTCCAGTGTTTCTATACTGGAACAGAAACGTGGAACATCAGGGCAGAAGACCACAAAAGAATAGGTGCTTTCGAGATTTGGGCATACAGGAGGATATTATGATTATCGTGGATGGACAAACATTGAATCCTAAATAAACTGAACGTGAATAACCGATTATCTCCCGCAATGCTACCAGAGAGTCAGTCCTACAGATCTTTGGATTAATTGTATGGCAACGGGAAGATAATCTAGAAAAATCTATTATAATGGGAAAAAATATAAGGCCCCCAATCTCGTGGAAGATATTCGATACGGTGGCTGAACAAAATAAGAGGATCAGTTGAAAAGTTCGCGGAGTGACAAAAATGTACCTTAGCGGTAAAACTAAAGTTTTTGTGAGCTGCAAGATTTGTATTTTATGTGAACTCCTGTTAATTTCCAAATCTATCTATTAATTTATTCATTGTTTAGAAGCTGTTTAAAATTGACGTGCCATGCGTGTTTTGAAAAACGGGCAAAGCCAAACATTCTTTGCTAAAACTTGTTTAGCGCCAACGGAAATTCAAAACGAAATTGTAGCTGTGTCAGAAGATGTTGCGACTTCAAAACCAACGGTAGGCTCGTTCTCGGTCTGCTCACAGTTCTTCTTCCTCTACATTTATCCTTCACTGCTGTAAGAGGTAATTTTTTCGTCTCAGTTCTATCAAGGTGACCTTTCCGTCCTGGTCTGTTTTCTATAATTCTCTCGTTGACAGTGAATACATTTCTGTGGTCTGTATTTATTTCTGTATTTCTGTGCCCCTTGCTTCTCTCTTAGCTTGAGACCATCTCGTTATTTCTTGTCCCTTCAAGCATTAGGCCTACAGCCTGTTGCGCCTCCTTGACGTGGTACAACTCAAAATTAGCTGTGGTGAGCCTATGGTGTACAGTGTAAGCGTGCCTTTGTTACTAATATAGACCAGACGTGTCAGACAAGACTGCTGTAGTATTGTCCCCGGCCATAAGGGTGCCTAGACCCGCGAGCCTATGGTGTATGGCGTAAGCGTGCCTTTGTTACTAATATAGACCAGACGTGTCAGACAAGACTGCTGTAGTATTGTCCCCGGCCATAAGGGTGCCTAGACCCGCGAGCCTATGGTGTATGGCGTAAGCGTGCCTTTGTTACTAATATAGACCAGACGTGTCAGACAAGACTGCTGTAGTATTGTCCCCGGCCATAAGGGTGCCTAGACCCGCGAGCCTATGGTGTATGGCGTAAGCGTGCCTTTGTTACTAATATAGACCAGACGTGTCAGACAAGACTGCTGTAGTATTGTCCCCGGCCATAAGGGTGCCTAGACCCGCGAGCCTATGGTGTATGGCGTAAGCGTGCCTTTGTTACTAATATAGACCAGACGTGTCAGAAAAGACTGCTGTATACATACATCAACGTAGCTGGAAACTCACAGAGGGGAAATTTCCCCTCCGCTGACAAACTTCCCACTACTACGTGAGTACGCGTGTACAAGTTGGTACAGTCACCACTACAAGCAGTGTTCGGAACGCTTTGTTTGTGTCAGTGTTTGTTTAAATTTCAATAATTTAAGAGCTGTTTTAAATATAAAAATTGCACACTCGTGCGCTCATAGCCCCCAGGTGGTAGCAAATATGCCTTATATTTTTATGTCATAAGAAAAATATCCACTGTCACTTTAAAAATAGAACCAAACAACGAAATGCAAATACTACTGGTAATTATGTGCTACTCTAATTTCTAAATTTTGTAATGCAAATTATTTTCTATTTAATGTTTTTGGATCTAAAGAACAACATTTATAATCGTTAACGTACTACAAATTAAACACAGAACACTAACAAAGCATACCGAAAATTATTGTAAATTACTGTAAAATTATTGTAGGCCTATAAATATGCCGACATTATCAAATTAATCCATTCATCACCTCACCCCACTTGCTCCTATTTATGCAGTAAAATAGATCATTGGAACTACGTACTATAGAAGTAGGCCTACACAAGACAACAAAAATGAAAAATGGAATTAAGTTTATACAAATTACCTTTCATGATTCCAAGGTCATCTTCAGGGCTCTTTTTCGTTTCATTTCAGTAGACGATCAGTAATATGCAGTCCTATGGTCACAAATAATTGCTAACTGTTCAAATAGAAAATAATAAAATTTTTACTGTGCAAGTCATATAGTAATATGACTTTTTTTATAGTAATGTACTTTTTTGTAACAAAAAACTTTTCTTCGTATTGTTTAAAAAACTTTTCAACTAAGTTAACAGCTATGACAGCAGGTAAACCACACTTCACATTAAGTCTTCAATTCCTGATAGAGTTTCTTCACTGTCCGTGTCCATTTGACTACATCCGCTGGCATCATCCTCATCTGTGTCATTGGTTTCCCCTCCAAGTTGAATGATGAAATTTTCAATCAACTATTTTGATGATGATCAAATCAATCAATGATGAAATTTTCAGCGTTTTCTATTTGTGGTTGAAATGTAACGTAGTCTTCTTCAACCTTTTTTACATGGTCACATTTTGTTTGCCAGGATTCTCTGGTGATTTCCCCGAATTTTTGTACTGTTAGCTGCTTCACGTCTTCAATTGTAAACGTTGTGTTGTTGGTTGCTACCCAGTTCTTCACCTCGGCCCAAATAAGTTCTGTTGGGTTGAGCTCCGGATGGTATGGACGTAAGCGCAATACAGTGTGGCCGTGTTGTTGAAGGAGCGAATTGATTACATATTCTTTGATCCTTGGTTTATGTAACGAAATCAACTGCAGTAACTGTACCTTCAGCATCGAATCATCGAAAGGTATTCGGTTACTTCGAAGCCACTCTTGCATTTTACTTTTAGTTGAAGCGGAGGTTGAACACTTTTTTGACTGCACATTATGGTATGGTGCATTGTCAATGACAAGTACACTTTTTTCTGGCAGGTTTAGTATTAATTTTTCTGTCAACCACTTTTGGTAGTTTTCAAAGTTCATTGAACTGTGATAGTCTCCTGAACACAGACTTGATTTCCACATGGCGAAGCAGTTTTCAATAAAACCCATCTCTCCTCCCGCATGAATTATTATAAGTCTTGCTCCTTTAGTAAGGGGTATAGCGACACCATCATTGTTATTGTCTGCCCACGATTTCTGGCTCACATGTGACGAGTGAATATAAGTCTCGTCCATGTAAACTACTGGTCGCCCTTCTTCTCTGTATTTCCTAACGTTTTTTAAATATTCGTGCCTGTGGAAGGCTATGTGTTGTTGTTCAATAAGTACATGTCTGTTGTTTCTCGTCTTTTTCCATTTAAAACCCAACTGTTTGATTACTGTCCTTAAACTTGTCTTCCCTCCATTAAACCCTATATCTTTCACTAATTTTGAATGTAATTTTGGTAGTGTAGGTAGACATTTTTCGACGAGGTAAAAGCCGTTGATCATTCGGCGTATAACAGATTTATCAAAATCGTCCAAATTTGTCACAGGCTTTTCTCTCTTCCTTTTCTTATTTGGCGTTTCAAATAATGGTTGCCCTTCGCTTCCTGGTTTATTCTCGCTAGTGTCATCCGACTTACACCAACTGCAGCCGACACTCTTTCTCTAACTTTTTTACAGTCGATTAAAAACCCTCCATGATCTGCTTCCTTCTTCATAAACTCCATCACATTGTATATAACTTCGCGAGTTTGGCTTTTAAGCACCTTTCCCGACAACTTACTCATTGTTAAGCAATCACTAATAACAAAAATTAAAGATATAAAATGTATCGAAACGAAAAACAATACAAACAAATTAGTTTTAAATAACGTCACAGAAAGGTAAACCTAATCACTAAGATAGCTATTAACATACAAAACCCAGCAACTCGGTAACTTTTGGAATGATTGCAGACTGTACGTGTAAACAACACCGCACTTACAGTCACACTGTATGGTGGGAGACGCTCATTCATTGCGCATGCGCTAACCAGGCAACTTCCTAAATTGATGTGTGTATAGTATTGTCCCCGGCCATAAGGGTGCCTAGACCCGCGGCACAGTCGTTGCCATTGTGAGTCACAAACAACGAAACCACTGCGCTGACCCAACTCAATATTCCATGTTTTTCTTATACATCCACATCTTCTTATGTTTATCGTTTCTGCTTCCAAATTTCTTTTGGTCTGCTCTCTTTGCCCGTTCTCTCCCCACACGTCCGAACCATATCAGCTGCTGCGCCTCGACCTTTTACAACATTTCATACTGCACCACTTCTCTAGGTTTTGTCTAATTGCCTCACTCCTAATCTTATCCATCTTTGTAACCCCGTCAATCTTCCTCAGCATCCTCAGCACTCATTAGCGACAGAATTTACTCATAAAATGTTATCTTTGTTTTTCGTTTCTTTACATATTGTTACGCAATACGGAACGATCTGGTACTATGGAGAACGTTGTTCTACGCATTTCTCGCTTAGCCCAGCACGTGCTTGTTCCGCCAAGGACGCACTGAAGTATCCACTAGAACTTTCGAGTAGGCCTACTTGTTAAGGACGCATATTATGGAACCCCCTGTAGACTATAAATAGCCAACACCTGTCGCTTAGAAGTCAGTTTATGTCGAGCGATTTTTCAAGTGATATCAAGTGGTTGTGTGTTATAATTAGTGCGGAATTCTTTATAGTTGACATTATTATTGCGTCCGGACTAATTTTTATTGTACGAGTATAATCTTGTTGAATAACTTGTTGATTACGAATTATTAATTGTGATAATTAAACCTGATTATTAGTGACTTCATTGGTGTCTTGTATTTTGTTTTCCACTGTACCATACGACGATCAGTGTGGCCGGCGTAACAATATGTATAGCTATGCACAAATCGTAGCTGGAAAATAATAGAGCATTTTCAAAAATCACAGACGAGTAACAGAAAAAGATGTTAGTTTTTTTCATACAACAATATCAGGAAACTTTTATCAACTCTTTGACAACCTGTTACTGTACGATTGTATTGAAAACAAATAACAAAGCGACAAGTAAACTAATTGCGACGATATACAGATGGCAGAGCCTTACAATATCTCATTAGCATAACTGTAATTAGGCTAGCATTTCTGTAGTATTTTTTGCAGCTTTACAAATATTTACTTACTACTGTTTCTCGCTAAGCGTAACAGTGTATACACTAGGTTGGATGACAATTTTAAATTTAAATTGTTACCAGCTAAAAACTGAATTAGTCGTCGCGGTTTCGTTTCAACCATACTAGTTTCACGCGGAACCACCTCATGAGGTATTGCCGTGAACATTTGAATAACCCTGTACATTCGGTTTACATTTTTTGTTGTTACATGGTTGTCGTTTGGTTGATGATCAGTTACATCGTTTTCAGGAGAAACTATAGTTCGAGATAGTTGAATTACGTAAAAAATGACTTCGACTCTAATTTGTCAATTTGTCGATGAAACTTTGTGCCGATAGTAGTTACATAATATCTTGTTAGGATTATTAGCCTTTGTTGGCGAGAAAATTCCCTGAAGGAAGTTTACTAACGGTTCTGTACCTTCATTCGCAAAATTTCCATTGAAATCGTTGAAACTAAGTATCATTTGGGGGATCAGTCTTCGAACCTTTATTTACAGACGGTATAGAATTGTCTGTCGAAGTAGTTTGTTTGAGCGAAACCGTTATAGGTGAGATATTTAATTGTGTTCGGCCTTCATTCGCTAATCTGTTTCACATTCTGTAGTCACGTGATCGTTGCCTTGACCACTTTGATCGTTTAACAGGTTTCGCTACAGTTACTATTTCCGCTTATCGCGTATTTTGAATTCTGTTACGAACAGGTTATGCGCGTATTACAAATATACCTGGCTTACCTAAACGCCAACAATCGACTACTGCTGAAGTCAAATGTGGCGGGAAATTCAAACTGAATTTTGTCCGGATTTAGCTGACGCACCTAGATGGCTGGGAAATGGAGTAAGAGATACTAAAACTGATGCGGTATTATACAGCGGAAGAGAGAAGGGGAAAGAGACCTGGGAATGGCATTTGTAGTTGACAGAAACGTAATACCTCAGAGTAGACTTCGACGAGAGAATGTGTAGAATAAGATTGGCTACTAAATTCTTGAAGCTGTCAATCATAAACATACACTGCCCGACTGATGAAAAGGATGAAGACATAAAAGCAGAATTTTACCAATTGCTGGAAAAAATATATGACACCGCCCCTAAGAATGACATTAAACTAATCATGGGGGACATGAATACAAAAATTGGGAAAGAAGATGCATACCTTGGCACCATAGGTAGACACAGTCTACACTATGAATCCAACAGAAATGGGGAACTGGAGATCGACTTCGCTACAAGCAGGAACATGGTTATCAGCTCAACCCAATTCCCACACCGTGATATCCATAAGGGAACGTGGATAGCCAAAGATGGGAAAACAGTCAACCAGATAGATCATGTGATCACAGATAAAAGAGCAGCTACAAGTATCATTGATGTCAAAACCCGGAGAGGAGGTTCTGATCACTATATGGTGCAGATAAAGTTTAGATGCAGGGTGGCCGTGTATAGGAAGGACAGACTCAGAAGACAGGAAAAAGGTTAACACAGCGAGTTTAAAGGACCCAGAAAAGGTACAGGAATATGCTGGAAAAGTGAGGAATAAATTGAACGGGTCAGTCGCAGCAACAGTGGAAGAGAAATGGCAGAGCCTTAAGTGCGCACTCCTGGAGATCGCCAGAGAGGTGCTAGGAATAAAGGAGAGACGGAGGCAGGAGGACTGGTTTGATGAGGAATGCAGGGAGAGTATTGCACGGAGGAATGAGGCTCACAGGAAGTATTCTCAGTGTAGGACTAGAGAAAGGAAGCAAGAATATGAAGAGAATAGAAGACTGGCAAATAAAGTATGTAGAAAAAAGAAAAGAACTTTTGAAAATGGACTGCTTCTTAAAATGGAGCAGGACTGTGCAGATGGAAGAATAAGGAATGCTTATAAATATCTTAACCATCTCAGGGAAGGTTATAAACCATCTACAACACTATGTAGAGACAGAGAGAATAGAATTGTCAGTGACCCAGAGAAAATTAAAACTATCTGGGGAGAATACTTCGATGGTCTTCTTGGTAGTGTCATAGAGGGAGGAGAAATTGTTACTCAGACCCCGTGGAATGCAAACATTGGGGAGATGGAATTTGACCCACCATCAATTCAGGAAATAGAAGAAGCTATTAGTGCCCTCAAGAACAACAAGGCACCAGGTACAGACTTAATTCCTGCAGAATTGCATAAAGCTGGAGGTACTGATGTGGTAGTCGCACTGCACTCCTTAATTATGGATATATGGCAAACGGAACAAATGACCATGGAATGGAATAAATTGTATGCCCTATTTATAAAAAAGGTGACAAACTTCAATGTAAAAAATACAGAGGCATTTCGTTGGTGTGCACCTCCTCCTACAAGGTTTTTACATATATCTTGAACCAAAGGCTGAGACCCCTCACAGAAAATATAATACGGGAATACCAAGCTGGATTCCGAACTGAAAGGTCTACAATCGACCAACTCTTCTCGGTAAAACAGATACTAAGAAGCGGATGGGAACGTGATATTGATGTGTACCAAGTTTTGTGGACTTTAGGCAAGCGTATGATTCTATTAATAGAGGCAAACTCTACACCATAATGCAGGCGTTTGGAATACCAGACAAGCTGGTAAGATTAACGCAAGTGACCATGCAGCAGACTAAAACCCAAGTAAAAGTGGATAGCTAACTAACTGGACCCATAAATATCACACGAGGACTAAAGCAAGGAGATGGGTTAGCACCAACACTATTTAATATTGCATTGGAATATGTAATTAGAGGCTTATCAATAAATAGCTCCAATCTGTTAACAAATAAAACTGTACAGATAGCCGCATGTGCAGATTGCATTAACATCATGTCAAGACGGATCGCGGCAGCTAAAGAAATATTTCTGGAGCTTAAAATCAATGTCAAGGAAGTTGGGCTAGCCATAGATATAGATAAAACAAAAATGCTTATTCAAACAAGAAGGGACCAGGTTCATAACAACATTGAGATAGAGGAGGACACAATTGAAGTGGTGGACAATTTCACGTATCTCGGAGTGAACCTAGCGAAGGCTGGATCAGAGGAGTCGGAGATCCAAAGAGGGACCACCATGGCTAACAAGGCATACTTCGCATTGCTGCCATCATTTAGGTCTGGGGATGTGCACAGGGAAACAAAAATGAAAATATATAGGACTGTCATCAGACCGGTGCTATGCTACGGGTGTGAGGCATGGACAATCACACAGAAAACAGTCGACATAGTAGACACCTTTGAAAGGAAAATCCTCAGACGCATTATAGGCCCAATAAAGAAAATGGCTCATGGAGACTGAGATACAACAACGAACTGTATCAAATATATAAAGAGATACCAGTCTCAAAATTTATAAGAATTCAAAGATTGGGCCGGACATGTTATGAGAATGGAGGATGGCAGGAACCCCAAGAGGGCTTTTCTGGGTACATGGGAGGGAACGAGACCTAGAGGTAGACCGAGGAAGAGGTGGGAAGATGGCGTTGCAGAGGACGCGAGAGACATGGGGATAAGAAACTGGAGGAGGGTTGCAGTGGATAGAGTGGATTGGAGGCGGAGATTGGTGGAGGCCAAGGCCCGACTTGGGCTGTAGCGCCATAGGAGAGGGAGAGAGGCAAAATGGCAAACATCGTTAAACTAAACTTTATGTTGACGTAGTTAAGATTGTTTAGTTGTGTGTGTGTGTGTGTGTGTGTGTGTGTGTGTGTGTGTGTGTGTGTGTGTGTGTGTGTGTGTGTGTGTGTGTGTGTGTGTGTGTGTGTGTGTGTGTGTGTGTGTGTGTGTGTGTGTGTGTGTGTGTGTGTGTGTGTGTGTGTGTGTGTGTGTGTGTGTGTGTGTGTGTGTGTGTGTGTGTGTGTGTGTGTGTGTGTGTGTGTGTGTGTGTGTTCAAACTTCTTCAAACTTTTAAGAAGCATGCATGATAAATCATAGTTTTTATTTTTTATTTTCATTTGCCAGTGCTTTTTTAGCTTTTCGTTTGCAGTGACCTGAGTTCGTTACAGAAACAATATTTCAATGATTTCCGCTTCTTAACGTGTCCCTCATACGTCCCCCACCCTCTCTTCCTCTCTCTCTCACTCACTCACTCTCTCTCTCTCTCTCTCTCTCTCTCTCTCTCTCTCTCTCTCTCTCTCTCTCTCTCTCTCTCTCTCTCTCACTCCTTCTCTCTCTCTTTCCTCCTTTGTCACGCAGACTCACACTTCCTAATATCTGGTATTTAAAACATGAGGACTGTTAAACTTGAAATTCTCAATGACATAATTAGTGTGTCAGAACTCAATCTGACTCCATCTAACTAAGAGTGGCAATAGTTGAGTCTAGAGCAGTGGCACGCCTCGGCGCAAAGCATGACAGCCGGAAGTCTTTGGTGTAGTAACGTATTCCAATTGCGTGGCACTGTCTCTGTGCACCAATCACATTGCACCGTTACTAAGATGGGACCACGGTTTTGAGTCCACGTTGCCTGCCACACTTAGTGTTCACTGACCGCAACTTCAATGGAGTCGACCCGTCGTGTTGTCGCCATTCTGCTGTCGGTATAGCCGTCGTTTAATTGTGTGCAAAAACGTATCAGCAGCAGGGTAACTACACTGGTACGAGATAAAACATTAATTATCGCTGATAACAGTTGCATCGGTCATCCTTTTGGTTGAGTTTTTGCGGTAGTATGTTAAGTGGGGCACGCGGTAACTTGTAAACAATAATTGCTTGAATTTTGTTCCTTCTTGTAATAATTTTATTGGGTTTATAATAAATTTCAATTTATTACATTTACATAATTTTAAAATTACGCGTTTGTCAAAACAGAAAGTCTGTACAACAAAGTAGCATTTCAAGTAGGGCGCTACAACAATGACGTAACACTCTCCACTTTTCGAGAGCGTCGCTCTACACG
Source organism: Magicicada septendecula (assembly GCA_034769895.1). Classification (NCBI taxonomy): domain Eukaryota; kingdom Metazoa; phylum Arthropoda; class Insecta; order Hemiptera; family Cicadidae; genus Magicicada; species Magicicada septendecula. Next base: position 9,265,332 of record CM068369.1, on the reverse strand, counting down.
TTTCTCGGCTAGCCGAGCAGGTCAAGGCCGTACACACAGGTAGCTTTCATACTGTTCGAGCTCTTGTAACTACGCAAATTATGCCGGCACGCCGCCAAAACAATGAAAAACTATTCTGGAACGTCTGCGGGACTTATATAAGACAGCTGCCTGCTTAGAGGTTAGTTACACCTGGTCATATTGTAGAGTGCGGATCAAGTGACTCTTACGGATTAGTGGAAAGTGATTGTTGTGTTATAATTAGTGCGGAACTCTAACAGTTGACGTTATTATTGCGTGTGGACAAATTTAACTTAAATTGCTGTATGAGAGTACCCTGTTGATTTCGAATGGTTACTTGTAACTAATTAAAGCTGGTAATTAGTGTCTTCATTGGTGTCTGTATTTGGTTCCTACTGTACAATACGACGATCCTGAGACCATCGTAACCGTGAGTATGGTAAGTTAAAATCTTATGTGATGTGCTATTTATCTTTCTAATAAGTGGTACGTAAAGGATAAAGGCTGTTACACTTGGTAATTAAAATAAGTGCAATCTGGCATTTTATTAAAATTTAATGAAAATAAATATAAATAATTTTTTATCTACTTACAAACCTATAAAACGATTTTTCCTTAACTTACGTTATTTGAAAATAAAACAAACCACTTGTGTAGATATTGTTATTGTTCTCATGTAAACGATAAATGTATACAACTGAAATGTTTTTTTTTTTTTTTTTTATTTAAAATTGTAATACGACTAAGGTGGTCAAGGTGCTGGACTTAACAGCGAGCTGGATGACAAAACTGGTCCATAATGCAGTCATAATATCATCGGGGTTTCGAAAAGCCTTGACACATATGAAGTACAAAATTTATTGAAAAAGTTTCAGTACCATAAACACTTTAAGTGATCAGTTCACATTTAGATTTAGTTTTTGTGGAACATTACTAACACTTCCCTAAATATGGTTTACTCATTCATTGTCTATCCGTTAATATCCCGTTTATTACTCATTCATTGTAGTTTACTCATTCATTGTCTATCCGTTTATACTTTATGAGGATTTCCCATAGGAGATTTACATTAATCAGTGAGTGCGCCAAGAATCCAGCATATCTCCAGCACCGTTTAATATCTATACTGATAACGAGGTTAGAGATTGGATTCAGGAATAAAACTTAACAACAGAACACATTTGAAAAGATTGCAGTTTGCGGACAACCAAGTAATCATGCAAAACAATGAACACGAGCTTCAGAGAACAATGTTCCAGTTACAGCAAGTCTGTTCAGATTTCAATATGAAAATTTCTGTCCAGAAGCAGAGTAGGCCTAATATTCAAAGTAGAATTAAGATTTAGGATTGTGTCTATAACATATAAAGCCTCAGAGGCCACTCCACTGACTGACTGACATAAATTCTAACCCATAAGGAAGCCTCGGAGCGAAAAAACACAAGAGACCTTTTTTATTCCCCGTCCGAAGTAACTTGGGGAAAAATTATAAAACCAAAGCTTTGTGCAACCGGAACCCCGAAAAAACGAATTTCGTCTGACCGATTTTCATACCGGATATAAGAGGGGAGCCTATCTCGAGAACGGTTAGCGCTAGATGTTGATGAGTCCCTATTACATCAGGCTCAAGGGAAAGGAATTCCAGAACACGTTCTCAGGCTTAAGATCGGTTTCCATGGTGACGTGAAATTTAAATTTTGATCTCGGCTTAGTCAACGGCACAAAAGTAATTATCGTCGCAATTACTCGTCGACTTATCACATGCCGAAGAACAGGCTCTGACGAGCATTTTGGCATCCCAAGAATAACTTTTAAATTTCCAATCTTCCCAAATAGTCCCATCTAAATGTACAGGCGGCAGTTTCCCCTCCAACTTTGTTACGTGATAACGATCCACAAAAGTCAAGGGCAAACCACAGATTTCGTGGGATTAGATTTACGGTCCGACCCTTTTACCCACGAGCAACTTTACGTCGCGCTTAGCCGGGTAAGATCTCCGAAAAATATTCACTTACTTGTTCCTCCCGACCGGGTTATAGATGGCGTTTCTCACACAAGAAACATAGTGTATAAAGAACTGTTATAAATAATGTATTCTCGGTAATAAGCTTTCCACCCTGTAAATATGTAATATAATAATGTTTAAGTTGTGTAATATTGAAGTTTGCATGTTAAAATAAGTGATTGTAAATATTCAGATATTGTAAATAAATAAAAGGCATTACCGAGAATACATTGTCTCCTGGGATAGGTTCGTTCGGAGGCCGTTGTAAATATGTACGTAGCTTCCCCGACGTTTGTCGGATCGGGGCGAAGCCGCGAGTTAAATAATAAGACTACAGAGCAGGTGCAACATTTTCGCTGTCTTGGTTGTGACGTCACCTATGACGTGAGGGTGATGTTGATCACAAGTTGGCCAAGTTTCAGTCGACATGTGGAACAATCCGTGAAGCGTTATCGAGATCGAGGAGATATAGTAGTTTAGTTGTGTCCAACAAGTGTGTGTGTGTGTGTGTGTGTGTGTGTGTGTGTGTGTGTGTGTGTGTGTGTGTGTGTGTGTGTGTGTGTGTGTGTGTGTGTGTGTGTGTGTGTGTGTGTGTGTGTGTGTGTGGCTGCATTCTTATAGAGTACCCACACTTTGGGCAACACCGCATGTAGGCCTTGTAACCGGAGACCGAACCTGTCGATACAGAACTGACCTTACAGACACTTCACAAGGTCACGACTACTATTGTGTGTGGTGTGGGTGTCCTGTCGGGGTTATGAACTCACGCCTCACCACTCCAGTTACGCCAAGCTCTAAATTATACACACGGAGTTTCGGAGATTTACGAGTCACCGGATGCGCTTACATTTGTTCTTTCTCTCAATGTAGCGCTGCTAATCGCTTTGCAATAATAGGGTTACTGCAGAGTCTAATATCCTGCTGAATAGAATCCCACGCATTGAAGCTGTTAATTCCCAATTAATTAATTCATTTAACTAGCCTCTCTCTCTCTCTCTCTCTCTCTCTCTGTCTATGTGTCTGTATATCTATCTCTTTTGTTGTTATTTTTGTATCGACCATCTGAGGACCACATGCCAACTTCAATTCATTATTCCTTGTTCGTTTCTTTTTCTCCAATATTCTTAAATCTTTTCACTATGTCTCTTTTTCCTGTCTTCAGTCCACTGTGAATTGCGTTTTTCTCTCTCCTACCCTCGACTCCTTCCATTTTTGACACTTTTTCCCGAAAAACGTCTCTTCCAATTGCTTCTTCTGCGTTTATATTATTTTTTTCTAAATCCTTTTGAACTTCTTTAATCCAACTTGATGTTGACTTCTTTACCCACAGATATTTGAAGATATGTTTTGTTAATCAATTGTCGTCGTCCATTCTATATAAATGTCCAAAAAATAATAGTCTTCTTTTTCTCATTGTTTCTGTTATATTGTGTATGCTTTGATATATTCATCATTACTTCTTAATTTGCAACCTTCTGAAGTTTTTCGTGGGCCTAATATTTTCCTAAAAATTCATCTTTCCAATATTTCTAGTTTGTTTAAATTATAATTCAATGCTAGACATTCACTTACATATAGGCATTCTGGCCTCGCTACTGTACTGTAATGCCTAACTTTCGCATTTTTAGAAATGGGCTTTTTATTATAAATATTGTAAATATCTTTAGTTATACCATGTGCTCTTTATCTATCTCTTTTATCCTTCGAGTCGTTTTCTTTCTTCTCCAGTAAATAATGTAGACAGTCGATAGTTCGAACAGATTGTGACTAGAAATGGTTCGAAATATGGATTGTTCTGGTTTTCAAACGTAAGTACTGCAATAACGGTATATTATAACGCACATAAAAAAGGATTAAATTCTCAAAACACCCGCTAATACAATATCTAGTATTTTCAATTGCAACTCGGTGCAAATGCCCCAAGCAAGATCGAAACTTCTGAAATGACCTGCCGTCGTTGCATAATGATGAAGATTCCATGGGTATGTTACAGAATAAATTATTATTATTATGTTTGTCAAGAGAATTCCACACGAATTCTAAGTACCATCTGTTGACAGAAATAAAAACGGTCGAAGATACTCGCTTGAAAGAGAAGAATCGCTTCGATTGAGGTCTCTTTAGTCGAATATGGTGGAGTCGTCTTGGAGTTACAGAGCAACATACAAACGTATATTGTGCACACATTCTTGAGCGGTGAGACAAAGAAATGACTGTCGTCTGGAATCTATTAATTGGGTGTTGGAATCGGGACCGCTCATTTTTGTGACTCACTACCAGCTGTAAGGTTTGCGTTGTCAGCACAATCACAGCTGTTTTACAAATACCAATTCTTTTTCTAAAAAACCTTTGTTTGCAAAAAACTTGCAGGAAAATTTTTGAAATTATCGGTCGAGACTCTCGTGTATTGTGTACAGCTGCCGTTTGTTTGAACAAATGGAACCGAACTGTTCGCGACGGATAACATAGTGTCCGACCAACTACAATGTCACGATTTTGTGAAAACGGGTCATACTTATAAGAATCATGAAAGTTTTTTAAATTTCCTTTACACAACTTTTTAAATGTCTTTACAAAATCATGTTTCCGAATTTCGATATCTGTACCTCGCGCGCGCGCGCGCGTGTGTGTGTGTGTTATTTGTATATGAGAGAGAGAGAGAGAGAGAGAGAGAGAGAGAGAGAGAGAGAGAGAGAGAGAGAGAGAGAGAGACGGTATTTCTACACCACACTAGGCTGCTTACTGTAAACTTGGCATCATTTAGCGTGAGACTTTACAAGTCATTTACGCTTAATTATCTTTTATATACTTCGAGTGAAAATTATTAAGTATTGAAAACGTTTAAGTTGTTGTGGAACAAATTACTGGACTATAAATATCATAAACCGAATTGGATACACTGCCGTCTGAATAAACATTAGAAGGCGTTATATTCCATACGCGTTAAGAGGATACATTACCTCGAAAACTAGCATCACCCAACCGCCAGACAACTAGTAGTGTTCTTTAAACCTAACCTTTGATGGTACGTGAACATTATCATCAGGGTTAGGTCAGACAATAACCATCGTAAAATTTTCCACACTATGTTTCAGCCACTAACCAATGTGCGGTCGTCTTCAGGTTTAACTAAAAACTGTATACATGAAATAGTTGGTCATGAAACGGTTCGCGCAGATTCTAATAGGGTCAAGGAAGACAGCACAGGATGTGGGGTGTGAGGTGACCAACTACGACACACAACCATATGATACGCCATCCATGCCGCTGTTCTGAACACAAAATAATAGCTTCTAAAACAGCGCGTCAACGTCCCTTACGCATGCGCAATTAGATCTTTTGACACAGAGCAACCAGACACCCGTTTCATGTCTAATTATTTTAGCTGTACATTAGGTATAAACTTAATCCTATCCGAGATTCGTTCAAGGACAAGCGTGAGCCGTCAGAAAAAAATAATTAACCCACCCAAGTTAAACACAGCTAAATAAGAACAGCTAGTTACCCTCCAAGTCCGTTGGGGAACCACATCCACGCTGTCGTAAGTTTACACAACGGACAGTGTCGAGTTGTGGTTCCCCGTTCTGTCCAACGGACTTGGGGGGGTAAGCAGCTGTTCTGTATATGTTACGGCATTACAGAACGTTCTGCATGTATCCCCGCAGAGCCCAGCTGTAATGTCTGTGTGCGTACGTGACACTTAACATGCGAGGCAGTGTTACGTAATGCTGAACGTTATCGTGCTTTCGAGAAGCTTCCCGACTAGCCCTGCCTTTGTGTGTGTTCCTGCCAAGGCCGCCGCTGAAGTATCCTCTAGAATTTTCGAGTGCTCGTTAAGGACGCATATTATGGAACCTTGCAGACTATAAATAGCCCAACCCGCCACTTAGTTTTAGTTTTAGGTCGGGCGATTTACACATCGTAGCTAATGGGGGGGACGGGGCTCAAGGCCCCTGCATGGTAGCAGCGCCCGGAGTGACTCCTCCGATGACTGCAAGTAGGTCGTGCTCTCTCAAGGACTTTGGAAAAACAAGGTCAAGTAGATTTACACAGTGCGTCTCAAGTGGTGTAATAGTGAAAAGTGCGGAATTCTTTATAGTTGACATTATTATTTGTGTGGACAGATTAACTTGAATTATTGTACGAGTATAATCTTGATGAATAACTTGTTAATTATAAACTGTTATTTGTGATAATTAAAACTGGTCATTCGTGGTTTCATCGGTGTCTTGTATTTTGTTTTCCACTGTACCATACGACGATCAAGGAGACCGTCGTAAAAATGTGTGTGTGTGTGTGTGTGTGTGTGTGTGTGTCTGTGTCTGTGTGTGTGTCAGCGCGCGCGCGTGCATAGTTTTTCTTTAGCTGTGTTTAACTTTTCTGGGTTAATTTTTTTTTTTCTGACAGCTCACGCTTGTCCTTGAACGAATCTCGGATAGGATTAAGTTTATATTTAATATACTAGCGTCACTTACACCTGAAGACGACAGCAGATTGTTAAGTAGTCGAAACGTTGTGTGGTAAATTTTACGGTGGTTATTGTCCCACATAACTTTTCGGACAACAATCAATACACTACAACACTACGCGATTTTTGTATTCGTAACACGGCTGTTCGTCCTCGCATATCTAATTGGCGTGATTATTCAATTCCACCTACAAAATTACATTTTTGCGCAAATTTTTTAAATTTTTTTAATTTTATTTTTTTTCTTTATCCTTCTGGAGGGGAAGAGGCTTATTACCCTTGCTGCACCACTGGTTCCAAAATAAATAAGTAAAGTAAGTATTTTGTAGAAGTGAGTGGTGGCGTTATTGTGTGCTCCTGACATCGTGTTTCCGTCCTCATCGCTTTCATAATATCCGGTTTTGTTAAGCGTACACGGAACAAATCCCCTTCTCTACCACTGTGTTAACATAAGGAACATTTTCTAAAACACTACTCAACCAATATGTCTGGAATTTTCATAGTAGTTTTAGTAGACCTTCTTACAAGAGCTGAGTTTTTCATCATCATCACCACTCCAAGGACTAGGGCTTAGACCTGTTCCAGACCCCTTCTCCTTCTCGGTCTGCCGACATCTCTCTTCCCAGTAGGGTGACAACCCAAGGCAGCCACAGGTAGACGGATATCAGGTATGCGATTCAAGTATTCATACCATCTCCTTCTGTCGTCTTGAATCTTCTGGTGCAATGATATAATATTTAAATCGTGTCTAATATCCTCGTCCCTTCTCCGATCCAAGAGAGAACAAAATTGCGTCTCTCTTAGAAATTTTATTTCGGCTGCCCGAATCCTGTGCACGTCCCTTTTACCAAGAGTCCATGTCTCACTAACATATAGCAATGTGTGGACAGCCACAGTTTTATAAAATTTCATTCGGGTATCCTTCCGTGTTTTATTTTTCAGGTACCTATGAATCGTTCCACAGATGCGTCTAAATTTTGTTAGCTTACTATCCCAATCAATATCAGTTCCATATGAGATATTACAACCCCGGTAATTAAAATGACTAACCTGATCCAAAATCTGATTATTCACGACTATCTTAGTTCTTATAAGATACCTGCACTGAAATGCCATCGTTTTAGATTTTATACCAGAGATCTGCAGCCTATAGTCTTGTATGACGCTATTGAACGTAAATATTGCCCGCTGTAACTGGTCTTCTGTTTTCTGTATCATTACCTTGTAATCTGCATAAAGCAATCCATTCACATGAATATTTCGCTGAAGTGATATTCCCAAGTCAACTTTAGCTGTCCATCGCCGAAATACGTCGTCCATATAGATATTAAAAGCTGTCGGTGAAATAGGTCACCCTTGTCTCACACCTTTATTTGCAGGAATATCTTCTGATAATTTACCATTCAAATCCAGAGCTTAGTTTTTTTGGATAAAAATGTAGCATAGAAAACGAAAAATTTGTTCCCCATTAGGCCTTTGAAAGTTACTGATTTTTATTAAAATTGTGTTTGTAATGTCTAAATTTGCTTTTAACTTAAGCACATCTGTTAAAATAAAGAATAATATAAACTGAGAAAAAAAATGTAACTTAAAAATCACTTAAAAACTACCAAAGTAAATATTATAAACGGGAAATACATATATGAACAATACTGGTAGAAAGCATGAGACAAAATGTTATGATTTTGTACAGATTTCCATGCAAAAAAAAACATTTTAACTGTAATCTATTTCCTTCTTATAGAGTAATAGTAAACTGAGTAGCGAAGTGAAAAATGTGTAAAACGTGAAAAATTGTATTTAATTTTTATATTTCAAAACGTAAATCAGTAATCTAATACAACTGATAATCTAGTCTTTTTATATCACATAGCCTAATTATGAGTTGAAATGTAATTGACTTCTCTCCGCGCTATTAGGCCGTGTGATTCACTCCTGCCGCTATGAACATAGACATTTCGGTCTCTCCGCTGGGGGCCATCGTCAACGATTCGGGAACTGGCACGGATCTTAACCAGTTAACCACATTACTGTGGCAAAAGATTATTCAGTCGATTTTACACTGAACACGGCCTCAAGCGGCGAGGCCGAAAAGTCTGTTCATAGCAGCAGGAGTGGACCACGGCCTAATAGACCGGAGTTGACGGCGGCAGTGAACGCTTTAGATTCCGATAGCCTAATTATCTTAGTTACAACAATAATTGTTTTTGTGTTATTGTACTTTGGAGTTGCATTCCTTACATACATAGATATATCCTTGGCTCTACAGCCCAGATCGAGCCTTGCCTCCAAAAGAAATTGGCTCCATTTATTCCTGTCCTCAGCCATCCGCCACCAATTCACTGCTCCCAGCTTCCTCGCATCACTGCCGACCTGATCCAAACATCTGTTCCAATCTTCCTTTTTCCTATTGGCTTGTGTTCCATAATTCTTTTTACCTTACGTTCGTCATCCATTCTCTGAACGTGTCCTACTCATCTTAATCTATTAATTTTGGCAAATCGGACAACTGTAATGTCATTGTACTTAGCACATAATTCGTTCTTATTTCTCTTTCTCCAAACTCCGTCTTGTTGAATTGGCCCATCAATCTTTCTCAGTATCTTCCTTTCAAACACACCCAGCCTTTGTTCATCAATTTTCTTTACTACCCAGTACTCAGAGCCTTATAATACAGACCTTACGAATGTCTTATAAAGCGTGGCTTTAGTTTCTGTGGTTAATAGACTTGATTTAAAATGTTTATTCAGCCCGTAATAGCTTCCATTAGCAGCCAGAATTCTTCTTTCAATTTCTTTTGTGCAGTTATTCTCAGCATCGACATATGTCCCCAGATATACGAAGCGTTTTACTCTTTCAAAATTGTAGCCATCTACTAGTATATTTGAAATATTATCATTATTGCTTGGAGTTTTATTCCTTTAACCGTAATTTATTAAATGATGGTACGGTAATGTTTATTTTCCCATTATCCACCCGTGTATTGTCCGAACGTTTTGACAATCCGGAACACTCCCGATCCCAATTAGTTTTCATTACCAAAGACGTAATGTAATTGTTTTGTTTATAGTTCATAGTTTGCTTTCGATTACTGATAAACAATCTAGTTTTTCATGTTCGTCAAAGATAATAACTAACTTCAACTTCCCTGCCACTTGTGTACGCATGTCACAGACATATGATTCGTTTAACCAACAGGTACAGTAGACACTATTCAACCAAATTCGTATCTGGTAGACATTTAGTAAAATGCACTGCATTATCATTGTTAACAAATAATTATTAAAAATCTATTTTTTGCCTAAGAAAATGATAAGAAGCTCATTAAATATTATAACTGACAAAATTGTAAACTTTTATTGCAGGAAATGGGCCGTCTCAAGTTTTTCGAGGTTTTTAATTTTTTCCTTAGGTATTGTCCCTCACGATTGCCATCAAAATTAATTTCACTTCCGATTAAGCCTACACAAAATCTATAACAATGCTACGTGTGTGACAAATTACTTTAAGTATAAAATGAATTTCTTATCAATTATTTTATTATTTCTTCTAAAAATTCTGAAAATATAACTAAACTTAAGGAAAAACAGTATCTATTTGAAACCAAAAAAATATCTTAAAAAGTCTCCGTTTCTTTCTCTTTAAGAAATATACAATATTCTATATTATAAATAAAATTTTAGATATAGAATATTGTATATTTCTTAAAGAGAAAGAAACGAAGACTTTTTAAGATATTTGTTTTGAATTTTTTGGGTTTCAAAAAGGTAGTGTTATGTAAATTTTTTGTTTTCAAATAAATTTTGTATGTAAAAAATAAATAAATAGAGAGAAGTATGTCTTCTGTAAAATGCTGTCACATAATCGTTTAATGCGTACATAGTACAACCAGTTAAACTTACGAAGTACCCTTTAAATTTCTTATTTGTTATAATCAGTTGCTAATAATCCCAACAAATATCGTCATTCTCTACCTTAACCAGTAATAAAAGCTAGTAAGCCCATACACAATATCTATCAATACGCAATAAGCCCATACCAATATCTATTATAATATCTTCACGGGAAAACTCAGAATCCGAACTGAAGTTCCAGTAACTTTATTTATCTAAGACTTCCAAAAACTATATTTGGAAATCCTTTTGTATAACGTGCTTTAATAAGGGTTCTTAGTGTGATAAGTAAAATGGTCGTCGAAAGTTTCAAATCTTAGAAAACTTACAGTTGAAAGTCTGAAACATCGATACAGAACGGAAGTTTTATAAGAAGTCAAAAGAACAAAATAAAAAACAGTAAACAGTAACAAAATTATTAAAAAGAAAGACAGACAAAAGTGAAAATAAAATTTATTATCTTGATGGAGCTTAGAGGTATAAAACTCCAAGGAGTTTGATTACAGTCTTTAAATCGGCTTTCCGGAATTATTATTTTTCATGTTCAGGTTCAGTTAGTGAACTATAGTACTTGCAAAGTTGATGACCCTTATACTAGAGTGTTTGCTCTCTTATATTTATCAAAATACGTAAAGGTACTATGTGTTTTGAGTACTGTATCATAAAGAAATAGAAATTCTCTATATAAAATTACTTTTTAGATATACTGTATGGTATGATCCTTAGGTCTTGCACAGCTGACGTACGTCACCCTAAGGAATCCTCTCTCTCTCTCTCTCTCTCTCTCTCTCTCTCTCTCTCTCTCTCTCTCTCTCTCTCTCGATATATATACATACATATTCTACCCATCTATCTGCCCTTGTACCTATTTTTCTAGCTATCTGTCTTATTCTCTATCTCTCCAGCAAAAAGACGTTACAAGAATTTATAACAGGTAACAATAGACATAGAAAGTTATATCACACTTCTTGTCAATATATGTAATAAATCACTACTTTTATTTACAGTGAATTGTCTCGCGTGACACTTCACAAAACACTACAATTGTTAAGATCAATAATAATAAACACTTGGAACAGTTTCACAATACTGTATTGTGTCAAAACGTTGATAAATGTTTCGAACCGGTCCAGTGCACCTTCAGACAGTATAAAATCTTATTATACAGTGCGGGCCATAAGGCGCTTGATTGACAAAACTGCACTTTTTTCAATAATTTCTAATAACCAAAGCCTTTGTAAGAACATTCCCTACACAAATTTGTAAAACATCTGTGTCAACATTTCGACAGAATTAACTCTCATTATCATATTCTGTAATAATGATTAGTGACCAAATTCTAGAACAGGTGAGGCACTTTTATTATATGGGAAATGATTTGGCTATGATGGAAATTATGATATTGATGTTAAGTTAGGTAAGTTGCAAACGATCTGCGGGACAATCAACCGTATTTTTAGAAACAAGCTACGTCGAGATACAAAATTAAAGTTCTACAACGTTATGGCAGTCCCTGTACTTTCCTATAGGTGTGAATTGTGAACAACAACGAAAAAACAAGACAGTAAAATACAGGCCTCGGAAATGGCGTTCTTAAGAAGAGTTAAAAGATGTTCAAAAGTCGACCGTATAAGAAATGAGGCCATTAGAGGAGGGTTGCAAGTTTTTAACTTGAAAAAAAATTAAAAGTTTACAAACAATGGTGGAATGAACGCTTAGAAAGAATGTCAGATTCCAGACTGGCCAAACAACAGGAGTGTTGGAAGACCAAGGAAGAGATGGCTGGAGGATTTTCTAAGGCGAAACAGGCAGCACCTTGTCTGTGCCGTCTTGTGAAGATGATGATTACGATCATCATAATGTTCTGTCAGCGGGGAATACAGAAATAGTAAAGAACACATTAATTACTGACATGTGTGTAATATTATGTCTTATTAATATAAGAATAACAATGTGTGTGTGTAATGGGCATTATTATTTCGTGTGTAACACAGACACATTCGCACAAAAACCCTAACATATGTATAGTCTATTAATCATTTCTGTATTTCTACTATACGGGTGCTGATGATCACAATACATTTTGTTGACGTGTTTTAAAACTGTGTCTACTTGATGACTGAACCTCATAAAACGTTTAATCACTAAGTATAGCTTCCAGTGACATGTCACTCGTGGCCCATCAGTATATAAATGTATGTATTGCACTACATAAGATTACATTATAGTGTTATGTCTTATTATACATTTGTTAGACGTTATATACTCTCTGAAAATGATCTGTTGGTCAAAACATTTGTCCAGGTTTGATGAAAATAAAATTATTGTCAAACACTTACAAAGTATTTATTAATTGTTTAACAATTAAGAAACCAATATTCTCCCTGGCCGCAGAACTCTAAAATAGTCAGTATTTTAAACGAAGTTCATTCATTATTACATAAATTATAAATTAGATAATTTTCCGATAATAGGAAAATTACAAAAATCCCAATTTCTCTACCACTTCTTTAGTAATATAACAACACAATCGTACAATAACAGTAAAAATTCGATTACAGTTCATTTTAGTCTGACACCCTGCTGGATTTTCACAATTTTTTACTAAAAATGTTTTCTTAATCTCTATTTTGTGCCTTGGGGCTCAAATTTTTAAAATTTTCAAACTCAACACTACATTCAAGTGGTAGTTAAAATTCTCTTTAATTTAATCCCACACAAAGTTTTGCGATTTTATCAAAATTTTCATCCACTTTTTGGGTCGTGACGTCAACAAGTTTTGAAATTTCCAAAAACTGAATACTATATTCAGGTTCTGGTTTAAATTCCCTTTGATTTGTGTACCCCACATTTTGGGCGTTTGCGATTTTGTTCATAACGTTGACATTACTGATCTGTAGGGTAAACGTGTGGAGACGCACGTCAAGTTTTACGAAAATCGGATCGGTTGGTGTGTCCAAACGTTATTGTGAGACATACCCCCCCCCCCCCCAGACAGAGAGGCATACAAATACCAAATGGTCGAGTAAAAACTGAGAACTTGCTTTGATCATTCAATTACTCATTTATAAACAAGTTGTGTAAACCTTTTAGACCTCTGGCAACGATTACGTCTACAGAGTTGAGTAAACAAAAAATTATTAAAAAATTCAGGTGTTTTTAGACGCTCCATGGTATTTCCGGAACGACCATATACACAAATATTTGAAATCGTCTACGGAATTATAAGAATTAAATATGTTTCAAGGGAAACATGAGGAGAGACCCCGCACTCACGGAAACATTAAAGAACATCCCTACATACAATTATAAAACATTTGTGTCAACATTTCGACAAAATTTACTCTAATGATCATATTCTGTAATAATGATTAATTAACAAATTCTAGAACAGGTGAGCCACTTTTATTATTTGGGAGTGGAACAATCAACCGTATTTTTAGAAAACGGTACGTCGAGATACACTTCAAAGTTATGACAGTCCCTGTACTGTCCTATGGGTGTGATGGCCTGAATTACGGACAACAACCAAGAAACAAGAAAGTAAAATACATGCCTCGGAAATGGCGTTTTTAAGAGTATTTAAATGTGTTCTAAACTTGTACTTAGCCTCTGGATAATACAAAATTGAGGACTAGACTCGAAGGCTTAAACCTTTCAAACTCATAAAGATTAATGTCCAACTTTAATGTTTTAGTTTATTACCTACGATATGAGACCATAGTCTATGTCTAATATAAGACTTTAGTAGTAGATTCTAAGTTAGTCTACACCGACTAGTAACAAAATTAAAAAATTCTCTACAATAATCATTCAGGCGACATAATATATGTATCAGAAATTACGGTTCTCAAGGCAAACGTGTAGCGCAAATTGCAAACGAAATTCTTAACCTTCTACAATTGAAAACAAATGTACCGCAATGACTGTCGTGTTGTTATATTTGAACGGAGTAATTAAGGAACTACTTAGTAGTACCTTACACTTGCACACCTGTATTTACTAATTACAAATTTAACTTATACTACTAATTTGTTTAACTGAACAATATTTACCGAATCGCTATAAGCGTGAATCAGCTGTTGTAACGGTTAAAGTAGTCTGCTGGTCTGGAGCACGTCTGCGGCCACAACTGAACTGTTTTCAAAACAGCTGAGAGTTGCGGTGAAAGCTGTCACGGTCACAGTGGCTGTGACGTGTGTATCTATCTACCTTATAACAGAATCAACCGAACTCGCGACCGCCGCCAGCCCAGCCAGAGCACAACAAAGACATTAAACGATCTTTGAACTAGACCGACGACCAGAAGAAAAACCAATTAGCGTAGATTGTCAACTAATTTTGTGTTTAGTGAAACATAACAGAAGCAGCTATCAACGATTTGAAAGAAACTGAAAAGTTTCTAAAGTATAAATAAACTAAAAAAAAACGCGTTCATTAAAAGTCACGAACTGTAATATTATGTAGGCTACTAGTTTTCCTGGTAATTTGTTACCGTTGGAATGACTACTTAACGATGTAAGAAAACGGAATTTTCCTGTCCGTTAACAAGGAAAACATCTTATACTGTGCATTTTTATATCTTTATTTATCATAAATTATGTAATATTTTTTGTAATCGACCTAAATAAAAACAATTATACTAAATACTTTTTAGTCAAATTGTAATGAATAGAGTTACTTTATTTTTTGTGATGTTAATCATCATTATCGTTATCATTGTCGCCTGACGATATGGCAAGTGTAGCCACAAACCTAGGCCCCCAACTCTCCCCGACAGACTGTACGTAGGCAATACTCCCCTGCCCTGGTCGCACGATGTTAAGTACCTCGGGCTCCACCTGGATCGTCGTCACTCCGACCAAGTAGCCCGCTAAACTGCCGATCGTCTTTACAAACTCCGTCCCCTCAAGACCCACAAACGAAAGTTTCAGTCTCTCCTGGACCGAGGATTGTGTAAAGCCCACTACCTGACTTCCAACAAGACCATCCGAGACTCCCTGTGTGTCCGTTCTCTGAACGCCACCATACGGACACTATTCCGAAAGTTTTATCGCCAATGTGCCCGATGTGAGGGCAACCCTCTAATCTATACCTTCGGTCGCACCCCATCTGTGTCAGGTGAATCTTGGGACCGGCCTCGGCGAACACTCACGCTCAATAGGTAACTAATTGAACCCCCACGGCCGGAAGCAGGCCACACCCTTTAAATACAGAATTTTATGGTCCCTGCGGCAAGAGCTCAGTAAGAAGCTTGGGACGCGGATATGAGAGGACGACTGTGACGATTTAAATTGTAAAATAAATAAAAAAAAAATTTAATAATAAAAATATAAAATGGGAAGTTAGTGAAAACCATTAAATCGCACTATTAAACCAAATACCCCTGAACTAACTCATAATAGTAATGAGAATTAAATAAGAAAATTTAACTAAAATAATTAATTTAAAACTGTGAAAGCAAATTAAAAAAAAAAAAAGAATATAAAACTGTTAACCCTTTATTAAATTTATCATGCTATGACCTGTGTATTCTGGATCCAACTTGCATACCGACCCGGCATTAAATAAGAAATACCAGTAAACTTTAATGTAATAATTAATAATTTAAAGTCACTAGTAGTAGTTGTAATAAATTCTGTTGACAAGCAAAGGTCTCGATTGTTTATTTTGTCAAACTGTAAAACTGTATTACTAATTAAAAGTTGGAACTGTATTATGGCGGAGTATTCACTCCGCGTCGTTGCAACTTTCCTGTTGTAACAATGTAGGACTTATGATGCGGCTTTCAAACTGTAAACAGCTCCAAGCGCGGCTCTTCACAAATGTTTATTTTTTTGTATTTTATTAGAGTGTTAACTTCCACTAAAAGTGAGGAGAGCTAGATATAAGTAACTAAGATGTAGTGAGTATTTTTGTGAAACAAAGATGTGAAAAAACAAAACGAGTGTAAAAGGTGACATCTCCTGTTAATTAAAATAACCAATCAAATATGGTTCAACTTAAATGTAAGTCTAACATAATGTAAAGAAAATATGTAAACTGCAATACGACGGTGCCACTAAACATGTGAAGTGAAAAACTGTGAATAGTGACGACTTTGACCTATACTGCAGTTACACTATCGCAGATGTTCAGGACGACTTCACGCTAGATGACACCACAACATCCTTTTCATCATTAATTGCCTCCGAGGACATCCACTGGAAAGACTACCTCGATGACCACCCCGACTAAGAGAGTACAGAAGAATCACGCGGCAGGACATGGACAGATAACATTTATCTAAGAGGTGACGCGGAAGCTCGTCTTCCGTGAATTATGTATATTTAAAGTATAAGTAATTTTAATGAAAAGACTTTTAAAAGACAATCTATAAGCACTAAGTTTTAAAATGGTGTAACCAGAAATTTCTGAAATCATACGTTGTAACACAACTCTCGTGATGTAAGATTGATACATTGCTCAAACTAAATAAAACCATTCTTCAAATGGTACTTAAGTAATAAAGTAATCGTCTAAACAAATAAAGTAAATTTGAAACTTCTTAACTAGGTTAAAGAGAGACTCGGATCCGAGGTAACAACATTGTCAGTATGATCATTTTTAAGACAGAAAACCCCCTTACAATTTCTGAGTAAGTAAAATTTTTATTTGTAATGTGTTACCTATCATATGTAAATAAAGGGATGTCATCTTTGTTACATACTAAAGTGAGTGCATAAATCAGCTAAATTCCCTCCCCTAGCTTCCTTTAATTAGAGTAATTATAATTATGGTTAGTGAAGTGTTTGATTTTTCAGTTGTTACAACGTAGGCAGCCTGTATAATTGGCTAGAGTTCCCTGGATTATAACGTAGCCGACTCGTTATACGACGGGCGCGCAAATCGTCCCGTACAACCCTCGGACTGGCCAATCGGTCAGTAACATGATTTCACCTGAATAATTAATCAGCATCCGACTTTCGAGACGTCAGTCAGGTGAATTGTTAACGCCGCCGGCCGGTTTAATACTTCATTTGACAGGTGACACTGCTGGCAATCGCATTCGTACAATATCTGATCTGAAACCATCGCGTCTCCTTCATAATTCATCAACAGTTTGACCGTCCTCTGCCCTCTCCCCGCTCTCCAGCACTCATTCAATCTCTCATCCTCGTTTATATCCCCGCGCTATTTCACAACTCTACACTTCTTTTCCAAACATGTTTGTTTGTCAACTCATGTTTATTCTACTACACAAATGTTGCATGAGCGTCCTACAGGCGTTCTCAAAACAATAACATTGCAAACGGATTTATTGGCCGGATTTCAGCTTGTCTAACCAGTACTTATTCAGGGTCACGGTCTCCACCACATTGATGAAGCAGTCGCCTTCCTATATGCGGCCGTAGTCTCTTCCGTCAAGGTGTACTCACGGCCGACTACCAGTCTATCCCCGCAAAAGTCCGCGTCCTCGGTTTAGAGAAAAACAGACTTCGGAGACGGTGGCAGCGAACTCGAGATCCGGCCGGCAAAGCCAGTTTCAATCGAGCAACAGGCGATACGTTGTGACTTGCAGGCCTTCCGACGAAGCTGCTGGGAGTCCCATGGTCGCCCGCATGGTAGACACTCCACAGGAGGAAAGTTCCGTCTCATCCGCTGGCCAAGCGTTTGGAGCGATAGTTTGCTGCGAACCCGTTCGGTGTCCCCAACTCCGATGTGGATATTAAAGACGAAGTTGAGTAATACCTTAGCAACCTAATCGCCGCCAAACTCGAACTCTCTTCAGAGGCAGAGGTGGTCGTAACGCAACCACATAAGAGGCCTGGATCGGACGGTGTCACGAATAGCGCCATATAACAGAGACTTCCGAACAGGGGAGCACTCTTCCTGATCGATTTGTTCAGTGCCTGCTTCTCACTGAAGTGACACCTGTGACTGTCAAGGTGATCTCGAAGCCGGCAACCTTCGACCTATCAACTTGCTGACGGCCACGTTCGAACTACTGGTACAGAGGCGGCTTGAAAATCACCTTAACCGGTTCGACGTTCAGGTCCCCGAGCACTCCTCGACACATCAGCTGCTGCAAACAAAACGCTTCACAATCATCTTTCTCAGCTTTATGTTTAGCGGCCCGCACAATAATCTCTTCTTTCCATTAACGGATTCCTTAACTAAGGCACCTCTTCACCACAACGCATTCCCACTCTCTTCACCAAACTAAAATCTTCAGATACTTAAAAATTGTCACTTGTTCGGTTTCTTCATTCGCTATTGTGTTGGGTTCTATTCTAGTTTTGTGCATTTGTTTTCTGTTATAGTCTTTTGTTTTATTCCTATTGTTACGACGGTCTCACTGATCGTCGTATGGTACAGTGGAAAACAAAATACAAGACACTACTGAAGTCACTAAATCCAGCTTTAATTATCACAATTAATAATTTGTAATCAACAAGTTATTCTTTTACAGCAATTCAAGTAAAAATTGTCCACACCCAATAACAATATCAATTATAAAGAATTCCGCACTAATTATAACACAACACTTCGCTACACTACAGTACTTATACAAACACTCGCTAAGAAAAATCGCTCACATAACTGAACACATACGCCGGTTGCTATGGCTACTTATAGGTAGGCACGCTTTGTAGAAAAGTCTTACAATTTGCACGCCATTTACTGCTGACGCTAATGCTTGTCTCAAATGGCCTCTTGAAGAGTCTAGAACAAACTTGAAAGCAGCCTTGACTGAGTCAACACCTGCCACACTGGGAAAGAAGACGGGGCGCGGACTCTCTCGGTTGGTTCCATTCGTAACATTATATTCCTCTGTTTTTATATCCTTAAATTTGCAGTGACCGTCAATCAATGAATTTTTCAGTGGATAGTTAGTGAGGATCGGTCAAAAATAACTCAAATTTTTTAACTTATTTGCGTCGACGTTTCGACAATGTTTATTGTCACCTTCAGGACCTGTGTATGAAATACAAAAGAAATGTCAAACACAACGGAACAATTAAATATTTGGGTGAACGTGTTCGTGTATGTGAGTGTGTGCGTGCGTATGTACGTATCATTGTATATGTGAAGACTTGAGATAGTTTGTTTACATCTTCCAATATTATCTTTAAGAAAACGAGCAAATTATAGTATGACAGAACTTAATGTATACAGTATTACAATTTATATTACTAAGTGTAATGATATTTTAATTAATTAAATGAACAGTAATCAACAATTGGATATTAGATTGGTACATAAATTGTTTATACCTACTGCAGTCAACATATAGCAGAGTAAAATATATTACCTATAACTAAAGCAAATTAGGGGATGTTCACTATGTAATTATTAAAAGTTATTTTTAACATGTTTCACTCACTACTGGTATTAAAAAACAATCATAATTTAGAAACATACAATTTACACAATAACTGTAGAACTTTACGACTTACATCATATAGTTGACATAAGGTTACAAACAAAAGTTTCTGGTGAATTTTACTATCAAGTAAACTTGGATAATAATTGTAATCATATTGTAAATTATAGTCAAGAGTACTACAGAGTATTGTAATTTATGTATGTGTTCACAATCACACCTTCTCTCTCCCCATTCTCCCCCTACCAATCCTACTCAAACCCTCTCACTCTAACCTGAAATCGCTCTATCACTCACTATCCCTCCCACTCACTCTCTCTCTCTCTCTTACTACATCTCACTCACTGTCTCTCTTCTTCCTTCTGTCACTCTTCCAACCTTCTCTCTCTCTCTCTCTCTCTCTCTCACTCCATCTCATTATCTCTCTCTCATTCACTCTCTCTCTCTCTCTCTCTCTCTCTCTCTCTCTCTCTCTCTCTCTCTCTCTCTCACTTGTCTTTGTCCACAATTGGCACTGTAAAACACTCACCATTTTTATTACACTATCATCCTCACATAAAATAGTGAATTAGGCACACGATAACAGTATAAAAACATTTGTTTTTATAGTAATTAATGCTCTTAATCCGTGCAGTCCTGCTCATTGTGCCTCTTTTTACCATGCTCTTTGTCCTCTATACATTTGTTTTCATTCCAAACTCTTCATCAGTTATGCTAACATTCTCAGCACTCCATTCGTTTAATGTCCTTGTGTCCTCGGCAAGCATTATCTGATGGACTCTGTCCTTCTTACACCGTCTCTAACTCCTCTTCTAACTCACATCAAGACATTTTTCTTTTATTCCTTCCAAATATGTAATAAAGAGCTTGAAACAGTCATAATCTTATAAGATTTCATTTTAGTTTCTATTCTAACTTTATTGCTCAGGACTCTATTTAACAACCACACGTGTGTTATATGTATGGCATTTTTCACAAAATATGAAATGGTAAACTCTAAGTACGCGTCATCATAACATTAAGCTTTCACGCCAGCAGTTATCTTCGGTAAAATTATTTTCCGGACTGTTGGGGCCGTGGCCCTCTTTCTGTAGACCCAAACGTTTCTACGGCAGTCATCCTCAGTGGTCTTCTGTTCTGCTTTTCTGGTGACTGAACGACGACGGGCTACAAACCGTCCGGGTGCGGGCTGTTATCTGATTGGCCGAGACCTTGGTATAAGTACACGTATTTAAATCTTTTTCCCAAAGAACAGTCTATTGTCTTAGACGGGAATACGTCGTATTGCAAGCTGATATTCTTCTTCTTTCTTTTTCTGGCTCTGCAGCCGGTGGTGGGCCTTGGCCTATGCAACAATCCTCCTCCACTCCCCTCCATCATTCATCAATCCTTCCAGTCTCTTGTACCAATCTTAGCAAGGTCTCGAGTAACGTCATCCATCCTAGGTCGAACTCTTCTTCTTCTTCTTCTTACATATAATCCGCCCTTTTAGACACTCTTAATCGTTCTTGTATCCTCCATTCTTTCAACGTACCCTAGCGAACTTATTCTTTGTACTTTCATGAACCTTACTATATCTTCCCTTTAATACGTGCGTTTAATTCTTTATTTTCCTTATTCTCCAAGTACCTCCTTCTTTAATCGCACCAAATATCCATCTCAACATTTTCTTTCAAGCTTCTCAATTTGTTCTCATCACTTTCTGACAAGGTATATGCTTCTGACAGCATGCTCACCATGCTCATGAAAATCTTCATTTTGGCTTGTCCTTTTTTTACGTCGGAAAAATTTTGAGATGTTTTCAGGGCGACTCAGTAACATATGTGTGAAGTTAACATTAATATTTAACACTGTTAAAATATTAAAAGTAAATATTTACTAAACACTATGAATTGAACAAAGTCATTTAAGGTCGTTAGATTATTAGAATCTTGGTCTCTTTCTTGATCATCATCATTCTCTTCTTCTTCTTCTTCTTCTTCTTCTTCTTCTTCTTCTTCTTCTTCCATCAGGGGATAGTCGAATCACTTCATTTCTTCTTAGTGTCCAAGTAGCCTATATCTTTCTTTAATCGCACCAAATATTCTTCTCAAGATTTCTCGTTCAAAGCAACCTAATAGTGATATTTATTGTCATAATCGTAATCAACAAGATAAGATTAAAACATGTTGCATCAGCTTGTACATAGTGATCTGTTACATCACATCAGTTAGTACAATAATAATAATAACTCACTCCTAATTATAGTAATTTATAGACACACATTTGATGGACGGTTGTCATCATCATCAAGGTGATGAGATTAAAACACAATATGTGGTGGTTAAGTGGAATTGATAACGCTGGGGGGATTTATATCTTAATGTAATGGCTGAAATCACTTAGGGAACAAATCCCCCGCCGTGTTTCCACTCCATACCGTGATTGCTTTGGATTGCGTTTTATCCCGCAGCGGTCTATCATTACAAATAAGCATTACTGTATTAAACGCCGCTTGCCACCGAAGCAAACAAATTTAACGCCCTGCTGTAATATTGATAATGCAGAATTAATTGCGTCGCTTGTCGTGACGTGGCGGGCCCTAATCAACAACAAACCGTTCTCGTCGTCATGTATCTCTTATCTTATCGTTATCGTGTACTCTTTGAGAAGCTACAACCACTCTTTCGATTTCTTCTGATTCGTAAAAGTGATTGTCTTCAGCGTAGGCAGAATTAATTGCACCGAAAAGACAACGCAATGGAAAAACATCATCATCATCATCATCACGGCACAGGCAAAGTGCTGCCTGTTCCGCCTTCAAACATCCTCCAGCCATCTCTTCCTGGCTCTATATTTCCAGACTTGTTTGGCCATGACTTTCTTTCTAAATGTTCTTTCCACAGTTGTTTGTAATCTTTTAATTTTTCATTCAAGTTAAAACTTGTAACTCTCCTTTTATGGGCTCATTCTTTATACGGTCAAATTTATAATGCCTTTTAACTCCTCTTAAGAACGCCATTTCGGAGGCCTGTATTTTACTGTCTTGTTTCTTGCTTGTTGTCCATAGTTCACACCCATAGGACAGTACAGAGACTGCCATAACTTTATAGAACTGTAATTTTGTGAGTAGTTCTTCAAACATTAACTACTTTTGCAACTAAAATTATTATTGTATTTACACATGACGCACGTTTTACTGATCAAATCAGTGTCATCACAAGTTTATGATAAACAAGTGATAAATCATAAACTTGTGATCAACTGATGTGATCAATGAAACGTACGTTATGTGTGAATACAATAATAATTTTAGTTGCAAAAGTAGTTAACATTTGAAGAACTGTTCATAACGTAGAAACCTGCAAGGAATATATAAGAGTTACTTACGAAATAAAACTTTAATTATTATATCTCGACGTACCTTGTTTCTAAAAATACGGTTGATTGTCTGTAACTTACCTAACTTCACAGCGATATCAAAATTCATATCATAGCCAAAAACAATTTTTTGGAAATGCTGAAGAGTTCTTCAGACGGTCTATCTTCGTTCCCTACTTGGACTCCATTATTTCATCGCTGAGAAATCTTTGCTTGCACAGCTCCACCCAGGCGCTATGTAAAATTTACGTAAACGTTATTTCTTGCTGTCGCATGAAACACATAAAAAGTTTTAGGGAAGAAATTTTATTAAATTTAACTACATAATGTGCATGGACCCTTGGTAGAAAGATACAAAAAATATTCAAGCGGATGAAATTAAATATTTAAGAAGCACACAGGGACATTCTCTCTTGAATACAAGAGGCGGATCCAGCAAGGAATTCGGGGGAGGAGTTGAATTTGAGGGGGTAGGAAAAGTTTCACCATCTGTTAATCGTCTAAAGAATAAGTAAAAGGAATGAGTGAAGATAAAAATATTGTGTTTTATTATTATCAACACAATACGTTTATTAAGATACAAGTAAATCTCATATCTGTCTTTGTCAGTTGTTTTGTTCTTTTAATAGTATTCACTTACAGTTCAAAACACGTACTACTAATTAAGTTATGTATCAATCAAACATTAATATGGTGCCAAGTTACAGACACAATTTAAACTAATTTTAGAGAAATACTACGGACATACCGAAAGTGATACAAATGTTGTATCATGTTTACAATCACAAAACCATTCTATAATCACAAACGACGAAAAACGTTCGACCGAAGTGATCGTTTGGGGAATTTCCTCCATCCCCTCCCGCGACGTGGATCCGCACCTGCTTGGATAAGAAGAGGAATGAAGACATTAGGCAAAAACTAAAATCGAATCTTTCCAATAAATGGACCGCATGTCAATAAAGCAGTGGCAGCCTTGACTGACAAAAGGGATGTTGGTGGACCGAGGAGAAGACAGGTTTCGGAACAGAGCAACTAGGGCTCCGGGCTTAATCCGTGAAATGAAGAAGAAGTACTAACGGTATCGAAATGTCCAAAAAATAAGCAACCCGAAAAGAAGATTAAAATATTATGGAGCCTTGAGTAAGCAGATTTAATTCGTCAAGCTTCGCTCATTTAGTCCTACCCATTATCTATTCGCCCCTAAAGAGCATTCTCTAGTACCCCAGACCCTTCATTCTTCTAATTTTAGTCGATATGACCTTTTCCCGTTTAAAAAAATCAAAGTAAACTCTATGAGCGCTATTTTTAAAAAGATGTATTAACGTCCAAATGCTTGTAACGGACAGGCTAAAGGCAGCACCCGATTTACCATTAGGCTGAATAGGCTGTAGCCTAGGACGCAAGCTTTTGGGGCGGAAAATTAAAAAAAAAAAACAATACTCATGTTACCAATGTAAAATATCGGTATGGAGAACCATACATGACTTCCATGTTGTAAGATTTATATTTAAAACCATTTTCAAAATGAAATATTTCCATAGAAGCTACTTCTTTCTTCAGCCTTAACCACAATACTGTGGCCACTAACGTATACCACCTCGCGTTAGCGCACTCGATTTTCACTGATGATGGCAGTCGATGGCCGAAACGTCTGGTTTTGCAGAAAACATTGGACTACGACCAAACAGCCCAGGAATGAATTTTAACAACAAACTACTTCTTTGTCCCCGATAACGTAGTACACATATAAAAAAATATTCTTTTCTTTTATAGAATTGCTAAACTGCTATAATTGTTTTTATTATTTAGACAAAGCTTTTCGTCATTACTGACATCTTCAGGTCTTAAACAAATATTCACTGCCCCTTCAATTATTATTTTCATTTATAGAAAATTACCTCCTCCCCCTTTAACTACCCTTTTCTTCTATAGATATTTCATCAACTTTTCTACCTGTGGATTATTATGACCTTCTTTTCAGGATACTTTATTTATCAAAATTGAGTACTTTACTCTTGTTAAAACATAAAACGTTGCAGGTAAACTACTTCTTTACCTTAACCGATCTTCACCAAAATCAAGAGGCCTTGAGTCCTCTACAACTCGTGCACATATGTAAAAAAATTATTTGATTTTGTTCGAATTTTGCGGCAGTTACAGGTTACAGTATTGAAGAGCGTCGTACACATATAAAAAATTATCGCCTCCCCCCTTCAACTATAATTTTCATTTACAGAAAATTATACCCTCACCCTTCAACTACCCTTTTCATAGATATTTCATCTACCTTTCTACATTGGATTATTATGATCTTCTTTTCAGGATACTTTATTTAACAAAATTGAGTATTTTACTCTTGTTAAAACATAAAACGTTGCAGGTAAACTACCCCCCTTTGCGTCCTCGAATTAGGCCACGCCCCCTAGACTTAATGAATTGATGTAAAAAGTCTACTGTGCTATTAGGGTTAATAAATCTAACTCAAAGAATGTTTTATAATGCTTTTATTATTACAGATATAAAAAAAATACTAATACTTGTTTTGTTGAGAGAACATTTTAATTAATTAAAAGTACTTAATAGGACTACATTACAAAGGATTCTGCCCTCACTGCAGTTAAAATTTCAGGCTACATTATTCGCTTTTATTTCTTAAGAACACAATTAATGAGAGGGTTGGCACTGTTTTTCTTTCACAAGTTTTTGAATGTTTGGTTCCAACTGTGATAATGCACACCTCAGATCACTTTCAACATCCAGCCTGCTCGGTATTTTGATTTGATGTAAGCTAGCGTAGAAAACCCAGACTCACATAGATACGTTGATGAAAACTGCACCAACAACCTTGCAGCTTCCGTAGCAACTTGTGGGTACACAGGAAAATAGCTTAACCAAAAATCTTCAACAGTCATGTTTGGGAACTCCGCTTTTGCTTGAGAATCACATTTTAGGTCGATTGCCTGCTCCTGAAGGGAATCAGGAAGCATGACCACTTCGATTTTGAACGGATCTTGTGTCAACTGAAATTGCCAGCAATCTGAAGGAAGACCTGGAAAGTAGCGTCCAATTTCGATTTTCAAGTATGTCAAATGTTCTGAAATCAAGTTCTTCAATTCACTTTTCAAATTTAGTGGAAGATTTTGTGTGTCATCAAGAAAGTCGTAAGATGTGGGAAGGACGAAAAGTTGGGTTCTGAACTCTGAAGGCGACGTTGCCACAAAGATGTTTTTTCCAGGAAACCTTTCATTGCATCATAAGTCTTCAAAATGTTTTTTCTGTCCTTGCAGTTTCAAATTCAAAAGGTTGATCGATTCAAAGAAGTCTGATAAATACGCCAAGTGGTGGATACATTTCTCATCTGTAAATTGCATGTACAGATCTTCTTCATTTGAACTCATCAAAAAGATTTCAACTTCTGATTTCAGATTGAATAGCCTAGCGAGCACATTACCTTTTGAGAGCCAACGAACTTCAGTGTGGTAAAGAAGAGTTTGTTGGTCACTATTCAATTCGTAACATAAAGCCTAAAAAAATCTAGTATTCAGAGCACTAGATTTGACAAAGTTTACTATTTTGATTACCAATTTCAAAACAGTATTAAGTGTTTCAGGCAGAGTCTTACAAGCCAAAGCTTGTCTGTGTATGATACAATGAGAAAAATCCAGAACGGCATCCTGTCATGGCTTGTGCCCCATCACTGCATATTCCAACAACATTCTCCCAAGGAAGATTATTAGCTGTCAAAAAGTTACAAAGAGCAGAAAAAACATCCTCAGATTTTGTGGTTGTCTGAAGAGTTTGGGAAAATAATATTTACTCTACGAAGCGTTTTCCGTCAATATATCTACAGTAAAACAACAACTGAGAGTGCTTTGAAATGTCAGTTGTCTCATCACATTGCAGAGAAAAGAACGAAGATTTCTTTAACTTTTCTACTACTTGTTTTTTTTTAAATCTTGTGCCATTTCATCAATTCTACGTTTTACTGTGTCATTTGAGAGCGGTATTTTTGCAATTTTATTGCAACTTTCCTCTCCAAGTAAAGTACTGCATGCAGTTAGTAAACATGGTTTTATAAGTGACTCACCAATGGTATGTGGTTTCTTGTCTTTTGCTATAAGCAAAGCGAGCTTGTAAGAAACTTCAACGGCCTTTTCGTTCTCCACTTGAAAACTTCCAGTTGAATCGAGTTTCATTCGTTTAAGCGAGTTTCTCTTTCCATCAAAAAACTCCCTTGGTTTGTCTTTCAAGCCGGGATGAATGGTAGTCAAATGGCGTTCTAAACGCCCTGGTCGCATTGCGTCATTACTCAGAACATTGTGACAAATAACACACTGAGGTAAATGACAATCGTTCTTCTCAAAGTACGTAAAGCCAAACCTTATATAGTCATTACTGTACAGTCTTTTCTTTAGTAATGATTTAGCCATGTTTAGCACTACTACGGACGACAATCACTCGCACAAACGACTGGCACACAATAAAAATCATCAATCGTCTGTTTTGTGCAGTGTAGTCACCAACCGGTAGTAAAATTACCCTAGCCACGGTAGTGATTTCCCTAGAAACTCTGTTTGTCTGCTTCCAACAGAGATGCAGAGGGATCTAGCGGTATCGGGTCGAACTATTTGGGTATAGGCCAGTGTAAATAAGACGTGTGCCTGAATGCAGTTAGATCTAGCGGTGACGGAGAGAACTATTTGTAGAAGTTCCTTTTCTAAGGCCGTGCATGAGTGGTTTGTGTTTATTACAACTTTTTATTGTTTGGCTAATTTATGTATAATTTCATTGCTTACCACGCCTCCCCTGAAATTCTCCTACGCCCCCCAGGTTGAGAACCCATGCTCTACAACTCGGGCACATATGCAAAAAAATTATTTTATTTTGTTCCAATTTTGCGGCAGTTATCGTTTGCCATAGAAATCTACACATGGACACTTTTCGGAAAATGACTTTTCTATATGTTAACATGATAATGATTTTAGGCTGGGGGTCATTCCAAAAAATGCGTGATGCAAAATGTGTAACGTCATCGAAAAATGTAACGCTCCAGGTGATGTTAACACTATATTTTTTCCACACTTTCGATTCCCCACAGTCTAGAAATCTTCACAGTTTATACGTTTCAAAAGCCTAAAAACATTATCATGCTTCGATGTTTTGGTTTCGTCGAAATTTTTTTTTATTTTCGGCTATTTCAAAAGAAGTATCGGCTGACACAGAAGATTCTGAATGATTTAGAAAACTGTCGACATTTGTTGATGAACCAATGTAGCTATCAGTCAGAGTTGCTATAGATTTTTTGAGGGTAGTACGATCAGAATCAGCCCTTATCTCGAACACGATTTTTTCGCCATCACCATACTTCTATTTCCTCATGGAACATGGAAGTAAAAAGCTCGAATAACGTCCAAATGCTTGTAACGGACTGGCTAAAGACAGCGCCCGATTTACCATTAGACTGAGTACGCTGTATCCAAAGACGCAAGCTTTTGGGGCGGAAAATTTTAAGAAAAGAAAACATTAAAAAAACTCATGTTACCCATGTAAAAAAGTAGAAAATTTATATATAGGAGAAAAAGCTAGCAACTTTTTCAAAATATATATTTCAGACTAAGATCAATCGTTTCCTATAGAGTGTGTTTATTTGAACCCATTTGGAAAAAAAGTAAATTTTATGAAATAGAAGACTCTTAAAATTTCTAACAGTTATGTAGTGTAGAATCAATATTCCCGAAGTTTGAAATAGCCTTGCGAATTTTTTGCGTCACATATTGTAGCTTAGAAAGAGGTTTTTCAGCCCTCAGCTGCGTGAAAAATATTTAAGTTCTAACTTGGAGCAAGAAACAATAAAACCACTGGCACTAATAACGTTTAATTTTATTAATATTTTGTTTTATTATGATGTAGTTTAATAAATATTTTGTATATAGTTACAAACTGTGTTATGACTATAGCGTAAATTGAAGCAAAATGTAGGACCCATTTCAGCCAATCTACTGAATCTATTCACCTGGACATACAGGCAAATTGGGTGATTGTAGTCATTTAAATTTTTTTACAAACATTCAGTAGAAAAACTACTTATACATTATTTGGAAAATAAGAGAAAAATACGCTCCATACATTACAATCGCATTACTTTACGGTGGCCGCTACATAACTGTGCCACAAGTGGAGACTTTTCTTAGGGAAACTCAGTGTGCTCAATTGTAACACTTCAATTCAAAAACATTCGTCTCACTGTTGCTACAGCCGGTTTTGGCCCTCCCATTAACTATTTAATTATTACAACTCGGGTTTTACACATTCTTGGTATTTCCGAATTTCAGTCAACTAACTACTATTTGTAATTTTATTCAGTATTACTCGAAATGTATCAAATATTTAAGTTCTACCTTGGGGCAAGAAACATTAAAACCACTGGCACTTTTATTCATTGAAAATTATTTTCTCCAAAGCATTTTTTTAATGAAATAGTTCTTTTAATCAAATAATTTGCAACTGCAAAAGCCAGAAAAATAAGCCTTGAGTAAATAAAAGTGTTCAGCAATTAATAATGGACATGAAAATTATTTGAAAAAACTTTTGTTTGTAGCGTTTTGATTTACTTTGTGTAACGGTTAAGTAAAATATGGGGCGTTCGTAATATTTTGGTTACTTATAATTTGTCTATGTGTGCATCCTATTGCAATAAATAAGTTTTAATTATTAAAATGGAAACAAGACGAATTTTTGTTTATACAACCCGCTTTTAGGCTACTAAATAATAAGTAGCCTATAATATATGAGTAAATCGTGCGTATTACTCATTGTTTGAGAGGTTAGAACATGGAATGGTGGTGGAGGGGGGAGCAAAAATTTATCAGCCTGGGGCGCTAAAACCATTAAGTTTGCTTTTACCCGAAAAAGTTGTCGGGTATCGTTCGGCCTAAATCTACCGTAACTGTTTCCTTAACACTGTTGCTTTTGGCGGGTTGAAAAAGCTCCCCGTGGGTGGGATACGACACGTTACCGACGATGTCGAAAATTCACAGCAACTGATCAAGGCCTAACAGCCCGGTATTCAATAATTTTGAGGCCCTTCAAAGTCAATTTCTGATAAGTCTTATGTGGTGATGGATGCTGATTCTGAACTTGTAGTCAGCCTGTTTTTTTTTTTTTTTTTGGTAACTGCCCTTTTTATTTTTCAGTATCATGCATAAACTCCATATGAACAGAATTTTGTGAACTTAAATAACATCAAGTAAATACCATTGGTTTTTTTATTGCAGCAACTAAATTGATAAGTCAAGTCAAATACTATAATTGTTTGGGTCAGTGAATAGTCATCGTTATTATTATTTACAAACTAATGAAAGCAAACAAGAATGTATGAATCATCTTTCCTATTTTCTTCTTAATGTGAACATTTCATGCATTAATCATAACATATTGTTTATTATTTTATTTTTGTAGACTGGTGATTCCAAGCTGTAAATTATACAATAAGTAAATTAAACAAACTATTATGCGGATTTGAACTCAAACTTCTTGAATACTTCATTCGGGTGCCAGTTCTCATGTGTGTAAGATTTAACGCTGCTGCTGTTTTTGTATCTGTTTGCATTTTCATTTTTTACCTTCATGTTCCGTAAGGAAATGGAAGTATGGTGATCGCGAAAAAATTTGTGTTCGAGATAAGGGCTGATTCTGATTGTACTACCCTCAAAACATGAAGAAAGTCATTTTTCGAAGTGTGTGTGTGTGTGTGTGTGTGTGTGTGTGTGTGTGTGTGTGTGTGTGTGTGTGTGTGTGTGTGTGTGTGTGTGTGTGTGTGTGTGTGTGTGTGTGTGTGTGTGTGTGTGTGTGTGTGTGTGTGTGTGTGTGTGTGTGTGTGTGTGTGTGTGTGTGTGTGTGTGTGTGTGTGTGTGTGTGTGTGTGTGTGTGTGTGTGTGTGTGTGTGTGTGTGTGTGTGTGTGTGTGTGTGTGTGTGTGTGTGTGTGATTTTCTATGGCGAACGATAACTGTCGCAAATATTTAAACAGAATCAAATAATTTTTTGCATATGTGCCCGAGTTGTAGAGGACTCAAGGTCTACTGATTTTGGTGAAGATCGATTAAAGGGGGACGGGTAGTTTACCTGCAACGTTTACGTTTTAACGAGAGTAAAGTACTTAAAAATTCATTTAAACTTTTTCAAACAATGCTAATTGTTTAAAATAAAATAATTTTTTGCCAGCCAACCATGTTGTTCGGTTAAGAGGGAGGGGTAGTTTACCTGCATTATTTTGTGTTTTAACAAGAGTAAAGTACTTAATTTACAAAAATAAGTGCCCCGAAAATAAAGTCATATTAATCCACTGCAAAATGGTTAATGAGATATTATAAATTGAGTGGGTAGTTGAAGGGGGAGGGGTGGTGTTTTTTAAATTGCTGTGCTGAAATCAAGTAAAGCAAGAATATTTAATTTTGAAGAGTAAGATCATCATCATCATCTTCAAGGACTAGACCAAGAATGGTTTGTTCCGGTTTCAAGTAAGCAAAGATTAGAGCTGGTCACTCCAGCGGTTCCTCGGACGTCCCACACCTCTCCGTCCCCTCTGCTTATAGTTCCATAGTTGTTTAGGGATGCGGCAGTCATTGATTCGGCAAAGATGTTCCCACCAATTCAGCCGATACCGGGCGATCCTGTCCAGTATACTCATAATATTCAGTTCCTGCCGTATATCTATGTTTCTTCTATGACCCTGCCACGTGCCTGAGAAATCTCATTTCAACCGCTTGGATGCGACTGGCCTGGCCTTTCGTTAAAGTCCAATTCTCAGACCCATAAAGAAGTGTGAGAAGAGCCATCACCTTGTAGAATTTTAGGCGTGTTCCTTTACTTGCTGACTTAAGCGTTCACCTAATGGTCCCGCACATAAGGTTGAACTTATGCAACTTATTCACAAGTTGCACTTATTCACAAGGTAAAGGGTAAGATACCTTAGAAATTACATATGATAAAACTATTACTCTATGAAAGTGTAAATATCATTAATGGTTGGGATCGGTTGAGGAGGACGGATGATTATCTTCGTAGTTCAGTTTCGTTATAACAATAAAGTACCTAATTTTTATATATAAAGTGACTCGACTACCCCATAATAACAAAAATATCCATAAATAGTGAAAATAGTTTGAGAGTAGAGAATATTTTTTTTAGAAATTATCGATCCGAATTCAAGTAAATGATTTTAAATATAAATCTTAGAACATGGAAGTCATGTATAGTTCTCTATATCGATAATTTTTTCTGTAAAGCGAATGAGTGTATATTACTGTACATTAGTGTGTGTTTATAAAGTGTTAACTGTCACACATTAACAATGCCCCGCAATTGCATCAGTCATCCAAACAATTTCTGCTACGTATGTGGCGAGGTAATGTTGAAGACTCAGACAAGAAATATAACTGCATTGATAAAAGAGTCATATGAACTGTATTTTGAATGTAAATTAGGTGATCAGGACAAACCTTGGGCTTCTTGTATTCGCTGTGCTTCATGTGTAACCCTGTTGACTGGTTGACTAAATGGATCTTGTCACATCCCATTTGCAATTCCAATGATTTGGCTTACATCAGGGGTCCACATAGTGTGGGTACGGGTTTGCAATCCCGATGTGCCCTAGCAGGATTCTCACTTTGCTTTAACTTGTCTTGGGTGAGATCCCTTCCTTTAGTCTATTCTATCTAGTCTCTCTTGACTGACTCTTGTCCTTTTCTGACCCCGACGCTATTAGAGTAATCCAGGGCTAGGGTGTATTTCTTTTTCAATTCTAATTTCTTAATTTTGGGTGGCTTAGGATCTTATAGTGCTCACTGATGCCGATAGGTGAGCAGTGGAAATGCTAAGGAACGTTCAGTATTAGAATAACTGATACAAAGTCACCAAATCCTATCTCAGAAAGAGAAGGGTGAGGGCGAATCACCTGCGCCCCAAAATACCTTTCGGCTAAGGTATGGTAAACCTGATAGAAGAGTCTCTGGTCCTCCAGGTAGGGGGTTGTGCAACAGGAAAGTTCATGAAAAAACTTTGAAATACTTGTAGTATCCAAAGCAGCCTCGGTGATTATTTCAATTTACAGAAGACAATGGTGGGATCATCTGCAAAGGATGACAGAGGTTCGATTACCGAAAGCGGCACTGACCTATAAAGCCACTGCTAGAAGAGACGTGGGTTGTCCGTGGATGAGATGGGTGCCAGAACAGGTTTATATAACCTAATCCTCGAAGGGGAGAAGAAGAAGAAGAAGAAGATTTAGCTAAAGTTACTGGCAGTTGGAAGACTTCCGGTACTGACAGTTGAAGATCTCCAGTACTACTTCAACCTGTGAGAACAGTGTCTCCCTAAATGTGTGGCAAACCAAATAACTGTTTTGAAGGCGACAAAATTGTACTGTAGTTAATGCGTCGATAACGCTTCCCGGTCATTTTCCCGAATCCATTTTCCTAACCTAATCCATTTTCCTAATCCATTTCTAATGGACATATTGTGGACGAAATACCCAAAATCATTTTGCCTGATTACGTTTTTTTGAATCCATTTTGCCTGATTACGTTTATTTGAATCCATTTTTGAATCCCGTTTCCCGTTCGTGTTCACCCTGTTTCCCGAAAAAACAAAATTATTTATTAAACAGGAATCAAAATACCTTTTTCTCGAATAGTAGTTTTCGAAATAATGTATTCGTGACCATGGTAAGCGTAATTTACGAGATATATAAAAATTGTTGTAAAATAAATGTTTGGAATAACCTTGTCGTGAATTCGTTGTAAATTTATCCCCCCAACCAAGAGGGGTGTCAACCTGAAGTCGTAAAGTTTACAGTCAGAGGACAAACGGTTCTGCCACGTTCTGTACCCGAGCTGTGGAATCAATATGAAGGGAGTCACAATACAAATAACGCGAGCGAAGGGTGGCATAACAGGTTACGTATCGTAATTGGTAAGCATCATCCGGGTCTATACTCTGCCTTAACGTTGTTTCAAAAAAAAAGGTTTATTAACTAAACGAATTTTTATTTTAGAAGAAGAAGCAAGAAAGCAAGTAGAAGATTTCAAAGAGATAGCGGAGAAAACTAGCCTCCAAATCTCCTTTGTTAAAACGGAAATTATGACCATCCTATTTAAATTCCCGAAAACGTGCCTGGACACTGCGTATGGAGAAATAAAATACTAACAATTTTAAATATCTTGGGGAAAACATATCCCGAAACGCCTCAGACAAAGAACCTTTTAAGAAAAGGAAACTCTAACCCGGCCTTTACTCTAACCCGGGACTGTAGGGAAAGAAACCCCTATCCAGAAGTGCGAAAGTCCGCCATTATAGCACTGCAGTCAGGCCAGTGATCATGCATGGAGTGGAAACAATGTGCTTTCAAAATTTGGAACCTCTTCTTAGAATTGAACTAAGAATTCTTCGGAAAATGTATGGCCCCAAGAAAACCAAAGATGGGTACAGGCATACACCCAAAGAATTGCTGTACAGGGATCTGAAAGATCTGGAAATGGCTTCCGAAGGAAAATACTGAGATTCCTCGGACATATGGTTCGGATGGATCGGTCCAGATTAAATAAACAAATTTTTAACTATATTTGACAACTTTCCAGTCTGAACGGATACACCAAACAACTCAAGGAGGAAATGATGAAACTGGATATCTCTTTGAATGACTGTGTGGATAGAAATACGTACAGAAACAAAATTCAAAATCTTGAGGTTCTATGCGATGAGAAGAAGACGAGAAAGGAGTGGTCAGTGAATAGGAAGGCGGCGCATAGTGTGCGAATGAGGGCCTTCTGCCAGGAGAAGAAAAGGAAATGAAATTCCCGTGGTCCACGGCTGGCCTGTTCGTGTAAAAAAAAAACAAATTTTAATTCGGGAAAAACGTATTCGGGAAAAATTATTTCGCATAACTCTTCATTCGGGAAAATGGATTCGGGTAAGTGTCGTCGATATCTACTGATAATATACAACCAGTGTCATTACTTTTTAAACACAGCTTATAACAACAAAGAGCAACTCTCACACCCGCACATGAAATCAAATATTTACAGGTGAAACAGAAAGGCTGCAAATAATATTCTCCACTTAACTAACTGTATGCAAAAAGCGGAATAAATAAAACAAGAACACAAAAAGAAACCAAAAGCCCATCCGGAGATGGGTTGTGCAGACGGACACAAGAATTACATTACGCAAACAATAAAACTTAAATGAAGCAATTACTGGGTGTGCCCCCCAACAAATATTTCACGCACTAATGCAGCCTTCATTTCCGAGGCGTTCTCCATTTACCCCATCGTCATAATCTCCGCCCGGCTGATGTGAACCATACAGCACCCCACACTCTCTCTCTCCAGTACAACTGTTCATCTGTCGGTTTGATATTGTTTTTATTTAATGTTTTGAACTCATCAAAGTTGTATAAGTAAAGTTTAATTTCCGTTAAGAATATAAGAATATCTGTTATTCAAAACAATAAGGATTCGTCCAATAAAGAATGCATAAAACGTTCTGTATTTTTTCCATTCAATATCTTCTTCTCCAGGCTAGATGCTTATCTTCTCTCTATGGGTCTGAAAAGTGAACCTTAATGAAATCCCAGCCCTGAAATTAGATTTCTCAGCCGCTTGGCCGCGTGGGTTTCTGCAAAAGGAATGTCGATATACGGCAGGAACTGAATATTATTAGTATACTTAATAGGATTGCCTATTATATCGATCAAAATGGTTCGAACATCTTAACCAAATGAATGACTGCTCCCTCCCCCAACGACGGAGAGGTGTGGGGCGTCCGAAGAAACGTTTGCAGTGTTCAGTTCTAATCTATCCACTTGGGACCGGAACAAACCATTTTTACTTCCATGTTCCGTAAGGAATGGAAGTATGGTGATCGCGAAAAAAATCGTGTTCGAGATACAGGCTGATTCTGATTGTACTACCCTCAAAACATGAAGAAAAGTCTTTTTCTAAAATGTGTGTGTGTGTGTGTGTGTGTGTGTGTGTGTGTGTGTGTGTGTGTGTGTGTGTGTGTGTGTGTGTGTGTGTGTGTGTGTGTGTGTGTGTGTGTGTGTGTGTGTGTGTGTGTGTGTGTGTGTGTGTGTGTGTGTGTGTGTGTGTGTGTGTGTGTGTGTGTGTGTGTGTGTGTGTGTGTGTGTGTGTGTGTGTGTGTGTGTGTGTGTGTGTGTGTGTGTGTGTGTGTGTGTGTGTGTGTGTGTGTGTGTGTGTGTGTGTGTGTGTGTGTGTGTGTGTGTGTGTGTGTGTGTGTGTGTGTGTGTGTGTGTGTGTGTGTGTGTGTGTGTTCTATGGCAAACGATAACTGCCGCAAATTTAAACAGAATCAAATAGTTTTTGCATATGTGCCCGAATTGTAGAGGACTATTGATTTTGGTGAAGATCGGTTAAGGAAAAGGGGTAGTTTACCTGCAACGCTTTATGTTTCAACAAGAGTAAAGTACTTAATTTTAATAAATAAAGTTTCCTGAAAATAAGGTCATAATAATCCACTGTAGAAAGGTAGATGAAATATCTA
The DNA here is from genome assembly GCA_034769895.1 of Magicicada septendecula. Taxonomy (NCBI): domain Eukaryota; kingdom Metazoa; phylum Arthropoda; class Insecta; order Hemiptera; family Cicadidae; genus Magicicada; species Magicicada septendecula. The sequence continues at coordinate 9,228,679 of CM068369.1, read as the reverse complement.
TAAATCAAAAGGGTATTTGAAGGGGGAGGGGATAATTTTTTATATGTGTACTACGTTATCGGCAACAAAGAAGTAGTTTGTTGTTAAAATTCTTTCCCGGGCTGTTTGGCCGTGGTCCAATGTTTTCTGCAAAACCAAACGTTTCGGCAGTGCCATCGACTGCCATCATCAGTGAAAATCCAGTGCGTTAATGTGAGGTGGTATACGTTAGTGATCACAGTACTTCTGAAGAAAGAAGTAGTTTCTATGGAAATATTTCATTTCGAAAATGATTTTAAATTTAAATTTTAGAACATGGAAGTCATGTATGGTTCTCCATACCGATATTTTATATGTGTACTACGTTATCGGCAACAAAGAAGTACTTTCTATGGAAATATTTCATTCAATTCGTCAAACATAAACTCGATTTACAAGGAACACACCTAACTTGTTATAAATTATCAAAACGAATTCAAGTAAATGATTTTAAATATAAATCTTAGAACATGAAAGTCATGTATGGTTCTCCATACCGATTTTTGGTTTAATGCTTGCTGAAGTGATGATGATGATAATGACTATTTCCGTCTCTTCGTGAAACTCTTACTCTATATATATATATATATATATATATATATATATATATATATATATATATATACATATATATATGTCGCACGCACAACACTTTCAGCCTGACGCAACTAGCAATCACACCGCACAGTTCGTTATATGTTTATAAATAAACATAAAACATGCGTTGCAACTGTTGAGATGAACCACGTTTTACTGTGATATTCATATCATCCCATTTCGTAGTCCGTTCCTCACCTTACCAATTCGCTCTGTGCATGGTTCAAAGTAATATATAATTCAGAGTAATAATGTTTGTACTGTACTCCCATTTTCCACGGGCGTATTTACGGCGGTGGGGGACCCTCCCCCGCAAGTCGTTACACTGAATATGGCCTCCAGTGGTGGGGCCGAAACGTCTGTTTTATACGGCAGGATTGGACGACGGACTAACAGCCCGGTGAATTGTCGGACAGGGTTGGCGCCGGCCGTGAAACCGTAAGACACCAATTAATCTCTTAATTTGTATGCTGTTTTATTATTTTTTCAGGTGCGTAAGCTCATCGTAGTAATAGTAATAACTGTTTTTTGTTTTTCTTTTTAATATAAAAAAAAGGTTGATTACTCAGCATTTGCGTAAACAAGTTTGAAATATGAAATATAGGAAAATCAACTTCGTCGTGCTTATTTGCTAAACTGGTAAATGTCATGTTCTGGACGAGGCCTTTCAGTGTTTCCACCATAAACTTGGGTAGTGGTTTAGGACTTGAAAATGGAGGAAACACTGAAAGGCCTCGTCCAGAACATGACACTTAGCAGTTTAGCAAATAAGCACGACGAAGTTGGAGTTACAGACACTGTTAATTCAAATAACAAGATTAACAATGGGAAAATCAATTGAGTCAATAACTATCTTGTAAACAATGCTTCAATAGCGCGTATGTTATTGTGTTATTGCCGCCGTTTGCTTTAATGGAATTGATCTATCACACGTTCTTCAGTTACTTTATAGATAGTAATATTGATTAGTATTGACTTGATTGTATGAAGCCTCCCCCCCAGACAAAATTCTAGATGACAGCACTACTGCTTTCCGCTACATTAAAATGAAGTAAAATTAAAGCTTTTATTAGTCAATAGTAATAATGAAACACAATGAATAAATGAGAATTCCAGACAAACAATTAGATTTTACTTTAGGTTATTTTGCTCTGTTTACACTATTTCCATTCACGCGGTAATTTTGCCGAACCAATTGATCGCATGATTTTAGCAGGGCCGTATTTACGGGAAGGACGACCGGGTTCGGACTCCCCCCTGCCACCAGAGGGTCGAAAAAGTTGACAAATTTTGTTACTCTCTTAACTTTTTGGCTGTTTTTTAGTTGTGTACGCTAATATATTACAGTAGTAGCTCTTTTTTAAATATACAAACAGGTTTATTACACAGCATTTTTGCGAATAGGCCTATGTTAAAAATATGAAATACAGGAAAATCAATGCAGTCAATAAGTACCTTTTAATAATGTTTAAATAGCCCGTATTTTTATTGTGTTATTACCGTTTACTTTAATGGGGCTGATTTCAAGTTGTTATCACACTATTTTAACCACTTTAAAGATAGTAATCTTGATTAGTCTTAACTTGTTTGTTCTATTGTATGAACCTGGCTGGCCGGACCCCCCCCCCCGACCAAATTCTAGATGACACCACTGCTACCTTCAGCTACATTAAAATTAAGTAACTTAAAGCTTCTATTAGTCAGCTGTAATAAAACACAGTGAATAAATGAGACTTTAAGATAAACAATTCGATTTTACTGTAGGTCATGTAGCTCTAGTTACGGTATTTTCATTCACGCGCTAGTCTCTGCTTAGCCAATTGATCGCGTGCTTGGAGGCATTTCTATATACACACACTCCCGTAAACATTCACGTGCGCCCGTTCGTGTGTGTACATAGCGCGTCCTACATCGCGCACTGAGCCAAAAGTCGCCATCGTAGGCTGCCTCACCTTGTACGTAGCAGTACCAGCAATCCGTCCACACGACACAACACAAGCTCGCCGTATGTTTACAGCTGTACAATAACACAACAACAAACAGTTACTACTGAGCGTTTTGAAATCTCGACGGACGCAACGTTCCGCAGCTACTCAAACTTATCAGTACTTAAGTTTTATATTCTCTTATCAGCAACAGCACTCGGCACTGATTCAATACTGCCTGTATTATAAAATCAAAACATTTCTGCAGCAGATAATCATGGCTGCAAATACAGTCTGCAAATTCAGTACAGTACAGAACTAAATAATAATTGAAGGTTGTGACATAAGTTATGAACATGATGATGATGATGATGTTGGTAAGAATAAAAAGTAAATAAGTATCAGATGATGTGTGGTACAATACAACGAACACTAAGAAACAAAACAAGAACTGATAGTAAAATGACGTTTTATAAAGTAATGGCGATACCTGTTCTCACATATGCCAGTGATACCGATACATGAACGATAACTGGGAAAGAAAAGCAGCATATACATACAAACCGCTGAAATGAATTTTTTAAGGTACATGAGTGGTTATCGTCCGAGGGATCGAATCCGTAAGGAACACTGAGGGCCATAAGGGCCGAATTGACTATATTCTTCATCAATGACAAGATAGAAGAAAGAAAGCAACAGTGGATGGAGCACGTCTACAGAATGGACCACCAGAGGCTAGTAAAGCGCACTGTAGACTGCAAACCTGTTAGCAGAAGATCTGTGGGTTGGCCCTGGAAGAGATGGCTGCAGTGAAGACGGAACAGGCTATGAGCCTTCACCGTGAAGTGAAGACGACGTGAATAATTGTATTCGTTTGGCTTTCTTTTCCTATCCCCACAATGAGTTACTGGCCAATCTTTGGATATGTAGGGCTGTTACCTTACTGTCTACACACCAGCCAGAAATCACAACGACCCATGTCAGGAGGGTAAGGAGCCTGGTAAACCTGCGGAATGCAGGAAAGTCTGGATCAGGTGTGCTGGAGCAGCTCCCAGTTCCCTGTCTCCCACAACTCCGATCAGTGGCGGATTATCCATAACGCTAGGGTATGCTGCAGCACCGGACACCAGGGCCTCAGCTGTCAGAGGGGACATCATCCAGCCCTAAATCACAAAAACTTTTTGAATATAATAAATATGAAAAAAAACCAAATGTCCTCAATCCAAAATAATAAAAAGATCTGTGCTGTGTGCACATTTTTCGATGATCTTCTAATAGAATTGAAACATTTTGTGCCATGAGTGAAATTGCAAGAAAGTGGTTTTTCTTCAGATCGTTCGAATGAAGATGATAGATTCCATGACACTACAGTTTGTCCGCTCAAAGTATTAAACTGGATTATTGAATGTAAAATGATTGATGTATTTCCGAATATATACATTGCTTATCGACTGCTTTTGACGATTCCAAAAGCTAACTGCGAATCTGAAACATCATTATCTGTATTAAAACGCATTAAAGATATGTTAAGTTTAACTATGGAAGATAAGAGATTATTTTCCGCTGCCTATACTCTTGACCGCGTTACACTCAGTAAATCTGTTGATTTCTGCCGCACCCTATATAAAAAGTAAAAGATTTAACTTCTACGAAATAAAATCATAAGTACAAGACGGATTAATATACAAAATTAAAAACAGCGGTCTAGAACCCCCCCCCCTTTATAATGAATTGTGCCGTGTTTCAATTCCAACCTCCACCATTCCTACCTGTTATGTATATAATGCTATGTTATATGTTAGTGCTTGCCTCCCCCAAAAGCGTCATTCATCCTTCTTGCTAACTTCTCATTAGAACAATCTAGTCTTCCTCTAACAATAAGTTTCCATCCTACATCCGTAATCAGTATAAATAATTTGTCATATATAATGGATACTAGTTATATAATATAACATATAATTACATAATATATATTGCAACAGAACACAGGATGAGAAGCTATGCTGTTTATATGAGAGCACATGGATGACGAGCATTTTCTTGTTTAAATTGGTAGTATGTAATATTTTGTCTTTTAGTCGTAAGTTTTGTATTTAGAAATGGATAAGCATGTAGGGTGTACCAAACTCTGCATAAAAAGGTGTTCTATATTGTTATGTATTTTTTTGTGTTAATTTGTGCGCCTGTGCGGGTGTGATAATGTGCGATCGCTATAGCTTCAGTGGTAGTAAACCGATTGACGTGAAACTTTGACAAGGGATTATTTAGGTAAATAGCTTCAATTTGTGTATACTCTGAGGTTCATAACCATTTTAGAAATATGGTTTTTTAAGTGAAGAAAAACTCAATTGTAACTCTTATCAATGATAGGGTAATAAAATTTGTAGATAATTTTCATGCAGGATTTTGCTAAATTATACAAAGTTTTTCATGAAATTTGTATATCTGTTTGTTCCATCAATCATGTGACTTGGGCTTAGCCTATCAAAATACACTAAATTCAGTGAGATTCATACGTTGCAGAGTTAGGATGGACACAGTCGGTCTGTAGGAGTTGCAAGGGGAAGTTGTGCCCGGTGAAGAGAGTTGTTCTCTTACGAACGTCGAAATATCATATATAAAATAAACCGTGGTAATTCTTAACGAAGTTTCACGTTAAGAACCGAGTGGGTAAAATATTTAGAAAAATTTAAAATATAATACAGTGCTGTTTTCGTGTAAGTTAAGATATCCGCCTAGGGAATTTAAAGACACTTCAAGATATCGTGGAAGGTGTACATTAAACGCACCGCATTAGTTAATACCCAGATTAATGCTGAGATTAAGAAAATATAAAATATAAATTAATAATAAACTGTACGAGTGAAATTTATAATCATTGAAATATCGCCGCTGGAGCCGCCTGCCGTAGAAGAGGACGACAAGACGAAGAGGACGCCAGGAAGGAGTGACGCTGTAGAAGAGGACGCCAGGACGAAGAGGACGCCAGGAAGGAGTGACGCTGTAGAAGAGGACGACGAGACGAAGAGGACGCCGAGATGAAGAGGACACCAGGAAGGAGTGACGCGGAAGAAGAGGACGCCAGGACGGGAGCGACGAGAGGAGAGGAGGACGTTGCAGCAAACAAGTAAAATCGATTTATATTATCGAACAATACAAACGATTATTTCTATTATCAATACATGACAATTTAATACAATATACATCTTTAAAAACTATATTTGTGTGTATAATAAATAATTTTTCATCTCCTCCATAATAGACTTGTTTGTGAATTTTACACACTCACTATATCCTTATTAGTATAATAAAATTTGATCAGTTGCAACATATACTTATAATTACGTAATATATAATTAGTAGGCTATTAATACTAAACCCTGTTTACTTCAGGCTTACATCTTCTAGGTCGTCCGCCTTTTCTACTACGTACTAATTAATGGTATAGGAATGCGTTTACGAAATGAATAACAGAGGGTAATTAATGTTGTACGAAGACTTACACGACCGGTGTCATTTTGATTAATATTAACTAATTAACTCCCGGGCTTTTGGCCGTGGTCCAAAGTTTGTGATAAAACCAGACGTTTCGACAGTGCCACTGACTGCCATCTTCAGTCTAAACGAGTCAACACTAACGTGGGATGATATACGTTAGTACCACAGATACGTATATCATCCCACGTTAGCGTTGACTCGTTTCACTGAAGATGGCAGTCAGTGGCGCTGCCGAAACGTCTGGTTTTGTCACAAAGTACGGACCACGGCCAAACAGCCCGGAGGGTAACTAAGTGTTATTGGAAAATTTTGATATTTATTCGAACACTGGTCACAACGCATAACAAAATTAACTTGGGTGATTTTTACTTTATCAAAAGTTGCTTGGTTCATTAGGTTACGCACATGAAATACCATCGTTTTGGTTTTAACCGTTCGGAGACCGAAAAACAGAAAATACAACTAAATTTTCTTGTAGCTCGAACCTACGCGTCACAGTCTCAACGTCAACAAAATTCGATTATATACTCTCTCGTGTAATTCAATCTCAAAACTCCAAAATATACTTTACAAGAGCGAAGAAGAAGAAGAAGAAGAAGAAGAAGAAGAAGAAGAAGAAGAAGAAGAAGAAGAAGAAGAAAATCTGCAAAAGTGCAATGTCTGCTTAAAAGCAAGACGATTACGTATTGATTGTATGTATGTGCTGAAGGCAACAAGTTTGGCACAGTTCCCAGTGGGACGCTATATAGGCCTACGTTTATAACCAAATAACCTTTCTTCCTGTTACGTCCGTCCGACACTATCACTATGAACGGGCGAACATCTGACCGCTGTACCTTTCGTCTGGTTGTCATGATTACGGACTGCACCTACTGTATTTATAAGTACTCTACAGTGTAAGTAGGTATTGTTTGTGCACCTACGAAGCCGCTTGCACAACAAACTAACATAATATTATCTGCTTCATAAAAATTACAGTCGTTAAATTTGGTTCCGTTTTCACATCGAATTCTATCGAATTCCACCTTCTTTTCATTAGCCAAGATTTAAAATGTTTGAGATCAATTGTTTTGTTTTGTTTTTTATTTACTCTTACTCAAATTCTTCAGTGTAAAGCAGAATGTAATGAAAAGGTTTTGGAATAGAAACGCGATACAAAATAATGCAAATTACGGAGGCACCAACGCAAGAGAGAAGTCAAAAACCGGATAAAATCTAGTCAATAAACACACGTGATAATAATATCTTCCACATGTATTACTTCAACTGTTATAACTGGATAAGTAGCGAAGTAATCCAATGGCACTGAGCAATTGGATCACTCATTCCTCAGAACACTACAGTATAAAAATCGCCACTATAAATACAAAGCTAATGGCATTTTAAGGCAATGAACCAATAAGAGCAAAAATAATGATTAGTGATCAAATTCTAGAACAGGTGAGCCGTTTTAATTATTTCTGAAATGATATTGGCTATGATAGGAATTATGATATCGATGTTAAGTTAGGTAAGGTCCAGATGATTTGTGGGACAATCAACCGTATTTTTAGAAACAAGGTACGTGGAGATACAACGTTAAAGTTCTACAAAGTTATGGCAGGCCCTGTACTGTCCTAGGGGTGTGAACAGCCAAGAAAATACAGGCCTCGGAAATGTCGTTCTTACGAGAAGTTAAAATACGTCCTAAACTTGACCCTATAAAGAACGAAGCCATAAGAGAAGAGTTACAGTTTTTAACTTGAATGAAACACTAAAAGATTACAAACAACAGTGGAAAGAACTCTTAGAAACAAGTCTGGAAGTACAAACCTACAGGACACTGATGTGTTCGTAGATCCAGGAAGAGATGGCTGGAGGGATCTTTGAATGTGGAACAGGCAGCACTTTGTCTATGCCATGTTGTGAAGATGATGATTAATCAAAATAAAATAATCATTAATTATTTAAAAGAAATTATTTCTACTTAGACACACCAAAATGCAGCACGGTTTTACGTTGTAACGTCTAATAATCTATGAAGACTAGAAGACCATAAATATCACACCATGTGGTATCCGCTAGCATATGGTATAAACTGAGGTAAATCAAGAAACACATTGTACTGTACACGCACAGGTAGGAGGAATCTTCATTCTAAGGTTTATTACGACAGTACAACAAAGTTTAGTAAAGTGACCGTATTCAACCGCTGGCCCCATTCACCCGACTTTACCCTATATGCGATTCACCCTAACAAAAATTATATGCAATATTAACTACATTCTATCGATGTCAATAATCGCATAATCGAAACATCGTGAGGGCAAGGTTATTTGGAAAGTACTTACATTTGTTTCCCAATCGTATGTTCCTGTATTGGCGGGCGACTTTTCCGTAATGCCTTTCAACTTACTGTATCGTTATAGACGTTTTTAACAAGTACGCCTGGGAAATAGTTTTACTTCAAGTAGTGGACACAACAGTAGGAATTCAGTAACATCATGATCAACACATATATCGTACATCAGGTAACGTGTTACAATAATTATTATTGTAAACCAAACTTGACCTATTGGCGGTGGTAATCTGTTGGGTTATTGGGTGAAACTATCAAGCGGCGCGCGCACAGCAGGGAAATTTCCTGTTAAACGTGTCCCACCGTGGTGCAGTGCACCCCACCGTCCAGCTTGACGTGAATAACGTTCCACGCCGTTAGATAATGTACACACAATAATACTGGCAGTGATGTAAAACAAAATACATCGTATCTCCGCTCGCGCGCTGACACAAACGGTTTTCCGCCGCCACTACGGGTTTTGTTCATAAAATATAATGCTTTAAATTACAAGAGCGATTTAATATTAATGGTCCTGCCGTTTTCCCAGTACAAAACTCAAGAAACGGAAGAATTATTCGCGTATATTCCATTTCACTCCACATTAAAATAAATGGCATTCCACTTTAAATTTTTCAGTTTATGAAACAAAATCTTGGAATTATTTTTTTTTAATTTAGTAGATTCTTTTATTTATTTCTCCTTGTGGTGAAACTCCGACTCAAGCGCAGAAATAATACAAATATTTTAAAATTTCTATGTTATCATTTACTATGTCTAGGAAATCAGTTTATCCAATAAAAATGTTTAACATTGTTTTTTTTTTTACACGAACAGGCCGGCCGTGGACCACGTGAATATCATTTCTTTTTCTTCTCCTGCCAGAAGGCCTTCATTCGCACACTATGCGCCTCCTTCCTTTCCACTGTCCACCCCTTTCTCGTCTTCTTCTCACCGCAAAGAACCTCAAGATTTTGAATTTTGTTTCTGTATGTACTTCAATGCACACAGTCGTTTAAAGAGATAACCAGTGTCATCATTTCCTCCTTGAGTTGTTTGGTGTATCCGCTCAGAGTAGAAAGTTGCCAAATATATTTGAAAATTTGTTTATTTTTAACATTGTTTCTTATGTTAATAAAATATTTTATTTTATTTGTTATGAATATACAAAGTTTAAGTACGTTGATAAACAGGGTCATCCGATTTGTTACCTTTGTGACTTTGAGTAGGCTAATTGTTTTCTAAGGAGGTTACCAGCGTCCTGTAGAGCAAGACGACTGAAAGGAGTACTACCCTTGAGTCTGTGGCTCTGCTCTGGGGTTCTTCCGCCTTTAGGACCGTCACCTTTAACCCTGGCAGTGGCCTTACCGGGTAGTACGGAAGGAAAACAAGAATTACTTAGTAAAGCTGAAGTACGAAACGACTCCCTAGCCTTCGAAAACCCAATGGTGTGCTCCATTTTATAATTTAATTGTTTTAATTACAGTGTTTTGTAGTTTTACGGTCAAATCATTAACAAACAGACCAAATCAGTTTGCTTGCACAACAAATTAATATTTTTTGGTACCTTTCCAATAACCGTACCTGCATTAATTTTCGATATTTCGATTATGCGGTAGTTGGTATCGATATAGTGAATATCGCTTATAGTTTTAGTTAATGAATATGTCTTCATGCAGTATTTATTAATGATGTTTGAAGACATATTGATTACATAGAAAACCTGCAAGAAACTCAGCGAGTTACTTACAAAGGAATTTTAGTAAAATTATTTGAAGCCTGTTAATTGAATATTTTATGCTATTAGATAGTTTGTTTTCGGTCGCAGTCACTTTTTACTGTCATGTAACTTTTACACGAAGTGTTTCTATCAATATTTTAAGCCACACCTGCGCCTGTAACAGCAAAAGTTGGTGTCGTTAGACAAACTGAAAGAACACGGATAAACCAATAATACACCTTTAAAATTATACTAATTTTTTGTGCAAAGATAATTTAAAGCATGAGCTGCACATGTTATCAGAACAGCAAAATAATATAATTAACATAATTTTAAGATCTCCAAAACAAAATCGAAATTTGTGGCGTCTAAAAGTGACGTTTACAAGGAAGGGGTGGCCAAAATTCCAAAATACCAAAAATGTCCTGAACAAGAATTTTTGTAATATTAACAACTTCATCTACGAAGGATAGTGGTCTCTTACATGATACATTGTTATGAGGGTTGGAATTGCCCTTAATATAATACTAAGTGACGTTTGAGGACGGTGAAACGTGTATAAATCTCGTTCTCGTTAAAACGAACATACGTGGCACAACCAAACAGAGGACTTGAAGTCGCAAGAGGAAACATAGCGTTTAAACGTTAACGTTACAAATCGATGGCTGTACCCAGACACAAGAAGCGCTGGACATTGACGAAGATGGGGCTTCTGAGGTATACAAAATTACAAACCAATGGAACCGGTCGACTTAGAAAGAAGAAATGGTTTCAGTTTCAGCTGTGACGTAACTCTCTGGGCCTCCCCGAAGGAATTCTTTGCGGACCCCCCCCCCCCGGTTACTACCCTTACTTAATTCATGCCATTGTTCCCTTTTCAATACTAACCCATCCTTATAGCTGTGGCACCTACTAAAATTATTAACGTAAACAGAATACATTCTCCTCAAAATTGTTTAAAATCTCTTCTTCTAAGCATAGGCCAATAGGCCAGTTTGATCAGTTATTTCTATTAATTCTAAAAAGCTTTAATTAATTTATAAGGTGGGTAGGCCTTCCTGCTACACCTTCGGAAATTAAGACATATATGATTATTTTACTCAATTGATCTTTTCTGTTAATGTCTTGTGTAGGATCAGTTATTACAACAACAACAAAAAACTAAACAAACTTTTTTAGAAAAAAGCTGAATAAGTTCATTTTAAATTTTTGGACTAATACTCTTCTCCCTGTTCTTCGCATCACTGATTAACTCTTGCAAAAATGGATCGTATTTACTGAAAAGATCAATAATTCCAGAAAGGTTTCCACTATTGGACTGGGCGATCTTCTCTTTACAGCCTCTAAAGGCTAAATTTGAAGTTGCCAATGGCAGAGTAACATTTACAATGCGACCCAGTAATTTGGTTCATTTATTACTTTCCTTTCGTAGATCATAACGAATAACGACGCAGGCTGATCGGTGGCCTCGGTGCATTCTTAACTGGAATCACTGCTCTATTGTGCAGTTAACCAACTAATGTAGACTATAGACATACTCTCAACGTACATAATTAGGTACTAGTAAAATAACAATGAAAAAATAAATGTTTTTGTTTTCGGTGTTACATACTGTAACATGATGTTTCCCTCTACATAAAGAATATACCCTAACCTAACTAATGATCTTATCCTAATAATGAAGAACAGAATAATAATTAAGTAAAGAACCTGTATAATGTAAAATATGTGTTAAATAGCGAATTTAAGATAAAAGTAAATCAAATAATGAGACCAAAATACCAAATATGATTATAGGGAACTTCATAATAAATAAATCTAGTAAACTGCATAAGTAATGTTGTCAAAAATGAGTGAAAGCATATACAGCAGAACTCAAATTGTTTACCAATAACGAAAATTTATAAATTAGATAAAATTTGAAGTAAAAGAAATAAAGAGTCAGAGGATAATCATACCTGAGTGTGAATCAAGTCACTAAAACCATTCATAGAATGATTAATATAAAATAAGTGAATAATAACAGTTTTAATTGTATTTAAAAGTGTAATGATGTAAGTTAGGTTATGCGCCATATGTCTATGTTAAAACAAGACAAAGAAATAAAGAAGGAAGTAAGATAAATTGTTTCATGATAAAAAGTATGAACAACAAACAGAATAATAAAAAAGACAAGTATAATTAACTATTGACGTTTAGGAACTAAGTAATAATGTAAATAGTAAGAAACTGATGAGAAGCCTACATGTAATGGGTAGGAAAAATAATAACAATTTATGTAAATAAAACCGGTTAAATGATATAGTATAGAGTATAAAAGAATGTATGTTAGTAGAGTAAGAGAGTAATAATGAGAAATGTCCAGAATTGACCATTCTTACATAATATAAATAATGTAAGTTGTCAGCTTTGACAAACCCTTCATACAGCTAATGTGGAAGTTTATAATGGACAGTGCAAGGAAAAAAGCTTGTAGTGAAGTATAAAATATATTGTAAAAGTTCAAGTAGATCATAAGTGATAATTAAGAGTTGTTACTTTGTAGTAGGATTAAGTAATTTTAGTTTGAGAAAGGAATTAATGTACCAATGAGCATGGACATGAGTAGGCCTAGATGGAAATACTAGGTTTTTATAATAAATTGATGTTTATAATTATTATTACTATTATTAAACCATATAATGTTAAAGTAAAACCAATCCTGCAACTAAGAATTAAGTGATGGAACGGAAAAATTAATATTTTATAGAGAATACTAGACTAAATCAATCTGTGAACATTGTTATTTTATTATTACTGAACAGAACCATTCATTGAAAGGTCTCAAAATGGTCAGCATAAAAAATGCGGATTAATGGTAGCAAAATATTTTTAATTGTTAGTAGCATAAGGAAGTTATGTCAGTTTTAAGATTTGTTAATAATTTTGATCAAAAAAGGGACGCTTAACTCGGCATCTGTTGATGAGCATCAACCAGAAAACGAAAATTTTAGTAATTAAAAACGGAATATTTAATAATTCAACCAATCAGAATCGTTCAATTGTCAGGTGAATTTACCCATAACGCACCGCAAACGCGTCAGTCTTCCAATGGTCATCAAGCAGTAAAGAACACCTCCTCTGTAACGCTTAAACATAATTAATCTCCAACCCAAAGTGTAAATATTTTCAAACCGAGTGAGGTTAGGTAAATGTAAACAAACGACATCTAACCTGCGAACGTGAACGTAACCTTAAAGAGAATTTCAAGTGTTGTGCATGTGTTTTAATAATTAAAGTACAATAGAGTAAATAATAAAATAATGTGAATTATCAAGAGAATAAAGAAAAGGAAACTATAGTGTTTATTTTGAGAATTTATAAGAAACTTAATAAATAATGATCCCGATCCCACAGTAACTTGTAATAGACACTTGTTAACTCATGTTTATATTATCACCGTATATAAACACTACCACTATTAATATTATTTCATGTTTAACAATTGTATTTCGTTATTATATTCAAAGTTTCACTAACTAACTTAGCCAAACTAGGTTAACAACAACAACGGACACTGTCCGAATTACGAACTGTTCGTCACTTTAGATTTTAAGTTATTGTTTTTATCATATCATATATAATTGATTTTGTAATGTTTTGCTCTTCAAAAAAGACATTTTTTGTTAATTGTTGTAGTCAAAAGAACTCATAAGGGTTATATTTCCAAAACGTAAACATAGCCTGCATCTCTGAGATGACGAAAACTCATGCTACCAACTATTGAGCTATCAATGTAACAAGCCTGGTTAACTAACTTGTATTACGAGAAACATTATGTCATTTTAATATCAAAGAAAAAGAATTAAATCCAAATAAGAAAATAAAGGAATATGGAAGAAAAATACTAGTGTACGAGACATTATTTTTATAATTAACGATATTTTCGCACTACTCAATTATTAGAGGTTACTTCAACTCAAGAAGATTAAGTTGGCAGTATTTATTTTGGAACAAACCGTGCTATTTAAATAATCCAACCAGGTCAGTGAACTCTAATAAAGCAAAGAGAAATTAAAATCAGAAATAAATAAAACAATTAACCCAAACCAATAATATCTCCATTAATAATAAATGTTATTTGTAATCATTTGATATTACAAATTGGCGCCCATTTATTGAACTATTCAAGTGATAAAACCATAATAACCAACCAAACATACCAATTTATTCAATTACAAATTTTTATTATTACTATAGAAATTCTATAAAAACACAATTAGAAGAACAGAGAGTGTTTCAATACATACGGTGTAATTTGGTTTTACTTAAGTTCAGTGGTTATACCCATTCTTAAAATATTACAGGGATGTTTGCGCTGACTCCGCAAGACTTGCCTGTTACACTACTGAGTTTTAGTAGGAATTAGCAAAGGCAGAAGAAACCAAAACTGGTTTATACCTTGCATATGATAACGATGGACAATGTTTATGAGCAGTGGCGAAGCGTAACAAAATAATATGGGTAGACATAAAAATACGCAACCTCTTACTAATATTGTTGACGTTCTCAATGAACCAGTACGTTCTCAATGAACCAGTAAAACTATGATAAATAAAGTTAACGCTACCTCTTATCAGATAATAGCTAAGGGACTGACTGAAACACACGCATTTCGTTATATAATTTGGCCTAAATATCAAAGTAAAAGCTATCGTATTGTTAATAATCTGTAAACTCAACAAAAACAAATATTCACACGCGAGCACATTGAAACAAACACAGCTGACTAGGCGAGAATTCTGTGCTCTTTAGTGTGGGGGAGACGTGTCTTCTGATGTGATGTACGGGACGCATTTTTATGCTGCGTTCGCACGTCCTGCGTGCTTCCGTTGTCGTCTACCGAAGTCCTCCTCACTTCCAGCCTTGTTGAAAAGACATTTCAAAATTTAGTACACTCCTTCTTCTTCATCACATCGTCGTATATAATCGATGCAATCGCATATTCAAAACGTCGAAAATGTAGTGAGGGTACGGATATCGGGAAAGTACCCAGACGACAAGCAAGAAAAGTAACTGACGATTTTCCAATATGGTCACCCACCAATATCCAGATTGAGGTTACAAGAACAAGAACAAGGAGTGATATCGTTCATTAGCAGTTTACCAGTTCCTTCCCAGAAAACCCCAGTTTACTGGTATCGACACTGTGGACACTATTTTCTACGATTCCATCCAGTGCCAACCAAATTTCCTATGACAGGTGTCATCGATAAAACTAAATCTACTCGAGCTGTCCGACCAATCAGCAATGCATTGTTCGAGACACAGTAGGACACCAGAATGCTCACCAAGTTATCGAACGTGTTCACACCAACCGTATCGCAACAGCCTTCACCTAAATCTTTCAGACGTCTTATATAGGCTTATGCGTTACGATTTCAACTCACTCTTTCCAAATTAATAGAGACGTAATACTTTAATATAAAATGTCTGTTTCGTATTTGTTACTCATACTGTGTGTCTGTTCGGTGTCCCCGTGGGAAATCAGAATCAGCAAAGGCGTACAGCCGGAACTCAGGAACGGTTTGTTAGTCCTTGGAAGGATGCAAGAACGATTTAACTTGGTTTTCCCAGGTAACTTATTCAGTCATACAGATATTAATTTTTAAGCAAATAAATTTGCTAGTTATTCCGTCCTGTCACTTTAATTGTTACTCATTTTAAAATTTCCAGTGATGTGTCCCATCACACCAGAAACTAGTCACTAAAAATTTAGGTAGATACTCACATGTGAATTTTACGGTACATTAACAGTAGCGTGGCGTCCATGTAACCGCTGTTGCCGGCGGCAACAGTACTGGAAATAAGAGAAAATAATATTAATTATGTTACAGAATAAATACTTTAGTTATTGAATAATTTGAAATCCGAACAATATTAGTAGGAAAACTTGAAGAAAAGCGTAGCATTGCTTTCGAACTCCTGGGCACTTACACAGTCTTGTGTTGCCGGCTCAAACATCGGCAATGTTTTACTGCGTACGGTCATTGACCTCGTACTAGTTCTCACTGTACAAACTGTGGAAGGGGTCGTATTCGTCCACCCAATGTGTTGCAGCTGTATAAACCGGCAAAACACTCAGTTAGCAGCAGATACTACGTACCTATTTGTGTGTTTTCGTTTAGTCATGTGTTCCTCTGTTTGTCTGTTTGTCTTTATTATTTTTAATTCGATTATTTGTGCTCTGATTTATTCTGTGTAAGTATAATGAGAATTATACTTAAACGAATTATAGAATATGCTCTAAAAAGAACACTTGGTACAAGAAAAAATTTGAATTAATTTTTAGGTCAAGTTTTAGGCCTGTCACAACTGGCAACAGGTGTTATGTACCCACGCCAAGATAACAGTTAATACATACAATCCCTGGTGTAACTAGAAGTTCCTTCTGAAGGGGGGAGGAAATGAGACTATTTTGAAGGTTCGACCCCCCCCCCTAAAAAAAATGTCCTCAAGATAAACGACATTTTCATGATTCTTCTCCCATATAATTTTATAAATACATTTTACAAACTCTGCGTGTCAATATTTTTGAGTAAACCGACGCGACGTGAAGTAGGCCTATACCGAAAATACGTTCGTTATTTAACAGATGTTGTGTGATTATCATTATTAAGAAAACTCTAACGTTATTTCCTTAATACACAAATACGTGTATTATAATTTTTTATCATCTTCTTAAGTGGCCTTTTCCTTTTCCACAGTCCACCTTTTCTTAGGCCTACCAACTTTCCTTCTGCCTCTAGGGTTATATAAAATCATTTCTTAATTCTGTGTTTCTGACGTATGGATTCTTCTTCTTCATCATCTTCTTCTTCTTCTTCTTCTTCTTCTTCTTCTTCTTCTTCTTCTTCTTCTTCTTCTTCTTCTTCTTCTTCTTCTTCTTCTTCTTAAAGATTTTAGGCTTTAGCGGCCTGTCCCTATTCCACAGTCCATCTTGTCTTAGGCCTACCAACTTATCTTCTGTCTCTAGGGTTATAATCTTTCTCCATCTTCGGTATTCTACCTTCTTCTAGTCTATCTATGTGTTGAATTCACTTTCTTCTGTATTCTTTAATCCTTTTCATTAACTGAAAAAATATCTAAATAACTTCTTATATCTTCATTTCTTATATGATCTCGTCTATTACACCTTTTAACTAATCTCAGAAATTTCATTTCTGCTGTTTGTATCTTCCGTTCATCTTTTTTCTTTACGACCCAGGTTTCAGAGCCATAGTGTAGGTATTACCATTGTTTTGTAAACTTTTATTTGGGTTTCTTTTTTATATTTATTTATCAACGTTCTCCAAATCGTTCCACACATTCTTGCATGTAAGTATAATGAGAATCAAATCTCGTTGAACCGGGACCCTCTTCTTCTCCCAGCGAATGATAGAAAATGCTCTAAAAAGAACACTTGGTACAAGAAAAAAATCTGAATTAATTTTTAGGTGAAGTTTTAGATCTATCACAACCGGCAGCAGGTGTTATGTACCCACGCTACGCCACTGGTATAATGTCACAAGTATGAACGATTTATGAGTTACTTCATCACATAACAGAATACTGTATCATTAGATTAGAAGCATGCAAGTCAGTTCTACCAATACAAACTAGGATTAAGACTTCAATTTATGTCCGTTAGGGACGAAATGGTGCGGTTCGGGAAGCATAGCGGAAGACTACAACGACCTGGGCGTTCTGGAGAGTACCGACGTGTGCTGCAGGGACCACGACAACTGTATGGACGTGCTGGAGGCGGGCGAAAGTGACCACGGACTCACCAACAACGCGCTCTACTCAAGGTCAGTTACAGGTCGTTACTTGAGCTTTAGTTTCCCCGTCGCTAACTACTGAACCGTGGCCTATCATAGAAATTATGTTATTGATGTTAAGTTAGGTAGGACAATCAACCGTATTTTTAGAAACAAGGTACAGCGAGATACAAAATTAAGGTTCTACAAGTTAAGGCGCAGTAAAAAACCAGTAAAACAGTAAAAAAAAACAAGAAGGGCTCGGAGATAGCGTTCTTAAGAGGAGTTAAAAGGTCTTCTAGACTTGACCATATAAAGAATGAGGCCATAAGAGAAGAGTCACAGGTTTTTCAACTTCAATTAAAAATTAAAAGATTAGAAACAATGGTGGAAAGAACGTTTGGAAAGAATGTCAGATTTCAGACTGTCCAAACAAGTCTAGAAGAACAAACCTATAGGACAGAGGTGTGTGGGTAGACCGAGGAAGAGGTGGCTGGAGGATCTTTGAAGGTGGAACAGCCAGCACCTTGCCTACACCGTGTTGTGAACATGATGATGATGACTTACAGAAACGCGAAAGTTGGACTTCACAATTCCAGATAAGTTTTAAGTTATGTTTGTAAAACCCTCTATTGATTTTTTTTTTTTTTTGCCACCAAAACGTTATTACCAGTTAACTCTGACAGCTGTTTCGACTAACTTAAGCCATTGTCACTCGCTCTTTCACAATGGCTTAAGTTAGTCGAAACAGCTGTCAAAGTAATTAAAAAAAAAATTTGTGAAACTTACCAAGTGTTTTTTATATATTTTACAAAACCTTTGTATTAATATGTTTCACCAACTGCCCAACGAGTCATCAATTACTATCGTAGTACCAGTTGCTAAGTTTCCATTCAGTTGAAGATGTTTTGACCATATATATATATATTTAATATTTATAATCACTTTACCTCAAGATATTTTCTCCTTATTTTGAACATGTTTCGGGTACCATCTTGTACCTATCCTCAGCCTTCCGGATTTTGTGTCTGGTGAAGTACATATGTGTTGGTTGGTTATTATTGTGGCTTCCTGTTGGCTTCTGGTACTTTAAATCGGTTTTATTGTATGTGATTGTGGTGTATGTGTTAGTATTTTGTGAATTTTCGATGTTGAGTGCTTTTTAAAATTGTGTCATGTTTTGTATTGGTCAGATATTGGTTTGTTTTGTGTTTTATGAAAATCCGGAAGGCTGAGGATGGGTACAAAGGATGTTCTAAATAAGGAGAAAATATCTTGAGGTAAAGTGATTATAAATATTTAATATATATACATCAAGAAACAGACTGTAGCAAAAAGTGTTTGAATATATATATATATATACATATATATATATATATATATATATATATATATCTGTTAAACGTCAAACTAACAAACTACGTCAATGCGCGAGAGATATATAACGTCTTCTGCTTACAGTATTGAGCGATTGTCTGTATGTTATTTTAGCCAAATAACAGGAGATTACTGGTCTGTTGGCTCATGTGTTACTCTCATCTATGGCTTTTCTTGCAGTGATCCTGTAGCTTCTTCAACTGATAATAGTGCAGTACTATCTGCAAAAGTTAGCGAGGTTTTTTTTTTCGTGATGTTTGAGACTTGTCCAGAAGGACAAGTCTCGGGCTGATTTGGGGCAAGCCCCCTTCAGCCGGACGGAAGGATGTGGGGAGACGCACGGCAGTGCAGGTCGGAAGCGAGGAAGGTGGAGGCACATTGAAGGTAGAGTGGTGCGTCTCTGTGTATGTAGTTTGTAGCCATGTAGGTAATGACGGAAGTGCCATAAGGGTCGCCAAAGCTGGAAGGAGGCGACACAGAGGCGTCACGGAGGTGATTCCATCTAGCCTCTGTGTACACAATGCAAATTTGTTATCTTTCAAAATATTCTTAAATATCTCTAAAGACTTTAAATATTAATACTTTGTTGTTTGCCGATGATCAAATCCTTATTTATGAAAACAAAGGTCCCTTAATCAACTGGATCTGGTGTGTAAAAACTACAGTATAATTATTTCAAAATAAAAGACAAAATTTATGGCGTTCAAAGGAGTATACCGAATAAGGACAAATGTAAGCATTGATAGTCAACTGATAGGACAGGAATCACGCTGATAGGACAACTGTTTTGGTTGTGATATCAGCTACGATCGAGATAGTGATTTGAGTAATAAATTACATAAACTTTAGTGGCACAGTATATAGAACACTGAACAATGAGATTAGAAAGGGTATCTTGTTATAATTCCATATGACAATGGTAGTACCTCCATTATTGTTTGGTTGTGAAAACTGGGTCCCCTCTCATAAAGACAAATTGTGGTTACAGGCATCTAAAATGAAGTTTCTACGGAAAGTTAAAGGATACACTGGATCAGATAACTAAGGAATGAGGATGTAAGACAAGATTTGAATATGTGCGTGCTGAACGACAAGGTCCATCAACATAGACAGCACCGGATGTATCACTTAGAAAGAATAGATGATGAACTACTAATCAAATAAGTAACATGATGTGCCCGACCAGGCAGGAGTGTAGAAGATGTGAAGTTGGAACAGCGTGGCTTTAGATGGTGGTTAGATGGCTTTACGCCCGAGCCTACCTACAACCTCTTGGCATTGTGGGGGGCGGGCAACAGCTGTCACTCTTTATCTGGCTAACAGGACAATTGGTAATTGAGTTATGACAAGGATCCGTCTTAAGTTTTTCTGATGCTTTGAACGACTGATCCAGCACAAGCGGTTACAGATTTCTCTATAAAGAAGGGACACGCTTAAGTGAAGTCACCTTCCTTTCCTTTAACAAATAAATACCATGGCACCACAGCCTCAATGGCTAACGACACCACAAACCAGTCTGCGTGGTGTGATCCACTGGAAAACACGCTGGGACCGATCGAGCATGGCTGTACACTAGTGAGTCGCGAACGACGGCCTCAGGGCACCAGAGCGCACTGCGGTAATTGAGAGCTTTGCTGAAATAGTCTGCGTATTTCTCCGGTACTCGTAGGAATCACACGTCATTTTCATGGACCAATTCTAGGATTGAGGGGCGGTTTAAAACTCTCGTCTCGAAAAGCCTGGATGTGTCGTCCAAGGTATAAGAAAAACTGCAGTTGGGGGGTTATTGACAGAGACACTAAACAACTAGATGTGAAGCCATCTAACCCTGGAAGCGCAGACAAAAACAAAGACGATTTCCAAATACAAACTGGCCCTGACCTTATTTAACCGAAAATGTCTAGCACTGTATTAAATCTAATAATCCGGTGAGCCGGGCGGCCAAATATCCGTTGGATTAACATAGTACTGTACTTAGATCTGTATTATAAGTCAAGTTCTATTCGTCGGTTTTGTGTGCTGCTTTGCAGGCTCAGCTGTGACTGCGACGAGAAGTTCCTCAACTGTCTGAGACAGGCGGCCAGAGACTCTTCCAAAGCCGCTTACCTCATCGGACTCATCTACTTCGATGCGCTCAACACCCAGTGTTACCGAGAAGACTACCCGATTGTCGGATGTGCAGAGTACTACCCGTAAGTAACTTAATGATAATGTACACTTATTGCTTACTAATGGTACCTACACATGTCAGTATTACTAACGTATTGTTTAATGTATTGCAGGCTGACGTTCAGGTGTCGGGAATACGAGTACAACACAACAGGGGACAAACAGTACCAATGGTTCGACGTGCCCTTGTTCTGATCCGCCCCCCCCCCATCGTTAACATTTTGTTTTATTGTATCTGTTTTGTTATGTTCTAATACAGAATAATATAAACTGTGTACATTTTGTCTTCTTATTTGTTCTTAGCATTTCTTCTTTTTCTAATTCTGTTGTTTTTGTTGTCGTCGTCGTCGTCGTTGTTGTTGTTGTTGTTGTTGTTGATGTTGTTTTTCTTCTTCTTCTTCTTCTTCTTCTTCTTCTTCTTCTTCTTCTTCTTCTTCTTCTTCTGCTGCTGCTGCTGCTGCTGCTGCTGCTGCTGCTGCTTCTACTACTACTTCTTCGTCTGCTTCATCTAATGCCTCTTTAAGATCCATATTATCAATAACGCAGCACAGCGAAGCTCCTTGTGTTTTATATTAATTTAGCAAAATGCATTTAGTAAAATTAATTGATACGAAAACTTCACCGTATAAAGAATAAGGCCATAAGACAAGACTCACAAGTTTTTAAATTGAATAAAAGACTAAAAGATTATAAACAACGGTAGAAAGAAAACTTAGAAGGGACGTCACATTCAAGACTGACCAAACAAGTTTGGAAGTACAAATATATAGGACACAAGTGTGTGGGTAGACACAGTAAGAGGCGGCTGGAGGATAATTGAAAGCGGAACAGGCAGCACCTTCCCTGTGAAGATGACGTGATGATATATGTTAACGTTTCAAATTTATTATTTCATTAGTATTAAATACAATAGTAATAATTATAATATTTAAAACAGTATTCCAATGGGTCATTTTGCTGTACAAATAGACACACACACACACAGCTGTGGTAAATTATGCTGCAGACAGTAATCCGATTGCATTGGCTGTGATTCGCAGTAGGAGTCGGCAATAATTTGCTGGTCAGCCTTACCGCATACCCACCTACCACCCCTCCTCACTCTCAAACTCTCTCTCTCTCTCTCTCTCTCTCTCTCTCTCTCTCTCTCTCTCTCTCTCTCTCTCTCTCTCTCCCCCCTGAATTTCTCTTTCTCTCCGTCCGTCTCTTGAACCTTCGTACTTGTCTCCTGCCTACAGGCTCTCTGTATCATCTCTCATTCCTCTATCCAGGCACGGATCCACGGGGGGAGGATGGTAGAATCCCCCCTAAATGATCACTTCAAACGAAATTCTTTCATCGCCTTGTGATTGTGAATATTCATTATATTATGGTCTCCAAGTCACGTGTATGTGCTATACACAATAATGTGTTCTTAGATGACATACATACTGTGATGTTTGGTAAATATTTTGTTGACGACTTCTCCAGAAGGATTGATGTTTTTATACAGCCTGATGATGAGGATTTCTCCTTGAAACGCGTAGTTATTGAAAGTTTTAAAGAAGTCACAAGACGGTGAGTAACCAATTGTTTACAAATATTAAAATTAAATATTGTGAATATGACACAAAACTCGTGTCATGTTATCCAGGTTAAATGGTTTTACTCTAAAATTAATTTAAATTGTATCTGTACCTTAATGCCGTGTTAATTTTTGTATTTTAAACTGCAAGTGAATATTATTTTATAAAAACAATGAACTGATAAACACACATATTATTTTATACTTGTACGTTAATAACACTACTGTGCTGATCAGTAATACACTGTACTTTAGACCATTAAGGAATGGTCCAAATTCTCATATCCCGCCAAAGTCAACTCTCCCCACCAATTGATTTCTGGATCCGTCCCTGCCTCTACCTATCTAGTAGCAGTAGCAGTAGTAGTAGTAGTAGTAGTAGTAGCAGCAGCAGTAGCAGTAGCAGTAGTAGTAGTAGTAGTAGTAGTAGCAGCAGCAGTAGCAGTAGCAGTAGTAGTAGTATCATGACGTTAATAAAATATAAAATAAACTTGCTGACAATAAAACTTACCGAAAAACATGAAAATTCCATTGTCCTTACTTAAAGTACCATAGGTACAAACCTGAGAAACACTTACTTCTTCTTCTTCTTCTTCTTCTTCTTCTTCTTCTTCTTCTTCTTCTTCTTCTTCAGCATTACACGCCAACGTGAGCCCTGGCTTCACATACCAATCACCTTCCATGTCTCCTGTGCGTACCCATCTCAGCGTAACCCCTCACGTCCATTCTTCTTAGATCTTCCACCACGTCATCTTATTCTAGGTCGGGCCCCTCTTTCTGCTTTTATAGACTTGCGCCCTCAGGATTTTCTTTGGCATACGCTGATCATCCATCCGCTCTAGGTGACCTAGCCCATTGTATTCGTTGAGCCTGTACGAATCTTACAATGTCCTCAATAGCTTCAATGACTCATCTGTCTCCTGGTCATTTCTTACTTTCCGTTTATCATCTTAACCGGGCCATAAACAATCGTAAAGCTCTTTCTTTTTTTTGTTATTGTGAATTTAAGAGCAAAACTTACACCAGTCGTAAAACTCACAATAATTAACAACAACAACAAATTATTAAAACATTGGTAAATCTTGATAGCAATGTGAGTGTCTCACTCGTGTCATCTAAACATGGATAATCTGCTAACGAGTCAAGACAATACTCACGTCAGTCGATCCACAATGTCTTTTTAATTTTGTGGTTTTAATGACGTCATACGTATATTTGCCCACAATTAATCATACCTTGTACGTTTCAGTTGAGATGTAAATGTGTGTACATTCAAAATTTGTGTGTGTGTGTTTTGTCGCGCAGAATTTCCTCAATCGCAGCTGTTTGAACGAGTTACGTGGCGCGAATGCGTGTACAGGCGCAACGTAGATTACTCGCAACCAGCTACTATTTAGGTTATGACAACAAACTGTATTAACAATCCGTAATCGGTAAAACAAAAAACCAAACTACGGAAAATTCCGCGGAATTTGAAAGTGGAAGCGCTTATATTTGCTGCAGGAGGAAAAAATCATAAAGAACGATAAGAATATTTGTTGTTAAAATTCATTCCCGGACTGCTTGGCCGTAGACCATTGTTTTCACCAAAAACAGACGTTTCGGCAGTGCTATCGACTGCCATCATCAGTGTAAAATTCGAAGCATGATAAGAATATTTGTTTGACATTGCTGAGCTGACTTGACTAACTTAACAAGAAAATTAAGTACCGGTATACAACGAGCAATTATGTTAATTTATGGAATTTAATTATGTAGTTATCCAATTAGGTTAATTTATGTCAAATTAATGTAAATTACGTAATATATTAGTTACGTTGATGTGATTGACTGTGTCCATTAACGATTAGCATAATTACTGCACTGAGACTCTTATAGTTGTATAAAAACGATATAGGAAATTTACTACAAATAATTCAATTGACGTTAGAGTTTGTTACAAGGTAAAATGACAATAATGAACGCATAAATACTTAGCAAATAAATACTTATTTATTTAACATTATTCAAATAAAGAAAACTTCCGATATATGGATATAAATTATGCCCTGTAAGTGCATTCATAAAAGAATACATATATATAAGAATACAAATTACAATATGAATTCATTACGTCGTTCGCTGAAAAACACACACACATATATATATATATATATAACAATGAATATACATAAACATGGACAATCAATATATTAATCTTACACTAATGCGTTCATTTTGCCTCAGATGAGTAGCTTTATATATTTAATGTTATCATTACATTGATATAATTTCTCAAAGGGTGGTTTCTTTGAAAAGAGTCAGGACAGTAGAGTTGTTATAACAGTAATAACATGAAGATTTACTTGTGATAGTGGATTATCCAAAAACTCCATCGGTGAAAACTCCTTTCCCCTGATGATCCAAATAAGTAAAGGTTGCGTAGATTTGATGCTTGTCATCACTTAGCACTCGCGGATAAGATTCACTCGCGGTGTGTGTGTGTCCTCCGTTGGTGTCGGCCGTTAATATGAAAGTCTATAAAGTTTTGTGCTGCATAAGTGCATTCATTGTTAATGATCATGTATAGATCACTGTCTACCGTCAAACTTCTTCGTGCGTCTATATACGTTAATGTGTTGTGTTTAGTTTACATGACGTATTGTTTCATTAAAATATCGTGCTTGAATCTTAGCGGTATTTATAACACTTCACACTGCGCTACCACGGTACACTTCCGTAACTCGGTAAAATATTGACGTAAAGTTTTGTGAGTCTGTTATTAATGAAGACTGATTAACTGATTAACTTGCGAATAAATGGCATAGTTCTTAACAAGCGGTAGCTGAGTAACTGAGTAACTGAAAGTTTTTAACAACTGAAGTATACTGCATGATTGACTAACTGCTAATACATTGAGACTGAGTAACTTGTGAATAATTGAAAGTACTATGTTAACTGACTAAAGTACTGCGTAACTGGGTTTTAGAAAAAACTGAGAAATATATTAAGACTGCGAAATATAGTAAGACTGAGAGTCCGCGTGCCCTCTAAACAGTTTTTATTAAGCTTCCTTTACCATAATGCCATGTCCTGGCGAATACGCCTTTGGTCAATCACGATAGGTCAGATATTTCCTACCACTATGAAGAACTATGGTTCTCGACCCCTGATTCGCTGTTCTCGTTGCCATCATGACGACAGTCCTCTCCACTTGCGTCCTGGGAAGATGCTAGACTCTGGTTGGTTATCGGACATCCCCTCAAGTACACGACGAAAAGGCTCCGTACCATTTCTTAGAATGTAGAGCAAGGGCAATCCCGCGCCTGTCCATCAAGCTTTTCTTCAAGTATGCTCCGAAGGCCTGCTGTTATTCTCATGCGAACAATACGTAGCATTTCGTTATTGTTTGACTTCCTATGACCCTTTTTCTGTCAATTAGCAGTTCCTTGCGTGTCGTCATCCCCAAGATGCCACTCCGGTCTCCCGTCAGAAATACTATTGTCATCCTTACGATGTTTTCATGCTGTGCGCACTTCCTGGCTGCATTCACTTGGTGTACACTGCTTTGTCTTCATACGGGGTAAGACTCTCCTAAACCCTTTGTGTGAGTATTCTTTTCTTATTGCTGGCACGCTCCAAATTAACCTTACAGCGTGTGTTCGCTACAATTTCTCCGTATCTGTGCCACCGTACTGTATCCTTTGTTTAGTTTGTTGTGGTGCTGTAAATCTGAGTTGAACCGAGTCTGTCACAGTCGATCCTACTGTGACGATTTAATTGAAAATAGAATCTTAAATAAATAAAAAATTAATTTACTAGCCATTAAGTATTTTTAAATCGCACTATTAAACCTAAAGCCCCTGTACTAAATCAGAATAAGTATGAGATGTAAATGGAAAATCTAACTAAAGCATTAAAAAAAAAATTCGAACTGTAAAAAGCTATTAATATCACAGTTAACCCTTTTGCTAGTCATCATGCGGTGACCTGTTAATTCCGGACACAACGTGCATAGCGAGTCGTCTGTAACTTAGGGAAATATAAAAATTATAATGTTTGTAATTAGTAATTTGAAGGCACGAGTAGTAGTTAAAATAATTCACTTTAATTATATATGTATAATTAATGTATTGTTTTTTGTAAGAAGAATGTCAATTTAAATAAAAATAGGAACTATATTATCGCGGAGTACTCGCCCCGCTCCGTTGTAATGTGCCAGTCGAATAGAGTAGAGAGTCACAATGCTGCCGTCAGAGCGTATAGAACTACGAGCGAGAGTTCCACCAAAATGCACTGGTTAAATTTCTTTTTAAATGTTAGCTACCACTGCTAAACGTGGCGAGCGAGTGTAATATGTGAATTGTAGAAAGTTGTGTTATAAAAAAAAAATGTAATAAGCAAAAACAAAAAAAATACAAGTAGTAAGCAAGATGACGTCTCCCCTCAAGAGGTAAATTCAAGTACAACTTTACATATGAAGATGTGACCTGCATAAACTTCACATGTGGACGTATACGAGGCATAAGACGCTGACGAGGACCTACGTGGATCTACACCAACTTTAACAAGAAAAACTTCAATCTCCGCAGTGAACCAGCTATCTAGTATTCGCCGAAGACACGACTCAGATGACGACGCCGACTTCAAGAATTCCCAAGAGAGACACCCCAGGACGAGGTCACCACGACTTATTGTAAAGGTGACTCGATAGCTTGCCTATCGAGAGTTAATTATATTTGAGACATAACATACAGAGAAAAGAGACTTTTCAAAGACTATAATTTTCTTTAAACTATAAATGAGACCATCTAAGAGTTTACTGTAATATTGAATATCATACGTTGTAACGCATTATATGTAAATGTAAATTATAATCACTTTAGTTAATAATACCATTCTTCAAATGGTAAATGAAGTCTTGCAAGCAACTAGATGAACATAAAAATACTCAGAAGTCTTTGCTATAGATATATTTAAAGTAAACTCGGATCTGAGGTAAAAAAAGTACATAATTATTATGATCCCTAGTTTTTCAGAAAACCATTTAAATATTTTAATCTAATTAATTATGTCATGGGATCTTTTCATATCAGTTGGTAATAAAGAGAAGCCATCTTATTACACATGAAAATGAGTGCATAAATCAGTGAAATGCCTTCCCTTGTCTCCTAATAATTAGCTTAAGTAATTTGTTCAATTATGTTGAGTTTAATAACAGTTTGTTACAACGTAGGCAGCCCATGTAATTGGCAGGTGTCAATTAAGATGGGTTCCCTGGATTTGTAACGTGGTAAAAAACGTTACAAAATTGCGCCACTCTGCTTTGCTGTACTTTGATTAGCTGTAAATAATAATTAATTGTGTATTGTGTTGTTGCTGTCTTGTAAGAGTAATTGTGTACAGAGTGTCACAAAATTGCGCCACTCTCCTTAATTATTAAAAGGTTGTAAGCATCGTGACATTAACAAAGATAAGTCACGCTGATAATTAAAGTAATTGTTACGTAATAAATTAGATAACTCTCGGCACTCAGTTATTTGATATATGCACTCAGTTAATGTATTTTATGTAACATTAATTTTCATAAAATGAATTTATTTTAAGATACGTAAATGATAGTCTGTATAACTTGAAATATCATTGTATGAAGCCAAATGCAAGTATGTACATGAATTGTAGTGCTTGTTGATCTCTTCAATCTTTAACAGGTTTATATTGTGACAATCCAAGACCTGTAGTTTCTTGAATATGCCTGCATAGTATATCAGTGTATGTCTGTCGTCACGGTAAAAATAAAAAAAATATATACTCCTGTGTAAAGTAGACCCGGTTAATTACGTGGAAAGAATTTCGTAACTTAAAATTGTTACTAATAAAAAAAATAAGTTAATAGGCGAAAGTTAAAGTACGAGAATTAATTACTAAACTTAGACTGTTATAACCGTAATACACTTGTAACTTGTAAAGCGTGTTTTGTTGAATGAGATTCACCCCATGCGTCCGAGCTGGTTTCTCCAGTTAAAACCGGTCAAGAAAGTTAGCCTGTGGCATTGTGTAGAGAACAATACGTGTGCGTAATCCCCTCGTTCCCACGCATACACTTTCCTTGTCTTTGTTTATTAAATAAAAGAGGGTGACCTACATTCCAGCAAACAGCTGATCGGCGATTTAACATTGAAATATGTGTGTGTGGAATTTCTGTCTCTCCCTTAGAAGAGGAATAATTCTCTTCTGAATTATGCAAATGATTTACCCAAGAATCCACCTTGTCTATGTAATTGTGTATAGTATAGTGGAGCAAGTATTTTCACCGTGACGACAATTAAATAATATAGTGACTTAAATATCAAATAAATAAATGACCTAGTTAACCCTCCATTGTTAGATAAAGTGTGCTAAATAAATATGGTAATTAAATGGGAAATAGTTCTAAGTAAGTTTCTTAGAAAGAAAACAAAAGGTAAATAATAATAAAGAAAGTAATAATAAGTGAATAATAATTGCATTAAATAATAAAGCGGAATAAATCTTAAGTTAAACTAAATTTGTGTAAAGTGTAGCAGTAAATAAGGGAAAAGAAAATAATAATACAAGTATAGTTGCATATTGTAAACACCCGGTCGTGGCCTGTTCGAGGAAATAAAGCGTGTTGAGAATTGTAGTAAGCAGCCACCCTCCCTCTATTGTGATAAACTGGTGCTTATGTAAACAATAGAAAACATCCCTAGTGTGTATTACAATGCATTGTGTAAAGTGTCTCCCCTTCCGCATAGTGTGTTTAAGTATTGTTAAAGAGATAATAAGAATTATCTTCGTGAGATTCCTCTTCTCTCGGTAGCATAAGATATTATGATTAGCAATAATCTAAAGTGGAGTATGGGATCCTCTTTAGATTATATTAGAGGTAAGTCTATGATATATAATTAAGAATTATATATGTGTAACGTAACATGATCACAACGGCGCCGACTGAAAAGGGTAATGATGGGGGCAGAAAGGTGCCAAAAGATCATTAATGAGTGCTGAAAGCTAACTGGTGTAGTTAGAGTAAGCCGATGTCAGTCGGGCCACGATATTGTGAGTTACGGATAAGTAGGGAAATTAGTATTAAAAATTAAAAGTTAAGTTAGTACTGTAAGAAGTGAGATAAAGGGAATTTCACGAAGGAGAACATTTAAATGAACAAGATCATTTAAAGAGAGATAGAGAAAACAAACCGTGTAGTAAAATTAAACTTCCACACACTGACACCAAGCATACTCCAAGTCCGCAAGATTGCGTTAGGCTCACAAAAAATTCGTAGTGTGGATTTTAAGCGGTGGAGTATGTGACGATTTAATTGAAAATAGAATCTTAAATAAATAAAAAATTAATTTACTAGCCATTAAGTATTTTTAAATCGCACTATTAAACCTAAAGCCCCTGTACTAAATCAGAATATGTATGAGATGTAAATGGAAAATCTAACTAAAGCATTAAAAAAAAAATTCGAATTGTAAAAAGCTATTAATATCACAGTTAACCCTTTTGCTAGTCATCATGCGGTGACCTGTTAATTCCGGACACAACGTGCATAGCGAGTCGTCTGTAACTTAGGGAAATATAAAAATCATAATGTTTGTAATTAGTAATTTGAAGGCACGAGTAGTAGTTAAAATAATTCACTTTAATTATATATGTATAATTAATGTATTGTTTTTTGTAAGAAGAATGTCAATTTAAATAAAAATAGGAACTATATTATCGCGGAGTACTCGCCCCGCTCCGTTGTAATGTGCCAGTCGAATAGAGTAGAGAGTCACAATGCTGCCGTCAGAGCGTATAGAACTACGAGCGAGAGTTCCACCAAAATGCACTGGTTAAATTTCTTTTTAAATGTTAGCTACCACTGCTAAACGTGGCGAGCGAGTGTAATATGTGAATTGTAGAAAGTTGTGTTATAAAAAAAAATGTAATAAGCAAAAACAAAAAATACAAGTAGTAAGCAAGATGACGTCTCCCCTCAAGAGGTAAATTCAAGTACAACTTTACATATGAAGATGTGACCTGCATAAACTTCACATGTGGACGTATACGAGGCATAAGACGCTGACGAGGACCTACGTGGATCTACACCAACTTTAACAAGAAAAACTTCAATCTCCGCAGTGAACCAGCTATCTAGACACGACTCAGATGACGACGCCGACTTTAAGAATTCCTAAGAGAGACACCCCAGGACGAGGTCACCACGACTTATTGTAAAGGTGACTCGATAGCTTGCCTATCGAGAGTTAATTATATTTGAGACATAACTTACAGAGAAAAGAGACTTTTCAAAGACTATAATTTTCTTTAAACTATAAATGATACCATCTAAGAGTTTACTGTAATATTGAATATCATACGTTGTAACGCATTATATGTAAATGTAAATTATAATCACTTTAGTTAATAATACCATTCTTCAAATGGTAAATGAAGTCTTGCAAGCAACTAGATGAACATAAAAATACTCAGAAGTCTTTGCTATAGATATATTTAAAGTAAACTCGGATCCGAGGTAAAAAAAGTACATAATTATTATGATCCCTAGTTTTTCAGAAAACCATTTAAATATTTTAATCTAATTAATTATGTCATGGGATCTTTTCATATCAGTTGTTAATAAAGAGAAGTCATCTTATTACACATGAAAATGAGTGCATAAATCAGTGAAATACCTTCCCTTGTCTCCTAATAATTAGCTTAAGTAATTTGTTCAATTATGTTGAGTTTAATAACAGTTCGTTACAACGTAGGCAGCCCATGTAATTGGCAGGTGTCAATTAAGATGGGTTCCCTGGATTTGTAACGTGGTAAAAAACGTTACGCTACTTTCTATTGTAGTGTTGTGTCAGGCGTTTCCTCATTGTTTCCTAGCAAGCGTCCAGTTGACATGTTGTTAAGTTGTTCTTTTATTTATTACTTCTGGCTTGGGTTGGGTGACTCGACCTGTGTAACGCACTTCTCGATCAAAATTTATAAAATGAAAATTTTTGGTCATTACAGGTAATTCAATTGGAGTAAATGTAAGGGATCGTGTTACCTAGGCAACGTCATTGAAGGTGCAATAGAGGACATAAACAACCGAATTGCGACTCTTCATCCCATCAGGAGGTCCAAGAAATTAAAGGCGAAGACAAGGCTGCGGATATTTGAAAGTAATGTGAAGTCTGTTCTTTTTTACGGATGTGAAGGTTGGAGAGTGGGTAATCAGCTGACCGACAAGCTTCTTCTTCTTCTATGACGTCACAGTTTGGAGTCGAAACTTAGCCTCCATAATCATCTGCCTCCATTTTTCCCTGTCCTTGGAGATCAATGTCCATCGTTTTATTTTAAGTAAAGTATCAGCATCCCTCGCCACTGCGTCAATCCAGCGATCCTTGGGCCTTCTACCCTCGATTTGACTAAACAGTACCTTCCTATGTATTCGGTTGCCTTTCATCCTAATGATGTGTCCTGCCCATTGCAATCTATGCCGTCGGATGGTGGTGGCCAGATCATTGTCTTTATACAGCTTGTATAGTTCCTCATTGTGACTCATTCTCCGTATCCCATTGACTTGGATAGGTCCATATATTCTCCTCAAAATTCTCCTTCCAAACTTATTGACTACGTTAGCGGCTCGTTTAACCGACAAGCTACAGAAATTCATGAATCGATGCTAGAGGACCGTCCCGGAAATATGCCGGCCAAACGTCATCTCCGGCAAATTTCTTAGCCTTTCATGGCCGGCGTCAATATTATTCAGACGGTTGTATGCCGCCGGGCTACTAGGCCGTGGCCTTATGTTTCAAACGGTTGTGTGCCGCCGGGCTATTAGGCCGTGGCCTTATGTTTTAAACGGTTGTATGCCGCCGGGCTATTAGGCCGGGCTTTATGTTTCAAACGGTTGTGTGCCGCCGGGCCTTATGTTTCAAACGGTTGTGTGCCGCCGGGCTAATAGGCCGTGGCCTTATGTTTTAAACGGTTGTATGCCGCCGGGCTATTAGGCCGTCGCCTTATGTTTCAAACGGTTCTGTGCCGCCGGGCTATTAGGCCGGGCCTTATGTTTCAAATGGTTGTGTGCCGCCGGGCTATTAGGCCGGGCCTTATGTTTCAAACGGTTGTATGCCGCCGGGCTATTTGGCCGTGGCCTTATGTTTCAAACGGTTGTATGCCGCCGGGCTATTAGGCCGGGCCTTATGTTTCAAACGGTTGTATGCCGCCGGGCTATTAGGCCGTGGCCTTATGTTTCAAACGGTTGTGTGCCGCCGGGCTATTAGGCCGGGCCTTATGTTTCAAACGGTTGTATGCCGCCGGGCTACTAGGCCGTGGCCTTATGTTTCAAACGGTTGTATGCCGCCGGGCTATTAGGCCGTGGCCTTATGTTTCAAACGGTTTATGCCGCCGGGCTATTAGGCCGGGCCTTATGTTTCAAACGGTTGTATGCCGCCGGGATATTTGGCCGTGGCCTTATGTTTCAAACGGTTGTATGCCGCCGGGCTATTAGGCCGTGGCCTTATGTTTCAAACGGTTGTATGCCGCCGGGGTATTTGGCCGTGGCCTTATGTTTCAAACGGTTGTATGCCGCCGGGCTATTTGGCCGTGGCCTTATGTTTCAAACGGTTGTATGCCGCCGGGCTATTAGGCCGTGGCCTTATGTTTCAAACGGTTGTATGCCGCCGGGCTATTTGGCCGTGGCCTTATGTTTCAAACGGTTGTATGCCGCCGGGCTATTTGGCCGTGGCCTTATGTTTCAAACGGTTGTATGCCGCCGGGCTATTTGGCCGTGGCCTTATGTTTCAAACGGTTGTATGTCGCCGGGCTATTTGGCCGTGGCCTTATGTTTCAAACGGTTGTATGCCGCCGGGCTATTAGGCCGGGCCTTATGTTTCAAACGGTTGTATGCCGCCGGGCTATTTGGCCGTGGCCTTATGTTTCAAACGGTTGTATGCCGCCGGGCTATTTGGCCGTGGCCTTATGTTTCAAACGGTTGTATGCCGCCGGGCTATTTGGCCGTGGCCTTATGTTTCAAACGGTTGTATGCCGCCGGGCTATTAGGCCGGGCCTTATGTTTCAAACGGTTGTATGCCGCCGGGATATTTGGCCGTGGCCTTATGTTTCAAACGGTTGTATGCCGCCGGGCGATTAGGCCGTGGCTTTATGTTTCAAACGGTTGTATTCCGCTGGGCTATTAGG
The DNA here is from genome assembly GCA_034769895.1 of Magicicada septendecula. Taxonomy (NCBI): domain Eukaryota; kingdom Metazoa; phylum Arthropoda; class Insecta; order Hemiptera; family Cicadidae; genus Magicicada; species Magicicada septendecula. Next base: position 9,194,532 of record CM068369.1, on the reverse strand, counting down.
CCGTGGCCTTATGTTTCAAACGGTTGTATGCCGCCGTGCTATTTGGCCGTGGCCTTATGTTTCAAACTGTTGTATGCCGCCGGGCTATTAGGCCGTGGCCTTATGTTTCAAACGGTTGTATGCCGCCGGGCTATTAGGCCGTGGCCTTATGTTTCAAACGGTTGTATGCCGCCGGGCTTTTTGGCCGTGGCCTTATGTTTCAAACGGTTGTATGCCGCCGGGCTATTTGGCCGTGGCCTTATGTTTCAAACGGTTGTATGCCGCCGGGCTATTTGGCCGTGGCCTTATGTTTCAAACGGTTGTATGCCGCCGGGCTATTTGGCCGTGGCCTTATGTCTCAAACGCTTGTATGCCGCCTGGCTATTTGGCCGTGGCCTTATGTTTCAAACGGTTGTATGCCGCCGGGCTATTAGGCCGTGGCCTTATGTTTCAAACGGTTGTATGCCGCCGGGCTATTAGGCCGTGGCCTTATGTTTCAAACGGTTGTATCCCGCCGGGCTATTAGGCCGTGGCCTTATGTTTCAAACGGTTGTATGCCGCCGGGCTATTTGGCCGTGGCCTTATGTTTCAAACGGTTGTATGTCGCCGGGCTATTTGGCCGTGGCCTTATGTTTCAAACGGTTGTATGCCGCCGGGATATTAGGCCGGGCCTTATGTTTCAAACGGTTGTATGCCGCCGGGCTATTTGGCCGTGGCCTTATGTTTCAAACGGTTGTATGCCGCCGGGCTATTAGGCCGTGGCCTTATGTTTCAAACGGTTGTATGCCGCCGGGCTATTTGGCCGTGGCCTTATGTTTTAAAAATCAAACGTTTCGACTTCCCCAATGGAGGCTGTCTTCAGGGGTTGCCTCAGTACTGAGGATTTTTAGGCGAACGCCTGTCACGTGATTTTTGCCGCTGAAGATGGCTTCCGTTGGTGAGGAGGCCGACACGTTCGGTTTCAACAACACAAGACCACTGCGTAATAGCACGGTATAGAACCGTTTAAACAATGTCATATCCAGCGTCACGCTATGTGACAGGACTAACGACCAAAAACCCACTGAACTGTAAATAAGGAAAAAAAGATGACGATGGTTGGGGCACACGCTGACGCGCTCGGATGACCTCATTGCAAGGAGCCATTCGACTGCAAGCACACAAGGAGACGTGGTAGACCCAGAATTACATGACGGCGTACAATTGAAGCAGAGGGATAATAGCAAAGGAAGAGCTGGAATAAAATCAAAGCCCCAGTTTAGTAACAAGAGAAGATGGCAATCCTTCGTTGCTGTCTTATGCCGTACATAAGGAATTAAAGAAATAAGTAAGTGAGTGAGTAAGTAAGTGAGTGAGTAAGTGAGTGAGTGAGTGAGTGAGTGAGTGAGTGAGTGAGTGATTGAGAAGGGATTGTGTGCGTAGCCAGCAGGAAATGTTCAAATAGAGAATACTGAAGACTGGGTGGTGCAAAGACGAGGATATAACTAAAGTGGCCAGATGATATTAATTGACGAAAAATTCAGGATGATTCAAAAAGGACTACAACTTTGAAAGTATATATAAATTTATTCAGCTGACTTATAGAGTCGATTGAGGTGCCATTTTAAAGCAGAATACATCACGTTTTTATCAAACAGTCATTTTGGTTGTCGATGTGAGCACCGTTTGTGATACGACCAGACATCCGTCTGAAGTCAGTTTCATTCCAAACTCAACCCAGTACGTCGGGTGTCACTTCTGCAACTGCGGCGTAAATGTGATTTCTCGCCTCAGGAAGATCAGCAGGCAAAGGTGGAACAAACACTCCATATATAATGAAACCGCAAAAGAAAATGCGAAAAAGGGGTGAAATCTGTGGAGCGAGGTAGACCCTGCACGACCAATCCAACGACCTGGGAATCAGTCATCAAGAAAATCCTGGACGTGTAAGCTGAAATGAGGCGGTGCCTTGTCTTGCTGGCAGTGAAGCCGGTGATCGTCTAATTAGGAAATGAGGAAATTTTCAAGCCTATCCAGATACACGATACTATTTATGTTTTTCTCCATAAAAAAGAACAGGTCATACACTTTAAATTTGCTGAGGGCACAAAAATCACTCACTTTGGGGGTGTCACGTTCATGCTTCAATGTCTCATGTGGGTTTTCGCTACCTTAGATCCTCCAGTTGTGGGTATTCATCTTGCTATTGATGCGAAATGTTGACTCATCGCAAAAGATTACATTGTCCAGGAGTTGCGTCCAGAAGTGCCTCATCGACTCTTATTCGAGGCAACACAAGTGTTGGCGAGCGACTTTATCTACTTCGCTATTTTTTGTAACCACGAAAGTTTGTATGCTCTCAGGTGCAAATGTCTGCGTAATACGCGCCAAACGGTCGGTTGTGTTATGCCGGCCTCACGAGAAACACGTCGTGTTGATTTCTTAAGGCTACTGGCAAAGCTCTCTAAGTTGTTCCACAGCGGCATCAGAAACTTGCGGGCCTCACATACAGAACAACCAGTCTTAACGAAGCTTTGGTGCCAAAGTAAATTGTAGGCCTTCTTGGAGGATCTTTACCATACTCAGTACAAAAATTACATTGGACTGTTGTAGCTGACTTTTAAACGGAATACATACATTCTCCTCAAGACTGTTTAAATCTCTTCCCGTTTGCTCTGTCAGTTCCATAATAAATCATAAAAAGCTTTCATTAATTTTTAAGTTGGTGAGCCTTGCTGCTTCATCTTCATAAATTGAGACATACCTGATTATTTTACTGTGTTGATCTTTTTTGTTAAAAGTCTTGTGTCTTCTTCTTCTGATAGTTCCTATCCGTTTCGGATGTTGGATATCATACAGACTATTTTAACTATCTGCACTGCTGCACGGAATAAGTGAGTTGTATTCATGCCAAACCAGTCCTTAAATTTCTCACCCATGATATTCTCGATCGCCCAACTCATAGTATGGACTGCAATAAGTAAAATCTCTGTTCATTTCTCATGAGATATCCCAGGTACTGAAGCTTTCTTAACTTCACTGTGTTAATAACTTCCCTTTCTTTCTTCATCTTTCTAGGAACTTCAACAGTACTTATATGTGCTGTCCACGAAATGCTCAGTATTCTATGGTACAGCCACATTTCGAAAGATTCCAATTTTTTAGTTGTGGCTTCAGCCAAAGTCCAAAATTCTACACCGTAGAAGAGGACCGAGAATACGTAGCAGCGTAAAAGACTCATCTTTGTGTTTATTTTAAATCGTGACTTTTGAATAAACTGCTCATTCTGGTGTAAACTGCTCTTGCCTTTTCAATTCTGCTCTTTATTTCTTGAGAGTGATCCCATTGTTCATTGACTATAGTACCAATATATGTAAATTTGCTTACACGTTCAACTGGCATTTGGTTTAAATTAAGGGTGCAATTAATGACTTGTGTAGTATCCATTATTACAGAGAAAAACTGAGCAGATTTAATCTGTTTCAAAATAATATTTTCAACTTTTTAGATGAATCTTGGGATGATTTTGATTTTTGGGATTCATATACTTCTCACTGTTCTTCGGACCTCAGTGGAACAGTGGATTGTAACAGTGGATCTCTGTAACGGTGGATTGTAACACTGTATCTCTTACAACAGTGGATCGTATTTACTCAAAACATCGATAATTGCTAAAAATGTTCCTCCACTGGGCTGCCCTACCTTCTCATTGTGGCCTATAAAGCTGCCAATGTCAGAGTAACATTTACAACGCGATCCAGTACTTTGGCCCGCTTATTAGTTTCCTTTCATAGATCACAACAAATAACGATGCGACCCAAGCCCAGCCGGTGGCCTCGGTGCATTCCTAACTGGAATCACTCCCCCCCTCCCCCATTGACCAATTAACCAAATGATTTATACTCTCAAAGTACACAATTAGATACTGATAATGTAGCATTAAAAAATAAATGTATTCCTGTTTTATGTTAAGTACATATTGGGAAATTTTGTTTTACCTAAGTTTGTTACCCTTCCTTAAAAAATTAAGGGTAATGTTTGCGCGGTCCCCCCCTTAGTCCGCAGGCCCCCCACGCATTGCGGTCCCGGCAGTTAGGCCACTGGATGTTCTTGTTTAACATCTCGTACAGAAATATACACACACATCACTTGGAAACCAATTACAAAATAAAATCCAAAATCGAATAGTGATGCCACCTAAAAACTAAAAGACCAACTTTGTGAACTAAAAAAAAATTCAAATTCGAACGAGACCATGATCACGAGTTCATGGTACAACAGCTTTCCTTGACCGACAGGGCATGATGAAGGAAATACCATGATGATGATTTTTGTTTTAACCTGTACTTCGTTTCTTACGGTTAACTGAAGAGGTAAAAAATCATTTATTTTGACAAAGCTGATGCTTCGTAATTTTTTTTTCTACGACTAGATTAGCATTTCTATATTGTTGTTTCTATACCCAATTATCCGTAGGGCATACCACGCACGTCATAGATGTACGTCACACGTGTATACTAATGACGTAAACAACCTTGTTGTAGTGTGTTTTGTCTAATAAGATTATGTTGGGTCTCTTGCTGCGGCCTGTTTTCTCAGTGATTAAATTTCGATCCCAATCAAATTTTGTGTTGTATTTTCAAGTACTATATGTGTTTACAACATAATTGCCTAGTTTGTATGTACTATTTTACTACGTTTTTATTTAATGTCTATCTGAGAAATTTAAAGTTACGTGAAGGACTGTCACTGTGACCCTACCAAGCTAATCGATTCCTGTCGAGTTCAGTCGTTTGTTTCTTGTAAATTTGTAACTTGGTATATACCCAACTGAGGCTAAGTTTAGAACACCGTCTAACTCCTCTGAAGAACGTCATTTCCGAGACCTGTATTTTACTGTCTTGTTCTTTCACACCCATAAGACAGTACAGGGACCACCATAACGTTGTAAGGTCGACGTACCTTGTTTCGGTTGATTGTCCCACAGATCGTCTGCAACTTACCATCTGTTTAGATCCGGTCCGAGTGGACCAAAAAATGTTAATGTTGCGGCCCGTGGGACCAAATAAAATGTTAAGTATGAACTGAACGTGAATTGTAGATTTACTGTAGTAATTAATTCGCCAGGATGCAGAAATGATGAAGAAAGAGTGGACTGTATTTAATACATTTATTGAAAATTATTCACATATAGCATTGAAATTGTTAAGTGTCACTTTTGAATAAGAGATTGGCTAATGAGCGCATCGTAAATACAAGTCGTAATGTTACATTGAAATTAATTTAATGAAAGGGCCTAAAAGGCCATATATGAAGTGTTGGGCCTAAGACCTACATTAATTGTCGCGACAAAGAAAAATGTGACAGTATAGCCGCGGGCGCAGGCCGACCGCCGCTAGCGAACGTATGTAACGAACTGTGCAAATGTATGGACATGAATTGAGCAACTTAAAAGCGCAGATTAGCCAACCTATGAATGCAAAATTATCGCGCTACTGTACATAACTGCCCGCAAAAATCAATAGATTTTTTAATACATTTTAGTAACTTATTATATAAAATACAGAGTTCTTAATAATGAAAGTTAATCTCAATAGGCTGCATTGAACCTTGAGTTGTAATCTTAGATAACAGCTGTACATTAATTGTTTAGCGATAAGCTTGAGTAAAGATAAGCTTTAATAAAGATAAGCCTATTTTATTTTATTTTATTTGACAAAAGTAATATTAGAACAAAATTACTTTACTTTCGACAACAAATATTATTTACAACGGGATGGTTTAGCTATGGGATCCCCATTGTCAGGCATCCTGGCTGAAATTTACCTAAATCATATTGAAACAAACGAAATTTTATCGACTAAAAACAAACATTATACAAAAATTTTATTTTACCGACGATATGTGGATGACACAATAATGATTTACAATGGCAATTGCAGACAATTAGAAATGCTTAAAAAATATATGAATACTATTACAAATAATTTACAATTCACATTAGAAACTGAAATGAATAATAAAATTAATTTTTTAGATTTAACTTTAACTAAAATAAATAATAAAATTAGCTATAATATTTACAGAAAACCAACAATCACAGATCATGCTATTCACGCCTCATCGTATCACCCTATGTCACATAAAATGGCTTTTTTTAACTGTATGATTCATAGATTGCTGGCATTGCCCTTATCTACAGATGATTATAACAGTGAACTAAACATTATCAAGCACATAGCATTGGCCAATGGATACAAAAGTCATATAGTAGATAGATTAATTAATAAAAAACAAAATAAACCAATAAATAGTGATGTATCCAAAGAAAACAAATACATTGCTATAGAGTATGGTGAAACTCTATACCATGTTTTAAAAAACCTATTAAAAAAGGATAATATTACATTGGCCTCAAAGGCAAGTAATAAACTTGAGAAAAAACTCACTTTTACTAACAAAAATATACCCTCCGATATATTTGATGGTACTGGTGTATATAGACTTAATTGTTCTGATTGCACACAGTTCTATATAGGACAAACAGGTCGTTCTTTCAAATTACGCTATAAAGAACATATCCCAAGCTCCAAGTCAAATGTAACAAGATCTACATTTGCAGAACATTTGAGCTCATATAACCATAATATAAAAAGTATCAATGATAATTTAGATATCCTACATAAATGTAAAAAGTCACTAAAGCTGGACACCCTTGAAAGATTCGAGATATACAAAGCCATAAAGAAGGATCACAAACGTGTCCTAAATGAAAAAGCAATACATAGCAATAATGTTTTATTTAATAGAATCGATCTTATGGAACGAAAGATTGGCTATATCAGATCGATAAAATTGAACCGAGGTCAAACCGGCATTGATTAGTCTCACCGTGGGGGCGTTCCTGTACAGGTTCGTTTGCGGCCGCGTTGTTTTTATATTCTATTGTTAATGTTATTTTATTGTGATATAGTTTATTTATTGTTTTATATAATGTTATGTGTTGTTTTTAATTTTTTAAATATCTGACGAGATGCATATGCATCAAAATGTTTTAACCTAATTCGTATTCCGATCTGATGATGACACCAAATGATGTCGAAACTCGAGTTATCCTAAAAGGATTTTAAGAAACGTCGACAGAAGGTAAATAACCTATTTTATAGTAAAGATAAGCGTTTAGTAGGCCAAGGTTGGCGTGCAAAATGATTTTATGCATGATTGAAAATGTAAGCGCTGGCAATGTATTGCCCAAATATATTGTATGTATACAATATTGAACGATATAAAACATGAAAATACATAACTTGACAATGTTTAATAATGAATGACCGGAAACTCATCACATGATGGCCTGATAAATTGTAACCCTATGCAAGTCATAGATGGTTACCATGAAATAGTTGAGGCCAGTAGACCTGTACAGAGTATTGCTTACAATGAACAAATAAATTGTCACAAATTATACATGTTTAGACGTAAATCTAGCATGGCGTCATAAATTTGAACGAGTCATGCTATACCTGAAGTTTCAGGAATTTACAATATATTGTTGTGTGAGAACAAGCTATAGATAGCTGACTGATTGCGAGCACATATGTAATGACATGTATGTCATAATTAAGTAGGAATAATAATTGTGCAATGCATAATCACAAAATACAAAATACCATATAAAAATACAATATAAAAATAAATCTAGGCGTGGCATGGTTACAGACAGTAGACGCAAAAAACAATATGTTTTACATAAATGCAAGTTATATGATAAATACAATAAACACCAATTTAATTATTACAAATATGAATAAGCGCAATAGCATAAGTAACAAATACGACACTGTGGTTACAAATGTAATACATGAGTTGAACAATTGAGAAATACATTCATAGAACAATAAATCACACATATTAACAACTGTGCAAGAAATGCATACATGGCTGTACAACTGCAAACCATGCGAATATTATGTAACAAATTTTTATAAAACAATACCACCGAACATGACACATACCCAATACCATCAAAATGTAAATGTGTAGGACATAGTATGCCACACAAAATATTAACATATAAATACAAAATAGCAAATATACCACCATGAAACTATGATGAGTATAGAGATGATAGCACAGTGCACGGTTGTGAACTTACAAGTCACATGCAAATTTAGTATAGAAACACGCAGTGGTGTAAATTGTCATGAAAATGTTGTGATGATACATATCACAATTAAGTTGACCAAATGGTCATATAATAAAGTAATAAAGCCAATGGCCGAGTAAAATAGCATTGTGCTACATGATCATAATAACCTTGTGTCCCGCGCTGGCAACAGACATAGCTTATGTACTGGTCTCCGCAAAACACCAGTAGGCGTGCGAATGTCTACGACTCTAATTAAGTTATCTGGGCCGGGAAATGTGGTGGTAATTACACCAAATTTCCAGGCTAATGGAGGTAGGTTATCCTCAATAAGTAAAACTAGGTCCCCAATGGAAACATTATCCTTTGCGAATTTCCATTTGTGACGTTGTTGTCATTGGTGTAAATAGTCGCGAGACCAAGCCTTCCAAATGACTTGGACAAACTTCTGGAGAAGTTGCCAACGTCCAAGACGAGAGATAGGAATATAAGATAAGTCTGGGTCTGGTATCGCCGTTAATGATGCGCAAATCAAAAAATGGCCAGGTGTAAGTGGCACCGGATCATTTACATCCGATGAGATGGCAAATAAAGGGCGAGAGTTTAGACATGCCTCTATCTGAGACAAAACTGTCGTAAACTCCTCGAAGGTGAGTATAGACTTGCCCACCACGCAGCGCAAATGAAACTTTAAACTCTTTATGCCGCTCTCCCAAAGACCACCAAAATGAGGTGACGAGGGCGGAATAAATGACCATGACATACCCTGAGAGGCCGTGAATGATTTGATTGATGAGGTGGCATCCTTATTATGCCAAAGATTGTAGAGGTCATGTAAAACATTGCGGGCCTTCCTAAAGTTTGTGCCATTATCAGAATATAACTGACTGGTTATGCCCCTGCGGGACATAAAACGACGTAAGGCAGCTATAAACGCACTGGCGTGAGGTCGAAAACCAATTCCAAATGAATGGCCCTGGTTGCTAAGCAAATGAACAAAGACGCCTTAGAGAGAGTTCTGGATTTCTGCCCGCCATGACGAATCATGAAGGGACCACCATAATCAACCGCGCAGAATAGAAACGGCCGCGATGGAGTGACTCTAGGAGATGGTAAAATACCAAGCCTCTGAACCTGCTGTTTGGCACTAAACCTGAGACACTTGACACATTTACGAATGATGGAGCGAATGACTAACCTGGCATTAATAATCCACCAACGTTGACGAAGTGAGTGATGCACGAGTTGAGCACCAGCGTGAAGTAGACGAATGTGTTCGCGTTCAATAATAAGGCGAGTAATATGAGCCGATGGATGCAAGACAATAGGATGCTTAGTGTCGTAAGGTAATTGCGACTGCTGTAATCGCCCGCCTACGCGCATTACTCCAGACTCATCAAGAAACGGGTCGAGAGAAGACAACTTACTCCTGTTAGAGACAGAAGACCCATTACGAAGACAATTAATCTCGGCAGCAAAGTGGATCGACTGAGATTGTTTTATGAAGAAATTAAGAGCATGATGAATTTCGACGGGGGTAGAGCGCCCGTTATTTTGTCAGCACTGGAGTGTCTAATATTTTTGATAAACCGAAAACAGTAAGCGTATACGCGTGTCAGACGATGCAACGAAGAAAAGTCCTTAGAAAGGTCAATAGCCAGGGTAGATATTAGAGAAAGGTTGGGGGTTTGTTTCTCTTCCGCAGTGACTTCAGAAGACGACGGATTAGAAGGTAAAAACGGTGGAAAAGGATTGGACTCGGAAGATTGAGACAAACAAGCGGGACCGTGCCACCAAAGCGAACAATCGCGCAAAACATCAGGGTGACACCCCCTAGAGATAATATCAGCAGGATTGTGTCTAGAATTGATGTGATGCCATTTATAGGCTTGCGTAAGACGCTGAATCTCCGCAACACGATTAGCGACGTAGGTTTTCTACCTCGTGGACTGGGCATGAATCCAGTAAAGAGACACCATGGAGTCAGAATATAAATGAACACTATTAATAAACGAGTAAAGCGCAGGAACGACCTTAGATACGAGTCGCGATAACAACAAGCAAGCACAGAGTCCGATAATAAAGTTTGCGTAATCGCGCGCAAGCTTAGAATCACGCCTGAATCGGCGTTCTAAATTCAAAAATCTTGCTTCAGCATTGGTATAAGATTCCCCCAACTGGAGATGGTCGGACTTAAATGGTAGTGAAACAACGAACCTACCCTCTTGATTGCGATGAGTAGACCCCACGAAATGCTCCTCACAAGCTGACTCGTTATCAGGTGTATTATCAGGGATAGTTTCTGCTTCCCAGAATTTTTCGAGAGACTGCAAAATTTGACCGTCGTTGCTCCTCGCTAGGAATGAAACAGCAGGACCCTTATAACGGCAATGTTTGGGCAAATTGCCTGCCAAAATGTAGCCTAACTTTGTTTCCTGAATAATGGGAAAATGAGGACCGCGTACGTATTTGTTGGCTAAAATTAAATCTAGGTAGAATTGCGCCCCTAACAGTATGTCGATTTCGGATGATATGTTGAAATTTGGGTCAGCAAGAAAAATGTTGTCTGGAATGTTAAATTGATTTATGTCAAACGATTGTGCTGGCAGATTGTGGGTTAATGCAGATAAGATAGCACATTTTGCCTCGAAGCTAAATCTCTGATAACGAAAAATAATGCGTATAGACGCGAGATTAGTGGCATGACACGCGGTATTATTTATACCTGTAATCGGTATGTTGGATTTAGTCAAGTTAAGCCGTAATTTCTTGGCAAATGATTTGGTACAAAAATTTATTTGTGAACCCGCATCCAGAAGAACTCTTGCCTTTTGTCTGTTGCCAGCCTGGTCAATGACAAACACAATTGCTGTTGATAAAAGAATATTATTCGTGGATTGTAATTTGAGTGAACAATAATTACTGCTGCTGGCAGAGATTGGCTTCGGCACATTGTTTATGTGCAACAATGTATGGTGTCGTTTTGAACAGATCTTACATGCCTGCTTAATCTTACAATTAGATACAAAATGATCTGATCTAAGACAATTGGTACAACATTTGTGATTTGATATAAATTGTCCTCGCTCAGCGGTGCTTAGTGCACGAAATTTATCACACATGTAAATGGGATGATTAGATTTACAACACAAACATGAATAATTACTTGACGCTGAGTGATAACTCTTAAATGTAGTACTGCCAGCAGCGTTTCGTGATTTATGTTTATCAGATTTATTATTGAATCTTAAACTTAGCTTGTTGAGTTGCTGTCCGGCATCGATAGACAGTGTATTTTCTAACAGCTGTCTACGTGCGTTTAAAAAATGAGTGACATCTTGAAAGTTAGGAAGATTATCAGGGTCTATAGACTCCTTCCACAATTGAAAAGTAGTATGGTCGAGTTTTGCTGATAATAATTGTATAGTGATAAGTTCGAATGAATTCACTGACAGTTGCATTGCCGCCAGTGAATTAACGGAAGACGTTATTGTATTTGTGAATTCTGCCAAACTTTGGACAGAGTCTTTAATTGTTGTCTTGACTTCAAGTAAATTTTGAATGTAGTATTTTGCTAGTATGAACTTGTTGGTATACCTTGCGGACAGCAAACACAACGCTATCGAGTAATTTTCATTACAAATAGGTAGTGATTTAATTAAGTCTAACGGTTCATTTTTTAGAGAAGAATGCAAATAATGTAGTTTCTGCACTGGCGTTAGATCGGATCTTGCATGCACCAAGTCCGAAAAAATTGAATAAAAATGCTGCCATTCCAAGATATTGCCTGTGAAGCAGGGCAAACTTATCGGTTTTAATTGCATATGGCCCGTTAATACGGGAGGTACAGTCTGAACATTAAAGGTATCAATTAATTGTAAAATATTAGCTTCTGTGGAATATAACATTTCTTCGACCTCAACTCGGTCTTCTTGAGCAGCGTTTATGTCTTTGTAAATAAGTTCGATTTCGGACTGTACCTCATCGTATTTCGTTGCCAAGCTTTTCAAACTTTCAAGTCTGACTGTTAAAAAGTGTTTTGTATTAGAGTTTCTATCAAAGTTACTGACAGCTGATTGTACACGCACTATTGCGGACTTTAAGCCGCCTCTCTTTCTGACTAACACTTTGAGGCCTTCTTCAGCCATTGTACGCACCTTGAAATGATGTTAGTGAGATGATACCTTGTGGGCGATGTCCTGAAGCGTCGACGCCGTGGAGAAGATGGCAAACACACAGTTCGGACAGATGACTGCTTTGAGTGACGTACTGAAGCTAGCAGGTGTAAGCTCTTGCAATGATGTCGTCAGGAGGCTCAAAGGCGACGAGCGAAATGTTAGTTGAATCACGACACGGTCGTATCAGCGGATATGCTGAGTCGCCCGTGATGGCCAGAAATTGGAGCAGAAATAATAAATGGGTGAATGATGTATCCGGGAATCCAGGTCCGGAGCGACCAAAAAATGTTGAGATCCGGTCCGAGTGGACCAAAAAATGTTAATGTTGCGGCCCGTGGGACCAAATAAAATGTTAAGTATGAACTGAACGTGAATTGTAGATTTACTGTAGTAATTAATTCGCCAGGATGCAGAAATGATGAAGAAAGAGTGGACTGTATTTAATACATTTATTGAAAATTATTCACATATAGCATTGAAATTGTTAAGTGTCACTTTTGAATAAGAGATTGGCTAATGAGCGCATCGTAAATACAAGTTGTAATGTTACATTGAAATTAATTTAATGAAAGGGCCTAAAAGGCCATATATGAAGTCTTGGGCCTAAGGCCTACATTAATTGTCGCGACAAAGAAAAATGTGACAGTATAGCCGCGGGCGCAGACCGACCGCCGCTAGCGAACGTATGTAACGAACTGTGCAAATGTACGGACATGAATTGAGCAACTTAAAAGCGCAGATTAGCCAACCTATGAATGCAAAATTATCGCGCTACTGTACACCATCAATGTCATAATTGCTATCGTAGCCAATGTCATTTCCCAAATAGTTAAAATGGCTCACCTATTCTACAAGTTGATCTTCTTCATCACCGGCGCCACAATCCATTACTGAGTCAAGGCCTCCTTTAACAGCCTCCCCCAGTTGTCCCGGTCAAGTGCAGACAACTGACTGGCTGAAAACTGATAGGTTTCTGCACATAAAAGAGTTTCACAGATGGGATATGTGAATTCTCCGATCCAACCCCCAACCTGGAGGACCAGGAACTTTGATTTCGGGGTGCTCTTACTCTAGAGAGTTGCTTTCACCTCAGCTGACAAGCTCTCTCTGCCCGGTCGCAGTAGGCTAACTGACTCAGCCCATGTGTGCAGCCCTTGGGCTACTATAGCCTCCTCCGCCTCCACACTAGATGTACACCCTGCTGCTGATATGCACCATCCTGCCAGGCCAGGACCCAGGATACCCCAGACTGCCCTGACAGAACCCCCATCTCTCGTTTGCTTACCGATCCACTCAGCCGAGAGGATTGGTTACCACAACTTTGGAGTGGATTGCTCGGCGTAACAGGGTCCACCGATGTGTAGGTGAGAGTGGATTTGGGGTGGAGAGGCTGGTGCATTTCTCTTCTATGAAAGCATATGTTCGCGTCACACCCCCTTTGGACCCCACAATTTGATCATTAATGATAATTCATTGACTATATGGACCATAATAGTCACAAAATGTCAAAAAAAGCTGTTCTTTTGCATTTCTACCTTTAAAATGAGTCTATAAATAAAAAAGGCGCGACCCCGACGAATTTGTCGTTTTTCGCGAATTACCACAACAAAATCGCCGTTTTCTGTTTGTAATTTCCACAATAAATTTAGAAAAAATCCCAAACGGGTTCCATATATTTTCCTACAACCTGTTTTGTGTGGACTTTTTTTTTTGAAACGACATGTATTTTCTAATTCGAAATATCTAACTAGACCATTTTGCCTAACCATCTTATGTTGACCAAATTGTTGGACCCCGGTCACCAAAAAAATGAGTAACAAATCTGAAACAGTTGGGAAAACGGAGCCGGATGTCTGACTAAACGGACTTTTCGCACAGCTCGGAATGATGAAATGTTTTGCGTAATTCTATGATTGCTCTACAATTTACTAAAAAAATATCGGTATGGAGAACCATACATGGCTTCCATATTCTAAGATTTATATTTAAAATCATTTTCTAACTGAAATATTTCCATAGAAATTACTTCTTACTACTTCTTGGTTCACCCTTAACCACAGTACTGTGGTCACTAACGTATACCACCTCACGTTAACGCAGTCGATTTTCACTGATGATGGCAGTCGATAGCACTGCCGTAACGTCTGGTTTTGCAGAAAATATTGGACCACGGCCAAATAGCCCGGGAAGGAATTTTAACAAAAAAAAACTACTTCTTTGTTGCCGATAACGTAGTACACATATAAAAAATTATCCCCTCCCCCTTCAACTATCATTTTCATTTATAGAAAATTACCCCCACCCCCTTCAACTTTTCGTTTATAGATATTTCATCTACCTTTCTACAGTGGATCATTATACCTTCTTTCAGGATACTTTATTGATCAAAATTAAGTACTTTACTCTTGTTAAAACATAAAACGTTGCAGGTAAACTACCCCTTCCCCTTAACTGATCTTCACTAAAATCAATAGGCCTTGAGTCCTCTACATCTCTAGTATATATGCAACAAATTATTTGATTCTGTTTGAATTTGCGGCAGTTATCGTTCACCAAAGAAAATATTCTACACACAAACACTTTTCGAAAAATTACTTTTGTTCATGTTTTGAGGATAGTACAATCAGAATCAGCCCTTATCTTGAAGTCGCCATCACCATACTTCCATTTCGTTATGGAACATGGAAGTAAAAATTAAAACTATTCCCATAACGTATTATTATTAATTTTATTATTAGTATTATTATTATTATTAGTATTAGTATTATTATTATTAATTTTATTATTATTATTATTATGTAGTAATAGTAGTCGTCGTCGTAGTAGTAGTAGTAGTAGTAGTAGTAGTAGTAGTAGTAGTAGTAGTAGTAGTAGTAGTAGTAGTAGTAGTAGATGTAAATACCCTTAACCTTAATAAACAACGCAAAAGGAAAATAACAAGAATCGATCTACAAGGCATACGTATTTTACAACCAGAAGACAAGACGTAGTAGCAGAGCAACAAGGTTCGACTCTTTCATTTTGTTTCGATATCGATCAAATCAACTTGTAACTGGCCAATAAAGTCGATACACATAAGTTCAAAGTGAACAGCGCTTGTGTCCCCTCACCCACCTTGTCTCTTGTCTTGTCTTGGGCAGTCAACTTCCTCCTCCCAACAAACTAAATCGGTTGTCTACTTATTGAGAGCTCTTTTGACGTTTTGGTTTCCCCAGTGAATTGACTAAACTTTTGCTGCCCTTTTATATTGCTTCTTCTTTACAGTTCACTTCATTGGCCCATGACAGTCCGTTTTGTACATGAAATTTACTACCAACCCCTTCCCACCTCCACTACAAACTCGCCTACTTCATTTTTCTTTTTCTTTTTTTTCTTTTACAAAATCAAAAGAACGCTGTCCCTTTATACAACGCATACATGTCTTCGGCCGTGACTCTTTACTTTGTCATTAGTTATATGTTTTGTATTTAATTAATTTTTACTGATAGCACTAAAAGTGAAAATGATATTGGCTGTGATAAGAATTATGATATCGATGTTAAGTTAGGTAAGTTCCAGACGATCTGTGGGACAATCAACCAAATGTATAGAAACAAGGTACGTCGAGATACAAAATAAAGTTTTACAAAGCTATGGCAGTCCCTCTACTGTTCTGTGGGTGTGAATCATGCACAACAACCAACAAACAAGAAAGTAAAATACAGGCCTCGTAAATGGGGTTCTTAAGAGTAGATAAAAGGTGTTCTAAACTTTTTCCGTATAAAGAATGAGACCATAAGAGAAGAGTTCAAACATACTCAACCTGCCATCCTTCCTGATCACATAACAACCCCTAACTGCTTACCAAGTCTTTAGCCTTCTTCTTTGTGTTACTCGTCCCTGTCTTGGCCATAAACTAAACTTTATGGCACTTCCATCAGCCACTTCCTTTCCCTACATGGCTACAAACTACATCTACACGCAAATACACACACACGCACTACTCTACCTTCAATGTGCCTCTGTGCCTCCATCTTCTTCGCTTCCGGCCTGCACTGGTGTGCGTCTCCTCACATCCTTCCATTTGGCTGAAGGGGCTTGCCCCAGACCAGCCCGAGATTTGTCCTTCGGGACAAGTCTCAAACAACACGGGAAAAAATCACTGTTTACGAGTAACAGTAACATCTGAAGAAATAAAATCAAGAATTGGGCAAACAAAAACAGCTACAAGACAACCAAATAACCAACTAAGCGTACAAACCCATAGTAGAGATCATGGGCTTATTTGGCGTAGAGTTGTGGTGGGAGGTAATTTAAAGAAATTAATCCAGAATCCGAGCTACGGACATGGATTACTGGAGACCAATAATGGTTGTTGTGCTTACCTTATTCAAGGAGCAATTACCTTAATTGCCATACTTACGCAATATTTGCGTCAAAACCAGTGGCGGCGATAAGGCCCCCGCAGACCCCGCGGCGCGGGGGGGCCCGACCCTCATGGGGGGCCCCAGTTGGCCCAGTCATGGGACATAACTTGTAACATGAAAAATAAGCGTAAACGAGTTGTAAAACGCTTCTTTGTTGAATTATCAGTTGACCATAGAATTAACGACCCAGTGAAATCATTTGAAGTAAAAGTTTTCAATACAACACTAGATATTGTAATAGCTCAGCTACAAATGAGATTCGAAGGATTGCGTTGCACTGATGATAGGTTTTCATTCCTGACGCCTCAGAATTTAGTAAACTTCTCACAAGAGACAATAGTGGAGAAAAGTAAGGCTCTGGTAAATGTGTATCCTGGTGACCTTTCCACATCACTGCCTGACCAAGTAATATCCTTCAAAGCTCTGATGGCCAAAAAATTGTACACAAGAAAAGAATTCGAGAAATGATGAATTTACTGGTTGAAGAAAACAGCTGCCTTATGAGTTGCCTCCCAGACTTAACTACAGCTTTGCAGCTTTATTTAACCATACCTGTCACAACAGCTACAGCGGAAAGAAGCTTTTCAAAACTTAAATTAATTAAGTCATACTTAAGAAGTACCATGGCTCGGTTGAGTGACTTGACACTGTTAAGCATTGAGCATGAAGAGACACAGAAAACTAATATCAACGAAGTGGTTGAAAAGTTCTTAACTATTAAAAAAAGAACACTAGGCTTAGGAAAACAGTGAACTTTGGTTGATCCTCATCTGTAAATATTGTACATTACTTGAGTTCGAGTGTTATTGAATTGGATTAGACTTAAGGAGAACTTGTATAGAGTATATTCAAGAATTTTACAAATTCAGTTACAAACTAATTTAAATGTTTGAAAAAAGCTAGAATGTTACTTTGATATTCGTTTTTAAATAATAAATTTTTAACACTCTGTGTGCGGTACTGTTTCATAGTCTGAATTTAGATCTTTGACATAAAAATAAATCATTCTTTTTATTTTTGGTTTTTTTATAGTTTGTATAGAACTTTGTCTATTTAGCAACAATGAATTTTAAGAGTTTGTACACGTGTAAAACGTCCTTTGCAAATTGCAAACGCTTTGTGATAGACGAGAAAGTATTCGCAAACCATTGTTGTGAAACACATATAAATAGAAGAAACTCATTTGAGTGTTTCCCCTATTACGTATACAAAATTTAACCATTTTTATAGGGCCCCCTAATTAGTTTTGCGGGGGGCCCCCGTTTCGTTAGCGCCGCCACTGGTCAAAACACAGTGTTCTATTACATGTTTGAAACACTACCGTGAATTCAGCTGATGCCGCACAGTTCCGCGACTCTTTGTTTCACCATTTTTTAGAACTCCATACTTATTCAAAATGCTGGATTTTACAGTGTAGCTGGATCCACGAAATTGTTAGCAATTACTTACGGTCGGTCATGTGTGTGACACTCGCAGATACTTTTCCAATAACCGTACCCACACTCATTTTCGATATTTCGATTGTGCGATTATTGGCATCGATATGTAATGAATATCGCATATAATTTTAGTTAGATAATAGAAATCGTGAAAATTTATTCGTGTATGTTATAAAATAGTTTGTTGACGATTACAATCTTGTTTCATTGTCATATTTTTTACGAAAATGTTTCTAGCAATAATATAACTCCGATGTGTACCTGTGACGCCAAAAGCTGACGTTGTTAACATTCAAACTAAAATTACATATGGGAACCAATATCCCTTTAAAATAATACGTTTTTAACATGATAATGTTTTTAGGCTGGGGGTCATTCCACAAAATTCATCGAAAAACGTAACGCTTCCACACTTTCGATTCCCCACAGTCTAGAAATCTTTTGTTTACAAAACATTATCATGCTTCGATGTTTCGGTTTCGTCGAAATTCTTTATGCGCGCGCGCGCGCGCGCGCGCGCGCGCGCGTGTGTGTGTGTGTGTGTGTGTGAAAGAGAGAGAGAGAGAGAGAGAGAGAGAGATAGAGAGAGAGAGAGAGAGAGAGAGAGAGAGAGAGAGAGAGAGAGAGAGTTTTTTTGTGAAATCCACGTTAAAAAACCCAACTCGAATTAAGACGGAGTGGTCCAAGGGCCACGCCTTGCCTGTTACTACACGTCTCCCTTTTCTGTGACAGAACTCAGTTTTCCACTAATACTAGTTGTTTTCAATAATACTCGGTTTTTGTGCACATTACAGAAAAAGCTACCAAATTAAAGTAAGGCGGGATGCTATATACTCTCCCATGTTTTGTGTTTCGCACAAAATTCGCTTCCAGTGAAGTTTTCGAGATTTTTCTGAATAACATAAAAAAATATTGGCCAGCTAACAAATACCTAATCTTATTTTAATTTGTAAATGTGTTATTTTGTTTTAATCTTACTATTCAAAAATAATTGCACTTTTTACTTCACATTTTCTGTTGTTGCTGTTTTTGTTAAAAAACGCTTTTGTTTCTTTAAACAGTAAGATAAAAACCAAAAACCGTATTTACCAAATGAAAACAACCCGTATTTTAGCTTTACGTTAGAAATAGAATAATTTACAATTAGTACACTTCTTCTTCTTTACATCGTGCTATATCGATACAATCGCATATTCGAAACATCGAAAATGTAGTTTTACTTATTTTACAAACATCGAAAAAATCGCATTACTTACTAGTTCCTAGTTTTTTAACACTAACAATCTGATAAAACGAACCAAGCTTAATATTTTTCTTAATAACTTCCAACAGGGTGCATCAATAATAAAACGTCAATAATTAATTGTCTAAAAAACTTAGTAAAAATTTGAAAAATTTGTTAATCTAAATTTATTTTTGTAGTCTAGATACATATTTCTCTAATTTTGTTAGCTGTCCGATTTAAGTGTATTCTTTGCGAAAACAGCTGACACTTAAATGAATGTTAATTATACAGCCTTACTAATAAAAAATATATTTTTATATATTACCACTAACGTAAATACATCTTACACCTCCTTCTATTTGTTTAATATAAATAAATATTTTGTTGAAGTTGTTTTTGTTAAATTTTTATTTAATAAAATTCACATAATTCGTATGTAACGTTTGTCAAGAATTGAAGTTACAGTATCGTTCGAATAGTTTATATATAGTTTTACTTATTACAATTGAAGTCAGTGTAAAGTCAGTTTAGTCACTTCACATTAGAAATAATTGGCAATTGCAAATTGTAGTGTTTCCAATATAATCGATAAATCTAAATAATAAATTTAATTTAAATTTGTGAAAAATAAATAAATATTTATTGGCTAAATACGAAAACCAAATGCCAAAGAGATTAAACATTAATGTGACAAACTATTCTTATTCCTCCTTTTCTATTCCTGTTGTCTGCATTCGAGTGAAGTCGTTTTATGTATTTATCTTACGTTATACTTATATTCATTCATTAAATGTCCACATAGTATGTTTGTAATTTTGCATTTTAATACGTCCGTTAAAGGTAAGAGCTATCATAATTCATAAAATGATCTCTGTATTGTGTACTTTAAATTTTTCAATGCTACGTAAAACGTAATTTTCAAAGACAAGTCAATGTCTCAAACAAGGTTTTAAGACAATGTCTTAAGTCAATGTCTTAAACAAGGTTTTAAGACAATGTCTTAAGTCAATGTATAACAATATTTAATCAGTAAACACTAGAATAGTAATAGTATTATCATAAATTGAAACAATCAAAATATTAAACAAATGTTAAAATATTATTTGAAAATAGGAGCAGTAATTGCAAGTTCATAGTACCAACATGACTCATTGTTAGTTAATATGAATACTTAACCAGCAACATAGAAAGCAAGGATACAGAAATTGATACTTAATTATTGCATACTTAAGATGTTCAAAATCGCGTTCAAAATTGCATATTAAAATGTAGAGAAAATAATAATTTATTGAAAAATAAAGCCAATTAAATTGTCTTTGAGTAGTAGGCCTACTGCCAACCGTACGACAAATTAAGAGGTTAGTTTGGATTAGGTCCTACGCTGTTGTATTTTTGTTAATTAAATGAATTGGAACATAATAAATTGGAAAGAACAAACAGTTTCCGTTTGAGTGCAATAACTCGAGCACTTATGTTAATGGTAAGGTTTCACATGTAGATAATATAACATAACCTTCCACGCTCAGTTTGAAACTGTTTTCTTAATTTTCTTTCGTTAAGTACAAAAACAATTATGACAATTTGAAACGTGTATTTTATGGACATGCCTTGTTCCATTTGTTTGACATATTAATAATCAAACATCACGTATATTTAACGTTAAAATAGTTTCTCTTTGCCCGATATTGGTTGCTGTGGCAACCGATTCAATTTTAGGTTGTGCAACTGTTATTATCCATTAGACCTTTAACAGTTTTAGTGATATGATATTGTTGATGTACTTTAACTATTATGGAGATGTATTATTTCAGTAAAAACGAAGGAATTACCATAAATACCAAGTTAAAAAAGAAAATAGGTTTAATGGTACGTTACAATATGTTGTAGCAAATGTCTCCACATGTGCTATAATTTTACCATGTTTAATTTGCTGACTTAATCCCAGAAAAACCTGTTTAAGGCAAGAAATCCACATAAGTAAGATGAACATCCACAATGTAGGCCTACATTAAAAAAAACTGTTGACCTCTACATAATTATTTCTTTTGTAAATTTTCAGTGTCAGCTCTTATTAGTACATTTATTTCATAACCCTTCCTGTTAGTTTCATCTTGTCTTCTTGTGTGTGTGTGGGGGGGGGTTCACGAATGTCTTCACAGTACACACAGTAATCATTAGTTTAAAAAAAACTCCCATAATTCAAGACATTCATAATAAGTTATAAATCATCTTAACAATTATTTTGACTATTAATTTACTTAATTAATAGTTCTATTTGAAATAAGACATTTATTTCAATAAAAATAACAAAACTTCATTTGTAGCCAAAATACATATTAGTTTGTAAAGGGATCACATGTAGTTCAGTGGTTATAATGCTCCATCCTTAGAATTCAAAACTGAAGAAATTTAATTACAGTTTCTGACACATTTTACCGTAGTTACAAATTTTATATATTTTTTATGCTTTCTAGCCACCAAAGTTCATACAATTGCAAAAATAAAATATATATCTTGGTTGCAAAAGTTTTCATTAATTATGATTATATTACTTGAAAAAAATCATTTTTATAAAAACTTTATTATCGTTCATAAACAGTTAGTCCATATTCCTGATACAGTAGGGGCCTATCTTCTGTGATATTTAAAAACATAAATATCTTGTATCAAAAACAGATTACTAATGTTTTGACCCAAGTTACAGTCTCTCTTACTAGTTAACTGAATCAGCCACTTTGTGAATCAAAGTCTCAGATCAAAAATATCAGTACCGTACTGCATTTTGGCATCAAATTCAAAGAATTCCGAAATCACAATGTGATATATTATATGGCATTTTTAAATCATTCATAGACTGCTGTTAAAGTTAGGTAAATTGTGGTATTATGTATACTGTGTGTGTGTGTGTGTGTGTGTGTGTGAACTTTAGTCAATGACCATATCAATAATGTGCATCATTGCTTCATTTAAGTGTGCTGAAAAGCAAAAACAAGATTGAGTGGTTTAACATTTAATTATTAATATAATTTACCAAATTTTACAATTCTGAAATGTTGTGATGGCACAAATGAACATATGATCAACTATGAATGTAGATAGAATCCCACTACCTCGTTTTGTGGGATCAGTCCATGGCAGTTTATTACAATATTAGGTATTTTTATTATATTATAGCAATTGTGACAGTTATATGTCAATTTATTTATATTAACATTACTCACTTGTGTAGGACATGTTTTGGGCATTTACAAATACGTCCATCGTCTGCCATATTTATTTGCAGTGCTGTATCTAGAATTTGGCCTTGGGGGAAGGGTGCAGTCACCCTCATACAAAAGAAGGAACAAGTTCAGACTAATCAACATTACTACCTTTCAAGTTTCAGTCCCATTAAATTAAACAGTAATAACACAATAAAAATACATGTTACTGAAACATTGTTTAGAAGATACTTATTAACTAAATTGATTTTCCTATATTTCAATTTTAAACGTATACGCAAATGCTGTGTAACAAACCTCTTTGTATACGGTATTTAAAAAAAGAGTTACTACTATATTAGCGTCCACAGCTGAAAAAAATAATAAAAAGGCTAGAAAATAAGAGATTAACTAAAGTCAATTTTTTTGAATCTCTGGGGGAGGTCTGGTTCTATTCACACACACCCCTCCACCATAAATACGCCCATTTTATGTGTCATCTAGTAAAGCGATTGTGCATAAATTGGTTGACAATAGGCATACAGGTCAATACCCACAAAATGTCAGATTACTTGACTTGACTAAAATCAAGTAAGTGAGAATATATGTCTACTTGTACATTAAACTTTCTTATAGAGGTAGTGATGATCTTAGCAATAAACTAGGCAGGTTCCAAGCTATATGTGGAATACTGGGAAGGACATTGAAAAGGAAAGCTAGACAAGAGACATGTATCAAATTCTATAAGACAAAGGCAGTACCAGCACTACTAGGTAGGTATGGATGAGAGACCTAGACTATAAGGAAGAATGACTGGTGCCAATTACAGGCTGTAGAATGAGCTATTTGAGATCTTTAAAGGGATATAAACGACTCGATCGTATAAAAAAATGAATATATTAGACGAGAACTTGATATAGTTTTCCTAAATGAACTCATTCAGAATTACAGAAATTACTGGAAATAACATCTAGAAATAATGGCCAATACCCACTTACCGAAGTTGGCTTATGAGTATGAATCAGTTGGAAGAAGATCTGTAGGCAGGACAGTCATAAGATGGCAGGAGTCATGAGGTCAGAACAGGAGAAATCCTATCCGTGAAGTGATGATGATGATGATGGTGGTGGTGGTGATGATTGTATATTATAATCACACTGTTAATTCAATTTACTAAGAAAGAAAATTGTGTCAAATTAAAAAAAGACTTTGTATTAAACTATTCTCTATAAAATCCTGTGAAGAAGTATATACATTGCAAATGAAGAGAATATGCATATGATTTTAATAAAAATAAACAAACCATACTCCTGTCATTTACCAATCCTGTCACAGTTGTCAAACAGATTTTATAGAATGGCACGGTTTGCATAGGTATATAAATAATCACTTTATTTAATGATTAAGTGGTTAACATCAAGTACTGAGCACTACAACCATCTTTTACTTATTATTAATTAAATAATTAAAAAACTACTTTTTGCTACAGTCTATTTCTTGATACATATATAATATATTTAAAATTTATAATTTCTTTACCTCAAGATGTTTTCCCCTTATTTGGGACATGTTTTGGAAAACATATTGTTCCCATCCTCAGCCTTCTTAATTTTGAATCTTGTGGAGTACTTAACAACAACCAACCAAAGCACAAGTACTCCACAAGATTCAAAATTAAGAAGGCTGAGGATGGGAACAATATGTTTCCCAAAACAAGTCTTAAATAAGAGGAAAAACA
The DNA here is from genome assembly GCA_034769895.1 of Magicicada septendecula. Classification (NCBI taxonomy): domain Eukaryota; kingdom Metazoa; phylum Arthropoda; class Insecta; order Hemiptera; family Cicadidae; genus Magicicada; species Magicicada septendecula. The sequence continues at coordinate 9,170,242 of CM068369.1, read as the reverse complement.
CCTTGAGGTAAAGTAATTATAAATGTTAAATATATTATTATTAATTATAATCTTATGGGCACACACCATCAGTAATAATTAAAAAAAAATCACAACATTTTAACCATTAACAATCTGTGGTTGTCTTCAGATGAACTAATCAAAATAAATGAATTAGTAGAACAGGCTATCTATCAAGAACCAAGATACTATTGAAACAGTTAACCTAAAATAACCAAATGACAAAAACATAATTAGGGTAAAGGTGATACGTGTGGGGCCCCAAAGTATTCTTTGCACGAACAATAGACCTTGCAATAAACATGACCCTCGAGAGGTCTTGGGGAACAGTTTTACAGCCTCTTCTCCTACCTGCAAGTATTGCCTTACACTCATCATTTTGGAAACGGAAGAACTAGTTCCTTGTATACTGAGCCAATATGTCTGAATATAGTCATTGTTTAGGTCATGTACATGTACACACTCTTTTGCCGTTTACAAATGCACTCAGTTATGTATAGGCCTATACATATCTCTCTGTAATGTACCCAATACTTCTCTCACATCTACCCTCACGCTACCCTCCCACCAACACCATGAAATATACATGTAAAAGAAAACATTTATTTCACTTGAGCCCCATTTGCTTGTTTGCTGGTTTGCGATACACTCTTGACGTTTTGGACTAAATATTCGCTCTGGTAAATTCACTCATAATTTAGGATGGAATTCTTAGATAGTTTGTCACGGTGCTCTGCTTATTTGTCTGGAGTTGGTTTACTATAGTTTTTATTAACATATAAATTAATATCTGACAGGGTAATTTGTTCGTCATGTGGATACACACAAAGATTTCAGTCCCAATGGTAAGAGCTACACTAATTATTCTTAATAATTTATTTTTCACTACGTAATGTTTCTCTACTGAAATAATAGATTTTACCAATCACATTGACTTAGAGTTTCAAACTTCTACAGATGCTTCCAAATGTATATATTTTGAACAGCTGAGTTAAAACTGTGTTATTGAACTGTTAGTTTGTAAGGCCTCAGTGCTAGAACTGTTTCTTACAACAATGACTGTGTCAGGTATAGAGGAGGTTGTAAAATACCCTTCTTGGGTTTATTTTATTGCACCCTAATAAGGGCCCCACATGTGTCACTGTTACCACACAATTATTTTAAAACATAAATTAAAATCTTGGTTTTTGTTGTCCATGATGTGTCTGTTATTTAACTAAATACAACTATTTCATTAACGACTCGGAACACAAAGTTTTTTATGAGTAAAAACATAAAGTTTTACCTTACAACCTGAACCGGTTTTCACTTTTAAAAAGCTTCTTCAGAGGTTGTTAGTGAAGAAGAAGCTTTTTAAAAATGAAAACCGGTTTAGGTTGTAAGGTAAAACTTTGTTTTTACTCATAAAAAATTTTGTGTTCCGAGTCGTTAATGAAATAGTTGTATTTATAAATTAAAAATAGAGACGAGTCTGTCTCTAAGCTGACGAAGGCGAACACTACGCCGAAACGCGTTCGACGAGAAAAGACAAGTAAGTTCACAAGTGAAAGTTTCATTATTATATAAAAAAATAAATTAAAAGTACATTCTTATGTTAATTTATACGTATTAATTAACATACGATCTGCAAGACGGCGCCACCTTGAGTGTGAGGGGTTGTACATACACCACTAAATGTTGCATATATTTTATACATTGTCATATTTGACAATGAAAGCATTAGGATATGTACTTAATGACTGAGAATTCACCATATTTGAGGATAAAAGCTTACATGTTTTTTAGGGGGTTAACCAAATCTGTTCTATCCTTTACTAAAACTATTGCCTATTTCATCTAAAGACATCAGTATCATTAGCAGTAGCAGTTGGCATCCAGTCCTACTGTACTAGAACACACTGATAATTTTGTAGAAGTAATTGTAATATGGGTATTGTCAGTTACTTTTACTGTTTATGCTATTAGTTGTTTAGAGACATAAAATATTTCCCAATGGGTGCCTACTTTGATGGCCCATGGTATCTACCATAGGAGAAGTGAAGTGTCTGACTTGAAACCAGTGTTGTACAGTATAAATGGTCAAGAGAAAGAATAAGCTATCTGGCTAGCTACGAGATGCATTGGTGTGCTGTTTTTAATACAGCAAAGAATTCCTGAGAGCGACTTCAAATGGATGTAAGACTATTAGTTGAACAATTACCTCTTTCTATTCTACTCACCTTGCATATATGTTGTTAAACTTGTAGGTTAGGTAGCATTTCAACAAATATTTAGAATGCTGTTGTGCAACATCTTCATGACGTCTTTCAAAAATTCACAATAGAACTGACACAGAGCACCTGACTGACAGTAGTTTAGATACATACGTATATGCCATATGCCTGGCTTTCCCTGATACAAATTCATTAAAAAATTGATGCAATACAGTATTTCATCTACACAGGACAGAAAATAATCCATCATTCTTTGATCACTTTTCTTCCATGCTGGCAGTCTCCAACCACTCTTTATACCAGACAGGCTTGGTGTAAACTGTACATGATGTGGTGAATGAAGAGTGGTATGAAACACATGCATGAAAAAAGATTCTGTATTTTGTGTTGTGATCGCTACAGTTTCAGCATATGCATCAGTATCAGCTGTAAACTGAATTCCACATATTGTAAATACTGACTTACAATAGTTTCAACTTGTTTGGAGTGTACTTTTTGTTTTTATATGTACACATTCATATGGTAGGGCTAAATATTTGTATGCTGGTATAAGCTTTTTGATAATATAAATGGAGAAAAGAGTTGTTCTTATGTACAGTTTTAATAAGGACACAGTTTGTGTAGTGTAGGAATTTCATGCGTCCTGGTTTATCTGGGACAGTCCCAGATTTTCACCTTTTGCCCTGGTGTTCAAAACAGTAATTTTGGGATGCTATGTCCCAGTTTTATCTGGGATGTATACGCCTGGAGAATAAGATATAACTTTGAATTGTATCAAATGTATAAAGAACCACCGCTAACTCAATACATAAAACTACAGTGTCTAAGGTGGCCTGGTCATGTAGCCAGCATGGGGGAAGACAGAATACCACAAAAACTGTTGAATACCAGAATCCACGGAAAAAGACCAGTGGGAAGACCGAGGAGAAGATGGGAGGACGCGGTGGATGAAACACAAAAGAAATACTGAAAGTGCGTTCCTGGAGGAGGATGGCTACCAACAGAAGAGAATGGGGGAAAAATTGAAGGAGGCCAGGGCCCAACAAGAGCTATAGTGCCATAGGAGAGAGATATCCAGTTTTAAAAATGTACAAAAACTCTAAACATTTTCTGATTTTATGATTTCTGTTTGGTTATTATGAATTTCCTGTTAAACTGTTAGTCAACCTTTGAAAGATTCACTTGAACATTCATTTGTTTTATTAATTTATGTATTCTGTTTCTGTAGTTTTGCTATTTTCCACTCATTTGTAGTGTTCTGTACAGTGTTGTTTTTCTTATTCAAAGTTGCAACCTATTTAATATTTAGTGAGGTTTAATAATAATAAAACAAAATTGCTGAAAACAAATTGTGTTTTTAGTGGCAACTTTGGGCACAAATTCCACTTATAACAGAAATTGTTCACTCTTCAAAAGTAGTATGTGATATCTGTCATGCATTTTTAGTGGAGTATCTGTATCTGTTAGCATGGAGGTAAATTGGATGTAGTTGGCCACTTGAATAATGCAAGGTTCTAGTTAATAGATACACTTTTTTTTAGAAACAAAAGCATGTTACCTGAAAATATGATGAAACTGGCTGCAAAAGGTGCAACTTTTGTTTACCATTCTGTGAAATTATAATCACAGTTTCCAATCTGTGGACTGTACTTTAGTAATCTTAAAAAAATGTATCAATAAAAAGTTTACCTGCACTCAAACAAAACGTAAAGCCATAACAGTGAATTTTTATATCCTCATGCAAAACATAAAATATTGGAAGACCTGAAACAAACCAAATTTTTTTGTCTATCTGTAGATGCTTCGAATCATGATATGAAGCTGATACCTGTAATATTAAGGTATTTCACTCCTGAGAGAAAATATGTACAGAAATTTGGGAATTTTCTAGTCTTTCAGGAAAAACACTAGATCCCGTGGTTCATTATACTCTTAGCAGTGAAATGTTTGTTTGGGAATCGCATAATTTCAAGGAATGCTAACATCGCTTGGCCACTCCGATCTCCAGACCTTTCAGTCTGTGACTTCTTTTTATGGTGACATCTGAAGAGCATCGTGTACCAGACTAGACCAAGGACCCTTGCTCAGCTCAAGACACAGATTGAAGAGGAAATCGCCAAAATCCCAGGTGACACATTGCACCGTGCTATGCAAAACCTACAGAAACGACTTACCGAATGTGTACGGCAAAATGGGCAGCATTTAACTGATGTAATTTTTAAAAAGTTATGCCTAATGTAATTTCCAGTCTTGTAGAACATATTTTGAGCCTCAAATAAAGTTTTGTAACGTTCCTTCATTTTTTTCTAATTATTTCAAATTTTCCCGTTTCTCTGCGCCACCCTGTACGCACCCGGTACGCCGCCCTGTCTATTTCAGTACTTCCACCAGTTTTACAAATTTAATTACTTAATACAGGTTTACAATTTAAGAACTGCTTAAATTGTTTTATGATTTTTAGTAAAAACTGTTCTTGGAACAAGCAGTACTAAATGGCTATCTCTTCAGTCTGCTTTTAATCATTTTATTGATTTTTATGAAGAACTTAAATCACATTCTTTTACCGAATGTAATGTCCACATGTTTAGTATCAACTTTTTAATTACAGGAAATGTTTCATCTTTTTGCTAGTTCTTCAAACTCAGTTGAACGTTTTTGTGATGCAATTTTAAGAATTGAAAAAGGTAAAGATAAATTCCAAATAATCTGTAGGACAATCAACTAATTTTTTAGAAACAAAGTATGTCAAGAACAAAAATAAAGTTATGGCAGTCCCTGTACTGTCCTATGGGTGTGAATTTTGAACACCAACCAAAAAAAAAAGAAAGTAAAATACATGCCTCAGAAATGGCATTCTTAAGAGGAGTTAAAAGATATTCTAAACTTGACCGTATGAAGAATGAGGCCATAAGAGAAGAATTATGCTTTTTAACTTGAAAGAACACTTAGAAAGAATGTCAGATTCAAGACTGTCCAAACAAGTCTGGAAATATAAACCTATAGGACACAGGTGTGTGTGTGTGTCCAGGAAGAAATGACTGGAGGATCTGTGAAGGCAGAACAGGCAGCACTTTGCTTATTTTCCTATGCCATGATGTGAAGATGATGATGATGATGATGATGATAATGATGGTGGTGGTGGTGGTGGTGAGAGAAAAAGCCACAAGTTTCAAGGTTAAAAAAGATTTTTTTTCTTACTGGAGAAGCTAAAGAAGAATTGAAAACTCTTTCTTGGATTTTGTTGTCTATGACATGTCCATTCATTAACTAATTATAAGTATAACACTACCAACTCGGAACACAAAGTTTTATATTTAGTACAGTCACTGGAACCAACAAAAAATAGAAATTTCAAATTAAGTGGCTTCTACGAGATTTTTTGCATAGTGCTAGATAAAAAGGTAATATGAATTTAAAAAAAAGTTTACAAAAATTCAGTAAAATAATTCTGTTGTAGAACAATTTCAAGTAAAATTGATATTTTAAGAAACAATTTGTGCGATACCAAAAAACTAAGTACCCGGACCATAGATGAGTAAATCCTTTTACTTGAAATTGTTCTACAACAGAATTATTTTACCTTCAACGACCAGTATTTCATTCAAGGAGATGGTTTGGCCATGGGTTCTCCTCTGTCTGGTTTACTGGCAGATATTTATCTGAATTTTTATGAAAATTCCTATTTTCTCTCCAACAACAGTTACGCTAATAAAATAATTTTCTATGGTCGATATGTAGACGACACATTTTTAATCTTTAATTGCACTTTACGCCAAATAAACAGTCTAAAAAAACACCATGAATAACATGAACTGTAATATCCAATTCACTCTGGAGACCGAAACCGATAATAGGCTAAATTTCTTAGATTTAACCGTCATTAGACACATAGATAATCTGAAATTTACAATATATAGAAAACCGACCACTACTGATGTAACCATACACGCCGACTCGCATCATCCCTTTTCACAAAAAATACCAGCATACAATAGATTCATACACAGATTATTAACGATACCCCTTGACATTGAAGATTTCAACGATGAGCTCAATACAATAAAACATATAGCAGTAGCCAATGGTTACAACAGTTCAATGATTGATAACATCCTCAGAAAGCACAAATATAAAAAGTCCAAACCCCAGAATTTTAACATCCACATTAAATAAAATCAGTATTACTACTACTTTCAAAACTAATAATAGTCTATGGAAATTAGTTCGCCCAAATATTCAAACCCACTTGGAGATAAAAACAGGCATATATAAACTAATATGTAACGACTGTGATAGTTTCTATATTGGCCAGACAGGGAGACCTTTCATCAAAAGATTTCAAGAACACACACCACGCAAAAATTTAAATAACATATATTCACTTGAAAACATTAAGTCAAATTACGCACCCCATTTGATTTCAAACAACCATACTTACACGGATTTAAGGTCTAATCTTATACCTTTACATTACTGTAACAAGGGTCGCTACATGGACGCATTGGAGGAGTTTGAAATATACAAAAGTTATAACAGCATGAACAACCATGATGGCATACTGAATGATAAATTGAATTTTAAATCCAACCCACTGTACGACACCGCGTTGCATTTGCTTGAGATAAACAACCTGGCAATAACTCGAAGTCCAAGAATTCAGTATCAGACCGAACGTTACACGGTTCGCACCAAGTCGGACATGTGTGTTTAAATAATGTACTTTTATGAATTTTAATATTTGACGATCTCTTCCCGAGTGATACGTCTGATGATGGGACATAGTTCCCGAAACGCGTAACAACAAAAACAATGCAATGAATCACAGGACAGATTTAAAATAAGGTAATTTATTAAAAAATTAGTGTTCCCGCTCATCGGGGTGGACTCTGACAATCAATTTTTTTCTAATATTTCAATTCCGTTTTTCTCACAAAGTATTGGCCTGACAAAAAAATGATAAATAGCTTTTTTGTAGAGAATGTAATGCTCTTTAATTTTTGTATCTTGTCTTTTTTTGTAAATTTGTTATTTTTCAAGATAATTGAAAAAACTAATTTTTTGTACCTTCTCCCTACTCTTTTTCGAAAAACCGCAATGGAATTTATGTAAACTTTTTTTTAAATTGTTTCTCACCCTTTTATATCTAGCCTTATGTAAATAATCTCGTAGAAGCCAATTAATTTGAATTTTTTTCCTTCAGTGACTATACTACTTGGTAAACACGAAAATATTTTTTTTAAGAGTGTTATACTTATGGAAACTCTTACTGAAGAAGATCTGATGACTAAAGATTTATTGAAGAAATACACCATTGCTTTTGTATACTGTTGCTATAGAATACATTAAGTATACGGCTCAGTAATCACTTCAATTTTTTCACTAAAATGGAATGGGTTTCCTTGATACTTCCTCCTTCATGTAGGAGGAGAAATTAATTAAATATAATTATTTCACTACCGACTCGGAACACAAAGTTTTTTATGGGTAATAACGTAAAAGTTTTCCCTTATAGCCTGAACTGGTTTTCGCTTTTAAAAAGCTTCTTCAGAGACTGACACTGGGAGCACTGTCCGTCTTGTTGTTGGCGACGGTATCGACTTTTGAAAGATCGATATTGTGTGTGTGGGGTGTGATATGTTCGAATAATTCGTGTGATTTGAATTGTGTCTGTTCATTTAGGATGTCGTTTTTATGTGTTCACATAAAACGCATAAAAACGATGTCCTAAATGAACAGACACAATTCAAATCACACGCATTATTCGAACATATCACACCCCACACACACACACACAATATCGATCTTTCAAAAGTCGATACCGCCACCAACAAGACGGACAGTGCTCCCAGCGGCAGCCTCTGAAGAAGCTTTTTAAAAGCGAAAACCAGTTCAGGCTATAAGGTAAAACTTTTACATTTTTACCCATAAAAAACTTTGTGTTCCGAGTCAGTAGTGAAATAATTATATTTAGTTAAGTAACAGACATGTCATGGACAACGAAACCCAAGAAATTAATTCACGTACACCTGCAAATTAACTGAGAAATTCTGTTTGATGATTACACTCATGTCAAGGTAAATGCTGAAGAACACATAAGATTAATGACTGGAATAATTCTTGCTGCAGGATTGAAGAAAGGTGGAGATAACTGTTTGCACATTAGAAGAAAGAAAACATTACACACATGGACATAGAGTTACTTGCCAGTTTTAGTCTAACTTTGCCAGGCTCTACTGCATGAGTGCGTGAGTTGAGCAAATTGTTTCTTTAATGCAATTGCTGCGGACAATGAGACGAACTGGTTCTATTTAGGCACAGCCAAATCAATTAAACCATTAAGACATGTTATAAAAGTATTGCTTAGAATTTTATGATACAATCTATGGAGACTAGAAGTTCCTAGTAAAAATATATTCATCATCTGACAAGTACTGTGCTACCACTTGGAACATAAAAAAAACTTCAAGTGAAGAAGTCGTTAGCATCGACAAGATTGAGCAGCAAAACAGAAATTACAGAACGTTATTTTGTTTACTTAGTTGATGAAAAATTAATATAACACAAGTAATAATTAATATCTTCTTCTGATAGTTCCTATCCGTTTCGGATGTTGGATATCATACAGGCTATTTTAATAACTTTCTGCACTGCTGTACGGAATAAGTCAGTTGTATTCATGCCAAACCAGGTCCTTAAACTTTTCAGCCATGATATTCTCGGTTGCCCAACTCCTCTCTTTCCAAGTACTTTTCCCTGTAGTATGGACTGGAATAAGTAAAATCTCTGTTCATTTCTCATGATATGTCCCAGATACTGAAGCTTTCTTATCTTCACTGTGTTAATAACTTCCCTGTCTTTCTTCACCTTTCTAAGAACTTCAACATTAGTTATATGTGCTGTCCATGAAATGCTCAGTATTCCACAGTATTTTGTATTCTGTTAGAGGTGGGCCGAAATACCTATAACAGGTATTTTGGAATGATATTTTTGTGGAACGGATATAACAGTGACTGGAAAGTTGAAATACCTGTTCTGAATCAACAATAACTGAAAACTGAAAAGCTAAAATACCCTTTTCGATTACTTGTGGCCCCACGGTTCCGAGTTGTGGGACCCCCCCATGCAACTAACGAATAAACAAGTCAACAAGTATTACAAGTATGAAGCCACTTTTTGGTGCTGAATACTTCATTCTGTGCATGTGCTGATTGCCATACAAGTACGAAATGAACCAAAACAGCGAGGTTCAGAATATTTCTATGCCAAAGAGACGAAGCTGTTTTTAATAAATGAAAAAAATTCATACTGATGTTACATTTATTCTTGTCTGTTATGCAGATATATAATACAGATTATAATATCAAATTATATATTATACTAGTCGTCAAGTTGGTCAATTTTGAAAAAGCGAATTGTATTGTGTTATAACCTACACAGTGGCTGATAGGCCATATAGTACTTTTTGTTAATGTGATTTCGGAGATGATTTTAACTTCACTGCACATCTCACATAAATTTTTTTTACATTCTTTGTTGTACAATTACATGCACTTTAATTTCATTGCCTCAGTTTTGCAACTGATTTGTCTAACCAAAATGTGATCAATAATTTAATATTAAATCTATGTCAGTTTCTTTACTTCTAGTGAAAACTTAAATTAGTATACCTAAAGGGAGGTAGGCCAATAAATTCTCTTGTTTCTTATTTTCTTTTAAACAGTAACAGCTTAATAAAATCACAGTGTAAAGTAACACTGTTAATACTTTTAGTTTCAATTTATTTCTTATAACAAATTATATAATACAGGTATATGTATAATATGTATATAATAATAGGTACTTGTACATGTTATTTTTTTGGAACAGTTTCGTTCGTACCTGTTATTTTCAAATACTAGTTTACCTCTATTCTGAATAACGGTGTTTTGTTTTGTGTATATCCCCCATGGGTTGCAGTCTGTCATAACTTTTTCCAGTAAATGACGTTTTCATTTTAAAAATGGGCTCTCTTGTATAATGCAAAGTATTTAGCATGACTGATGAAACTACCAGATTTTAATGAAATACTTTTTTAAAGACTATTTCTATATATAATTCAAGACAAGAGCAGCAATACCAGCTGAAAATAAAAACAAAACCAACACCAACTTTGTCAACTAGGAAAGAAGACAAAACTTGAACAAGATTTCATGGCATAATAGATTTTCTTGTTTGACAGTGTATGTTGAAAAAAATGTTTTGCTATGTACAAGGTGTGCCTATCAATAAACAGACTGGCTTCATAAATGTGGTTTATTTACAAAATATTATATTTTTACATTTATCCTCTTCACTATATATCTCTCCTCTTCCCTTTTCACACAAAGTCCATTTGAATTTGTCACTGTTGGAAGCAGTGCTGCAGTTGATTATCTGTAAGCAGGGCCGCCGCTACCATATGTGCGAAATGTGCACTGCACACGGGCGGCCATACTAAAGGGGCGGCCATAGACTGCCAAATTCATCAGCAGATATTGCAAAATAAATTAAAACAATTAATATCGATTAGGTCCTGGTATATGACATTAACGTTTATTGAGTTGTTCTTGATATTTGTTTTGTTAGCATTGCCGCAGCGTACTGGCATCAGCCTTTGTTTTGACTGGCAAGAAAGGTATAGGTATTGTTGCGTGACATTTATATCTGAATTATAGCCCCAGTCTCTATGGTTTTGCAGACAGGCGTGTGCATGTCGATGCTGGCAAATTATAAAATACCTACCCAATAAGATAATACTTATGTGTTGTTTTGACAACCAGGCGCCTTTAGGACTATCAACTTGTATTCAAAACAACAGCAGTTTGTAAGCAGTAACAGAAATTTGTAAATTATGCTTAAGACATTTCCAAGTACGGTCTGGTGGTGTAATTCTGAGACGTGTCGTATTTGTATATGGTTTATATTTGTAATATCATCAAAATGTTGAGATAATACTATTATTGAATATATCGATAGATAAATAAATAATTTTATTTGTCCCTAGTTCGGAAGCCATTGAGATATTACTTCTACTTGAAAATAAATTGCAAACAACTTTATTTATTACCCATAAAATATTTAAATTTCCCCAAGTTCCAAAATGCTTACCTGTACAGTGTCCAGGGTCTTTCATGCGAACTTGTGACCTGCAAGTGTGATTATGGGTTCGTATTACTTAATAAACTCGACTCTCATTGATAGCATTCAACCAACTTGTTTATTAACATCATTTTAATTGAGAAGTTACTTTTACTCTCTATGAAATCATTATGGACGCTTACTTATTTTACACAAGAAGAATTAACAATTGATCAATTTGCTTATCCAAAAAACTATATTCTAGGCATTCTAAGACAATCCAGTGCTTTGCTCATACTCTCTCTCCCTTTCATACTTTTCACCCCCCTTGATTTTAGAGCTCTTTCTTTAATTTTCATTTGTTTAAATTTAAAATAGTTACTTTCCTGTGATGGAGTCCAACACGTGGTGGCAACACTCCCAGCTTTTGTTCCTTGTTCACGTGGTTTGTCTGAAATACACTTTAACTGGTTAAATTTTGATCACTGGTTGTTATTTCATGTTTCACTGTTGTTGTAGCACTTTATACCATTTTTATTGATAGTTTATTAACATTTTTTACAGATTTTAGTATTCTTTGGCTCGCAAGCCCTTTTACGCTGAACCACGCGGTTCGACAAAATGACGCTAACTGAGTCGTTTTCAAGATGGCCCTCGGCATCCCGAGAGCGCCAACTTGTCTTCTCATTGGCCGAGAGCATTTCCCGTAAATTCTCGCTATTTATCGTAATCTCGCAGCCGGCGACCAGGGAAACTGTACGTGCTCTTCACAATGTCAAAATCAGCACACGCGTGCTCGGACAAATTCCGATGCTCCAGGTTTCATTGCATCTCGCCTGGCTTATTGTACAAACTGACAACTGGGTGTTTCAAAAGTGAACTTCGATTATTAAAACTGAGGATCTGTGTGGGTGACTCCCCTTATTACAATTGATGAAAAGATAAAATAAATCACATCCCTTTGTTCTGTTACAATACCCCCCCAATAAGAGGTTTTCTGCCGAAACAGAAAAACTCTCATTGCTAAAAACCTAAGAGGATCAGCTAGGATATGACGCCAACAACCCCCTTATTTCCTTATAAAATTATGGGTAATTTACCCCCCTAGTCTGGCGGCTACGGCTGTACCTGAATGATGTTACTGGACTTCTCTCTCGAAATCCCAACACCATAAAATCAGACAGGCACCCGCCACAGTATCACCTGACTTTGTAACATTCAGATAAATTGTCAATAACTGGCCTTACACCAAACCAGATCCTCAACTGATGTATTTCCCTCTTACACGTACTGGATTGCCTTTAGCAAAGTACTGGTTGCATCTATCCGTATATTCTTACCATACATATTGTGACTTCTATGACGTCCGCCTTGTTTAAGCCCCGTGATGGAATCCAATCTGTAACGACTAGATCCTTGCGTATTCTTAAAATGTGTAAGTATTGTGTGTTCGCCTCACACTGGTGTCGTTACTTATATGTTGCGCTGACGATGTCCATAGCGATACTTCGAATTACCAGTACTAGCGAGTGGAAACCTTACCTGTTCTTCAATAGGTGTTCATAAATCCCAGGTGGCGCCAAATTGTTTAATTAAAACAATTAAATTAAAAAATAGGATGATTAAACGTTCTCAGCTATGATGGTATGGAGAATTCAAATTTACTCCCGCCTTCGTTCGACCTTCTTAATCGAGCGGTTATTTTGCCGAGTTTCCGACGTGAGCGCTTAGTGGTTGCTATGTGGTACCGCTGTGTAGGGAAGGCTATGTGACTCACTTTGAAGAGACCACATATTGTACAAATTAGTGACAAAAAAAATATTACGATAACGCGTTCTTTAAATCGTAGAATTCTTTCTTCTTCAAAGTGACCCCGTAGCAGTTGATAGGCCTTCATCAGTGACATTACAACCTCAGCGACCACAACATTCTCTCCAAAGGAAAGAAGGAGAAAATAGAAAAGTTCGAAGAGGCTGTAAGGGGTGTAAACTCAAAAAAATCGAGGGCAAAATAACAAAAAATCAAATAACAAAAATTGTGACATATTGCCCAACTTGCCCAGGAGAACCCTTTTATTGTTTACCATGTTATAATGAGAACCATAAATAGTATTATATCATTATATATCACTTTATGTTTGCATTAGAATAAAAATTGTAAAAGAACAAAACTAGTGAATAAAATGTCCTTTTACTGTTGAAACCAATAAAACATTAAAAAAGAACATTGTTTTTGCAATCTAACTTTATTAAAAAAATAAATAAATAAATAAAATAAAATAAAACAGGCTAGGTGTGCCAGACGATTGTTTGGTGCCCGAGCAGTCCCTAACGGCTGCAATTGATCATTGCCGAGTGGTACCGTGGCGTGGAGGGAAAGTTTTCTCCTCCAAAGCTGAGCGGTACGAGGGACCGCCTGGGTACTTTTGGGGAGACCCAGTCGGCCACCAGGCGGTACCACGTACCGCTATGGCACGGTACATGTTAAGTTTATATAAAAATCAACTTTCAGAATTCCTATCAATATTCCTTTAATGAAAACACTAAAGAATTTATAATTTTCAGTTTTTCTTGGGATGGCCTAATAATATGGCCTAGGACTCTATATCTTCTATTGTATGTCACATAACTATTCTGTTTTTTTAGTTAATAAATGCAATCCCCCCGTTCCCCATGCCAGTCTTTCACACTGTGCCCCGGCGGTACACGGTACCGCTGATTGAAATCTCATTACAAACGGATGTAAATACATTCAGAAACATTAGGGTTGTATAAAATGTCATTTTATAATATTATTAAGTTATATTATTGAGAAAAAAAGTTTGGCAAAAAACAAAAGGCATCATTTCTTGTTGCATATTCCTGGGCACGATACGTGTTAAGTAATTAAAAACAGATAAAATTTTATTTTCTAATATTAATTTTGTTATCCCTACTTTAATTCTGATAACATTTTTAATCCTTCTGAACATATTTTTAATGTAGCTTGTTTTAAGGAAGTATTATGTTGCCAATGTCAGTTATTCTGGCTCAAAGTTATATTTTACTAATAGTGTTTTTCTTTATATTTCCCAATTTAAAAGCTCAGTTACATTCTCAGTTGAGTTGAGACCCAGGGCTCCCAATGTTATGTAAAGCTTATATCAGGATGTAAACACACTCACATCATTTTCAGCATAATGGTAGGCATACAAATTTATTTTTATTAAAAATAAAATGTAAATTAACACTGCACTAGACAGAATTAACTGCTGTAAAATATAGACAAAATAAAAAAGCAAACTGAAATTACAATTTTATTTTTCTAAAACGGTGGCCAAATAATTTGAACAGGGATTATAAATATCTCGTCAGGGAGGTTAGCAAAGAAAGTGGTATCAGCAAGTTTAAGTGAGGCACGAGATCTGCTGCTTCAGGGAATGAAAAGCAAACCTTTTAACTGGTGACGATATACACAATTGCCACATGATTGGCCAAAACTTTTGCCAATCAAAATATACCATGAATAGTACAATATAATATGGCACTAGTAAACACAGCAAGAACACCATTGTCACTGAAATGTTAAAGACAGCCATTGAAAAAGAACTGCAGATGTAACCAGTATGAATGGCTGAAGAAACAATCTACAAGTCATGATTATTTAAACAAAACCAGAAACCCCTGACTAAGGGAAAGGTCTTATTAAGTTGTTTAAGAATCGAACTTTGTTATATTACTATAGGAAGAAAAGAATTTCAAGAAGAAGAATTATAGTTGTTTTGATGGTTCATCTTCTTTTTTCACAGTACTAATAATATAGAATATTGAACTTTCAGTTCATAGAAGAAGAATTGTTTGACTTCTTTTCTTCTTCAGGTCACATTGTCTGTTCTGTCTTCCCATTATATCTCGCCATGTACACCCCTTGTTCCAAAGGATCTATACCTATATACTACTTTAGGTAGCTATCTATCCTCCATTCTGTCCAGATATTTCTGAAGTGTATCGTTTATGTACAATACCCGTAGCTCATTTCTAATGTACTCACTGTGCAAATGATCTCACCTTGTAATTGTTTGACTTCAGGTCACATTGTCTGTTCTGTCTTCCCATTATATCTCGCCATCTACACCCCTTGTTCCAAAGGACCTATACCTATATACTACTTTAGCTACTTTAGGTAGCTATCTATCCTCCATTCTGTCCAGATATTTCTGAAGTGTATCGTTTATGTACAATACCCGTAGCTCATTTCTAATGTACTCACTGTCCAAATGATCTCACCTTGTAATTGTTTGATATTACAATAATTTTAATAACATATAAATCTTGCACAAATAATATACACAGTTTTTTGTTGCTCACTGCTTAAAGAACAAAAACAAATCCAAAAAATTATGTTGTCATGGTAACTATATAGTCAGTTGCAACCAAACACATGAACATATCGTATAACCATAATTCTGTCTTTCTTGAACAGTTGCGTAATAATTTTATTTATTTTTTACTTTTATTTTGAATTTTTTTATCACGAAGAAGTTTTTTTTTTTTGTAATCATACTTTTATGCTCTTTTTATTAAATAAAGTAATAGAAAACCCAAAATACTTGTCCACTTAACATAATATGGTGCATAACATGTGGATATTGGTTTTTCAAAAATTTCATATCCTTGTTAACAATGGAAGATTTAAAATGGCTGACCTCACACCTCATTTGATATAACTGGTCCATTTGTTTTAGAGTTAAAAAGTAATAAACAATCATGATGTTTGAATACAATATCGTCTTATTTATGTAGCCAGGTAGAAATAGACTACATACCTCAACTACTGAAAATTGAAACAAAGTTAATACTAAATACAACTTTTTCATTAACGACTCGGAACACAAAGTTTTTTATGAGTAAAAACATAAAGTTTTACCTTACAACCTGAACCAGTTTTCACTTTTAAAAAGCTTCTTCAGAGGTTGCTGCTGGTAGTGCTGTCCGTCCTGTTGTGGGCGACGGAATCGATTTTCAAAAGATCGTTGTTGTATGTGTGGGGTGAGATATGTTCGAATAATGCGTGCAATTTGAATTGTGTCTGTTTGTTTGGGATGTCGTTTTTATTTGTTTTCGTGTGTTTGTATATTTCCAATTGTTCTAGAGTGTCTAGTTTTCGGGTTTTTGTGTGTACATGTAGAATGTTCATGTTATTGTCGATGTTTTTGTATGTGTGGTTTGCTTCAATGAGGTGGTTTGCAAGGGTATACAAAATGACAATATCTTAACTGTACAATGTTTAAATCAGTGCTGACAATAAAGATGATAATTGATAGGCCAAAACTGAATAGCTGAAATATTAAGCAAAATAAAATACTATGAATGCAAAATAGTAAACAGGCTTTTACTTACTTTTAAAACAGATTAATTCTTTGATTGTTGTGATTAACGGCAAAATCATCAACGACTCTTTTCAAGTCAATGTTCTTGGTCAAAGTCCTTTCTATTGCAAGCACAGACAAATAGCTAAGACATTCATCAGACATCGAATTTTGTAAATAACTCTTAATACGTTGCATACACGAAAATGTTTTCTCATATGATGCAGAAGAAGGTGGAATAGTCACTGCTATTTGAGTCAATTTGTACAAGTCATTGAACGCTAGTTTGTATTGCTCTAACAACTCGAGCAATGGAAGTAGATTCTCAGTCTCCACTCCGGTTTGTTGTTCATGCCTTAGGATGAGATTTTTTAATATTTTTATTTCTGCCTCCAACGAATCAGTGTTGCATGAATAATTTTGTGCCAACGGCATTAACATTTCTTTATTCAGGAATATTTTACTTTTGGGATTCAGACAAGTGATTCCTTTAATTATTACAGAGTTTGAAATAAAACGTCTCTCAAGTTCGTTATCTATGATATATAGAATTTCATCAAATACTAGAGACTTGAAATCAGTTGGGTGTACAGGTTTCATGCTGTCTTTATTTGGCATATCACAAACATATTCCACAAGATGTTTTGGTAACTTTCGAATTCTGCCAAGAGTAGAGGAATCTGTGGGAATATCAGCGCCTATTTTTGTTGCTACCTCTACACTTTCTTTCCACACAGAAGTGAAACCTGTATCAGATTCACGCATTTGGTTGAAAAGATCCCTTGTAGTTTCGACCAAATCGATCGCAGCAACAATATCACAATCTTTGCCCTGGAGGAAATCAGACAGTGACTTGCATTCTTTCAACAAACGTGTGAACAGCCATAAATGAAAAATAAAAGAAAAGTTCAACTTGGCACTGAATCCTGATGCAGCTCGTTCTGAATTTTCACTCTGTTTATTTACTAGTGTTACAATAATAGCTTCAATTGTCTTCTTCACAGCCAAACATGTAGCGTACTGACAGGCCCATCGGGTGTCACTTAACTTTTTCAATTCCACTTTTCCTATCTTCATTTTCATTTGTGTAACTATAAACATTTGATGGACTGCCGACCCACTCATGAAAACATACAGTCCCTGCAGTATCATAAAAAAAATCTGTAGCTGACTTGATCCCTCTACATGTTGCCACTATAACGAGATTCAATTTATGGTTCATACAGTGTGTGTAGATGGCTTGTGGAAATTCCCTGCTTAAAAGAGCTTGAACACCTGCACAAGAGCCACTCATGACTGCAGCTCCATCATACGTTTGTGCAACACAGTAGTTTAAATCAACTCCACAGTTTGCTAGTTTTTGTTTAATACAAATTAATAAAGAAGAAGCATCCAATTTTTTGCAGGTTCAAAGCCTAGAAATTTTTCATATATATTCCCACCTAAATAGTAATGAATCATTATTGATAATTGCTCAGTTTTTGAACAATCTTTTGACTCATCAACCATTAGAGCAAAATACTGAGCTTTTTTTACTTCATCTGTTATATGTTCTAGCACAATATTTCTCATGGTGCTACGAATTTTGTTTTGAATACCATGATGAGTGTATTTTTCTCTTTTATATTCAACCTTTTTTTTAACAGTTGGATCTTTTTTCTCTATAAGTTCCATTAATTCTAAAAAATTTCCCTTGTTTTCACTCTGTTTCGATTCATCATGACCTCTTTGAGCTATTCCTTGTAGGGCTGTGCATCGAAGTACATCAGCAATTGTTCCAATGTATCCTCTATTTTCTTGAACTTCAAGAGCATACGTTTCATCTAGCAGAGCAGCAATTGATGTTTCCTCCCCAAACTTACTTTTTAAATTTTTGAAAGACTCCCAAGCAACTAAAGAATGTTTGTGGGATGAGCTGTTCTCATCCTGCTTAAAACCGGAATTAGATTCTGTTTCTCTTTTCCAATTAGTGTAACCTTCATTTACAAAACTAAGCAATTCACTTTTTGCGCCTTGAGTTTGGAGACAAAAAAATCGACAGGCAAAATGCAGCATCATTTATAATACTGTATTCAAGCCATAGGTGGATTTTGTACCAACCTGGCTGGAAATTCCTTTTTCTATCTCCAAACTGGTGAAAAGGAAAATGTCATAATTGTGGTTGTTTTGGTTCATCAGTAGGTTTCGTAGCTATATCACTAATTGAACCAGATGGATTAGTGCTGCTGGTGCTACTGCTAGGAATAGAAAATAAATCAGTACCTTTATTTTCACCAAGTTCTTCATTTTCTGTCTGTTTTCCTCTTTCCCTACTTCCATATCATCATCATCGAACACAATTTTTTCAGGTTCAGTTTCGGGATCCTGAAAACTAACCTCAGCAGTTACAGGTGTAAACGTTGTAGGCATTGTAATGTCCTCTTCATTTGGTTTAACAATTTTTTGTTGCAGAATGAAGAAGTCCGAAATGCTATGTTTTTATGTATTTTGTTTACGTGCGTTAGTAACTGTTCACATTGTCTTTAGTTTCCCCTGTATAGTATTAGAATGTCGTCAACGTATCTGTGCCAATATAGTATTTTATGTGAATGTCTGTCATTGTTTGTGAGTATTTTTGTTTTTTCTAAGTGTTGGAGGAAGACTTCTGCTAGAATGTTGGATATGGGGGAGCCCATGGGTAGACCATCATTCTGTGTGTAATATTTATTGTTATAAGTAAAGTAGTTTTGTTTTGTGATAATGTACAGAGTTTCTGTTATTTCGTTGATAAGTTCGTCTGGTGTGTTGTTCTGTTTGGTTTGTTTTGTAGGATGGTGATTGTTTCAGATATGGTGTAACAAATAATTATTGATTTGTAACAATTTAAAATTTAAATTCTTGTTTGGTAAAAAAAAATTTTTACTATTTATTTATCATATTATTTTTTTTTGTTTTATTTTTAATTAATTTAGTATTAATTATTTTAAACTGTTTTGTTGTATTTGGAACTTCTTATTGATTGTTTTTGTCAAATTATATCCTTTTGTGTAATTAGAATTCTTGTACTATGTTAATAGGATTGTATCCAGGAACAATCGATTTGTGATCTTTCTTTATTTGAAGTTTGTCCTCTTTTGAAGTTGTTAAATTCAGCTGTTCTGGTAGTTATGTCTCAAATATTGTTTTATATTATTCTATTTATAAGTTAGAAATAAATAGGATTCAAAATTACAATATTCAATGGTTTTTATTGACAATTTGTAAAATAATCGATTTTATATCGATTGATGAATTAATAGATCAGGGCAAATTAATAGATTGTACAAATTATTAATTCTCGGGTTCTTTGAACTGTTATTTTATATAGTCAGAGAAAGCAAAGTATAGAAAGTATAACATTACAAATTACAAGATCAGTTCGGATGGTAACTGGATACCCTAAAATATATGTCCGGAATTTACTACATGCGAATACTACACTGAGTAATTCTTTCTCGGTCACATTGTAGTTCTTTTCGCATTGATTCAAGGTCCGACTAGCGAAGCTAATCACTAGATGGTGACCCTCCTCATCTTCCTGATATAAAGTCGTTCCTAAACTGATGTTGCTAGCATCACAATTTAAGAAGAAAGGTTTTTTAAAATTCGGGTGACGAAGTATAACGATCTCTAAGAACTTGTCTTTAATGAGTTGGAAAGTAACGTCCTGTTCTTGACCCCAGATCCATTTGTTTTTCGAAGATAATTGTGGATGAAACTTGGCTGTTAGCTCGGAATATTGATGCTGAAACTTTCTGTAATAGTTACAGAGTCCGAGAAAAGACTGTAATTGTTTCCTGTTCTTTGGTTTAGGGAACTTCTGAATCGCCTCCACTTTTTCTAATGATGGGGATATGCCTTGATCATTTAAATTAAAACCCAAGAACTGTACTTCTCTAGCAATGAATTTGGATTTCTCCAATTTAAGAGTTATGTTATTTTTTGCTAACTTCTCGAGTACATGTTCCACTCTGTAGCAGTGTTCCTCCCAGGTTTCTGAGGTAATCAGTAGATCGTCTACATATACAGTGGTAAATTGGAGTGCTTCCTGTCCAAGTATCTAGTCCATGCAGGCCACAAAGATGGCTACTGAATTCACAAGTCCGAAGGGCAATCTCTTGAACTGGTAATTGCACCCTTCGAATATGAACGCCACATACTGACGACTTTGTGGGTGCAACTCCACTTGCCAGTAACCACACACAGTGTCCCATGTACTAATAAACTTGGTACCGTGGAATCGTTTCAAGATCTCCTCTATTTCACCGGGTGATGTTCTGTCATTTATGATCATTTTATTTATTTCGCGCGCATCCAAACAAAGCCAGACTTGTCCGTTTTTCTTGGGAATAGCTATGATTGGACTGGTGAATGGAGATTGACTACTCTCAATTATGTCACTGCTGATCATCTTATTAATTTCCGCTCTCACGGCCTCCTTCTGTGAATGCGCGATGGGATATGACCTTCGGTTAAATTCCACGGTTTCCCTAAATTTAAGTTTACATTGATAATTCTTTATCTTACCGGGTTCATCGGAAAATACTGATTTATATTTCTCATATACCCTTATCAGACGATTTGCTTGGTGTATGGGTAATTTCTC
Source organism: Magicicada septendecula (assembly GCA_034769895.1). Taxonomy (NCBI): domain Eukaryota; kingdom Metazoa; phylum Arthropoda; class Insecta; order Hemiptera; family Cicadidae; genus Magicicada; species Magicicada septendecula. The sequence goes on along the minus strand of CM068369.1, from coordinate 9,148,962 downwards.
TTTTGTGATTCCGCACCGGAAGTCCCGTATTTCCTGTATCTTAACTGACCATAAATCCTCTTCCATGTTATTATATATTATTTGGTTATTCAGGGAGTTGTTCTCTACATAGTTTATGTTCCGAAGTTGTTGGTGTATACTGCTGGGAAGTATATTCTCGCCTCCTACTAAATCTGCTGTCCACGTTATTCCTTCTAAAAACAGTGATACCTTTTCTTTGTTCAAATCTATAATAGCGGAGTTCCTCCTTAATACATCGCACCCTACCAATATATTAAATGGCAGTCCGGTTGCAATTAAAAATACCATGTTTAAAGCTATAATGACATTTACAGAAACTTGTTTTCTAATAGTTTTGTTTTGGCGGCCAGTGGCACCTACTAAGATAATATTATTTACTGGCAACATTGGCAATGTTCTACCACATTCTTTCTGGATTCTTTCCAATTCAATTATATTAATTATCGATATATTCACACCGGTATCAATCATGATCTTGGCGGGGATTCCTTCTACTTCCGCTTTTATATATATTATTTCATTATTATGACTATTGAGGCTAGTGTCGTTTTCCTCCAATAGTTCGGTTCTTATGTTTTTTAGATAGTTATTTCTAATGATGGTAATGTTATTCGATTCAGTTGCACCTTGCAACTCTTGTTTATACCCAGGAGATAGGAGCAGTGAAGGGTCGTGATAATTCATCACTGCCTCCTCCTGTTTAAATTATCGTGTTCGTTGTTGTTATTAGGGCCGACCGAGGTGTCGGTCTGGAAACCTTGCGTCGGTTCCTGCCGCTCTGTACGATGTTCAAATGTTTGTTCTTGGTTTGGTTGCCGGCCAGGATCATCTAGACTGGTACTTCGTCTATGTTGGTCGTACCTCGGACCATCACGTTCTCCGCTCCTCCGCCGATGATCTCCATCATGGAAACTGTTCCTTCGCTGACGGTTATACCTCTTGGCCCATTATCTTCAGCTCTTATGAAATTTACCCGTGGTCGGGAAACCCTGTTGTTATTATTGTAGTTATTGGAATTGTAATTCCTATTATTTTGGTAATAACGTTCAGTATTACCGGGGTAGGGGTTTCTCTGACTATAAGAATTATCAGGGTGCTGATAATAGTTATTTCGGTTATTTGGGTAGTTGTAGTTATTCCTATTATTATTCGGATTATTGTTGAAGTTATTATTATTATTATTCTGAGGGTTATTATTACCATTATAATTATTCTGATGGTTACGGTTCCCTTGGTAGTTGTTACCATTCTGGTTGTTACTGTTACTGGGGTACTGATTACTTCTTATTTCTGGCCGATCGTTCCTCCTTCTACTCTGACGGTAGTATTCCTCATTCTCGTAACTCTCCAGCAATTCGGTCATGCCTTGCACCGTCTTTATCTGGCTACCCCTTCTTGCTCTGATTATGTCTTCATCATAGTGGTAGGACAACTTGTTCACCAGGCATTCCTCGGGTATTGCCGGTTCTAAATGTTTCACCAGACACACCTTTCCTAGGAAATAGGCCGTCATAGTGTTACCTATTTGGGCCTTATATCGTCCATAGCAGATATTGTCCCGTATCAAGTTCTGCATTGTTTCTGACCAGTACTTCGCTTTGAATAGGTTTTTGAACTGTTGGTAGTCCGCGATCTCACTTCGGTTCGCCATCCACCAATTGTCGGTCATTTCCCTGAACGACTCGTCCAATATCTCCTGGTTGTTATTCCACCTATTCCCTCTATGTTTGGCAAAATATTCCTCAATCCGGGCCAGGAACTCCATCGGTTTTCTTTTGTATTGTCGGAAATTTAACCATTCCCGATTTTCATTCATTGGTATCCCAGTAAAGTTAGTGGATCGATTTCTAATGACTTCCATTTCTTCTTGGCTCTGCTGTACTTGACCCGTTATATTCGTCATAGCCTCTTCCATTCCGTCACACCTTTCCGCGACTTGGTTCCTTACCTTCCCTAATTCTTCCTGGGTTTCTCTTCGGTTTTCTTCCATCTTCCTTCTACTGTACTCTTCGATATTAGTGAATTTGGTGTTTACCTCTTCTTTGAAACCCTGTACTTCTCTCTCCGTCTGGCTACACCTTTCATCCACTTCCTTAATTTGTTGTTTGATTCCCATGGTTTCTTCTTCTAATTTCTTAGTTGTGGATTCCTTATTATCGTTGATTTCCTTGCTCAACTCTTCCTTTAACAACTCTATCCTCTCATCTAATTTGTCCAGATTTTCTTGGTTAACCTCCCTTAATTCTTCTCTTAATAGTTGGTTATCCTCCTTCAATTCTTCCAACTTCTCCTCCATCTTCTCTTCCATTTTCTTGTTGTTTTCATCTATTTTCTTATTGGTCTTTTCGATTTGGTGACTTAATTCTCCTAATTCTTCCTTTGTGGATTGGTCGTTTTCATCCATCTTCTTACTCAATTCTTCCTTTAATAGTTGGTTGTCACTTTCCATCTTCTTACTGTTTTCCTCCATCTTCTCTTCCATCTTCTTACTGTTTTCCTCAATTCTCTTATTCGTATCTCCAATTTGGTTACTTAATTATCCTTTCCTTGAATCCATTTTCTCCTCCATCTTCTTGCTGTTTTCCTCCATTTGCTTACTCGTTGATTTGTTATCCTCTCTCATTTCCATCATTACTCTGAACATTTCTTGTATTGTCGTGTTTTCTGTTTGAGAGGGTTTCCCTGGTTGTTCCTCTTGTGTTATTGGTTTGGTTGGTTCGACCAGAGGTAGCATCATTTCTACGTCTTCCACTGGCGTTGCCTCCTTGTCTTCCATATCTATTCCTTCAATCTCTTTTTCGGCTTCTTCTGCCCTTTTCTTTGATACTGCTCGTTTCCTCATCTCTCTTACCCTTCTGACTTGACACCAGCTGCCTGGCTAAAATTAAGGATTGGGCAAGTTATAGCGGTATAGCAAGACAAGCCCTGGAATGGAACCCACAAGGTAGCAGGAGAAGAGGCAGACCAAGGAACACATGGAGGAGGAGTGTAATAGCGGAAGGGATGGAGAAAGGAGGGAAGACCTGGCCCGAGATCAAGACAATGGCGCGGAACAGAGTCCGGTGGCGGAAGTTCATTGATGCCCTATGCTCCACTTAGGAGATGCAGGAATAATGATGATGAATGATGAAGTTATAGCGGCCTATCAATCGCTAATTCAAGCCCATTCAGTTGGTCGCCAATTTGTAACAAATAATTATTGATTTGTAACAATTTAAAATTTAAATTCTTGTTGTTTGGTAAAAAAATTTTTACTATTTATTTATTATATTTTTTTTTGTTTTATTTTTAATTAATTTAGTATTAATTATTTTAAACTGTTTTGTTGTACTTGGAACTTCTTATTGATTGTTTTTGTCAAATTATATCCTTTTGTGTAATTAGAATTCTTGTACTATGTTAATAGGATTGTCTCCAGGAACAATCGATTTGTGATCTTTTTTAATTTGAAGTTTGTCCTCTTTTGAAGTTGTTAAATTCAGCTGTTCTGGTAGTTATGTCTCAAATATTGTTTTATATTATTCTATTTATAAGTTAGAAATAAATAGGATTCAAAATTATAATATTCAATGGTTTTTATTGACAATTTGTAAAATAATCGATTTTATATCGATTGATGAATTAATAGATCAGGGCAAATTAATAGATTGTACAAATTATTAATTCTCGGGTTCTTTGAACTGTTATTTTATATAGTCAGAGAAAGGGCAAAGTATAGAAAGTATAACATTACAAATTACAAGCTTATTAATTAAAATACAAACATATTATTCAATATATAATGGTTAGTAAAGAAAATGTTTCGAACCATTCGAAGGCATGTTGGCTGTGGCGCATAGAATTGTGGGAACTCAAAGATGGCCACTTCGTATTCAGATGTAGTAGACGACTGCACCTCGAAGAATCTGCTTCAAATAAATGTTGATTTTCCAATGGTTTCTCGTCCCAGCGATAGTGATTCATTCCTCTAGTATTAGTGTGGTTGTCCTGGATCAGTTGTTAGTGATTCCCTTCGATAAACTGTGTTGGTTAATGTTTTATTTCACTCCCATCAATAAGGTAGAGAATGGCACGTTCGTCTCGATATTAGGAATTATCGTTTATAAGTGTTTAAATGGTTATTATCGGTTTACTGTTCAATAGTGGTTCACTTTTATTGTTTAACTGGTTTAAATCACTGACTTTAATCGTTATTGAACGTTTTTTTCCAAAATTCGCGAGTTTAAATTTTTATAGGTTTGGGCTGATGTACGCCATGCTTCTTCCTTCACTATATATTAATATTTTGGCGAGAGCTCGTTTGATGTGTACTGCTCAACGTATAATAATCAACTCTCCTTTTCTTCTTCATTCGAAACGTCTTAGCCCAGTTAATATTAGCAAGACATTGTTTTAAAATTTTCCGTTACATGGTCGACACTTACATTATATTACTTAATACATTTTTATTATTATTTGATTTTATCAAATAATAGTTACATAATCTTTTTCCTTAGTTACTTCTGCGTGATTTGATACCAAATAAGATATTCTCACAATGTTTTTATCTCAAAATGCCATATTTACTGTATTTTGAAAATGTAGGCTCTAAAATTTTACTTCCTGTCATTAAACTGTTTGCCATTTTTGTTATGTCATAATTATGATTGAACAAAATCTTTGATTTAGATAAAATGTTTATTTTCCCTTAATCCCTTTTAATTTTATGAATTGGTTGTCTAAATTAATTATTATCTTTAATTTAAATAATTCCCCTTATGTTCTACTGTTAATACATTTACAATTTTTCTATTAATACTTCATATGTTGCTTCACTATTTTTATAAAGTATTGGTATAGTTGTAATACACTGTGTTGGATTAATATTATACAAATTTCATCCGGTTTATCAATTTACTTCACTTATTTATTAATTTTAATGTGGTTGAGATTTGCCATTTGGCCTAGATTTCACATGTTTTTACATACTTGGTTTTTGAATATTACAGCCTGCTTATACCCTTTCTGACTTTCTTTTCTTATACAATCTTAATTACAATTCCCTTACTTAGTTGTATTAACATTTAACATTGATTAATTCGATTAACTCATAACAAATATTTTATAACATAAAATGGTATTCAAGCCCAGACATTTCAGCCTTGATTAATACTATTAACACATAATAAAAGTTTTATACTAAAAGAATTGTACTCAACTCTGACATTTCAGTCTTGAGTTATTTGAACTTATTATAAATAAAACATATCTGTCCTTCCATCATTTAAACTATTTCTTATAACTAATTTTATTTGCAGTCTTAGCTGTTTCTGTTTGATTTTTGGGTATTTATTCTTGGTCACTTCACTTTTTTATGGCCTGCTCTTATTTTATCACTGTCATTCTAATGAATGCTGTTAGCTAAAGAGTGGCAGTTATTTCGAAACACTTGTATCCTATTTGTCATTATAATATTCTATTAAATATTATTTCTCGACACAATATAAAAACTTTAAAGTTGTATAAATGCACAATTTACTTAGTTTATGAACTTAAACATTGACATATTAAGTTTATTTAATATAATATAATAACTTGCACTGGTCCCCTTTTATTCTTTGATTTTATTTCTAATCAGTTTTATAGTCTTATTAAAATCAAGAATTTTATTTATAGAGGGTAATGAAGGTTTGTTTTTTTCATTATACAACTAATTCCCATTGGTTCACTTTTAATTCTACTTTATACACTTTTGTTTATATCTATTTTACATGGTTTTCTAAATTTGGGTTTTTGTTATACTTTCATTGGTTATTTTTACTTTCTTTTGGGGTTTCGTTTTGATTTCTTTTAAGAGCATTCCTTCTTATCGTGGATGTTGTCTTGTTCGGGTTTCTTCCTTACTTACTCCTATCCTACCTGGGTATTTCCTTACTTTATTTTTAGTTTTTTGGTTTATTTTTCTTACTCATCATTCATTGTATATCTGGTTTTAATGAAATTCTTACTTCAAACTATGATTGTGCTTTATGGTGGTTCTTATTTAATTTTTAATGTTGCTTTCTTGGATTGAAATTTGTTTTTATTTTATTTTATGATCTTTCTTTCCATTCAGAACTATGGGCATTATCTGTCATGCTACAATGGGGATGTTTGTGTACAGGTTTTTAATGTCAAAGGAGGCTAATGTGGCATTATGGGGGATGTGTATATCTTTTATTTTTGTTACTAGGTCTGTGTTGTTTTTTACTGCAATGTTGTTGTCCAGTTGTGTGTGTTGTCTGATAATTTTGTGTAGATGTTTTCCGAGTTTGTGTGCAGGGCATTACGGTAGTTGATAATGGGGCAGATCGGAATATCTTCTTTATGGATTTTGGGAAGCGCTAGGTGGGTAGGGGCTGATGGTCGGATTTGTTTCATGTAGGGCTTTTGTTTGTGTGTCATTATGTTGCTAGTAGGGTCGTGTTTTGGTTCTGTGATGTTGTTCTGTTCCATGAAGTTTTGTACTTTTTTGTGTAGGTTGTCTGTGGAGATGATTACAGTCGTGTTGCCTTTGTCTGCTTTTACACACAACTAGACAACAACATTGCAGTAAAAAACAACACAGACCTAGTAACAAAAATAAAAGACACACACATCCCCCATAATGTTGAAATTAAAAACCTATACACAAACATCCCCATATCTGAAACAATCACCATCCTACAAAACAAACTCAAACAGAACAACACACCAGATGAACTTATCAACGAAATAACAGAAACTCTGAACATCATTACAAAACAAAACTACTTTACTTATAACAATAAATATTACACACAGAATGATGGTCTACCCATGGGCTCCCCCATATCCAGCATTTTAGCAGAAGTCTTCCTCCAACACTTGGAAAAAACAAAAATACTCACAAACAATGACAGACGCTCACATAAAATACTATATTGGCACAGATACGTTGATGACATTCTAATACTATACAGGGGAAACAAAAAACAATGTGAACAGTTACTAATGCACATAAACAAAATACATAAAAACATAACCTTTACTGCCGAATACGAACACAATACCATAAACATCTTAGACCTCTCCATCACAAAACTTGAACACAGGCACAAATTCAGTATATACAGAAAACCGACTACAACTGACACACTAATACACAACTCCTCCAATCACCCAATACAACACAAACTAGCTGCCTTCAGAACCATGATACATAGACTTAACAACATCCCCCTAGATGAAAAAGACTACAAAGATGAACTAAACACGATAAAATATCTAGCAGAATCCAACGGATACGACAGAACAATAGTCAATAAACTCCTACACAAAACACAAAACAAACAACAGACAAAGACAGGTAAATTTCAATACGGAAGAAAAAGAAATGTTAGCGAAAGGCTTAAAATACGCACCGCCACCAGAATTAAATCAAGAAAAAACGATTATTGAATGCGAAAGCATAATACAAAAACTAGGAAATGAAAATGATAAAAAAAGAATAAGGTGGGAAGTAGGGAATGTAGTAGATAAAATATTTAAGAAAAGTTTGTATAATTCAAAGAATGAACAAAAAATCAAAGCAACTGTAACTAAACTAAAGAATAAAATAAAGAAGAATGATATTATAGTTACGAAGGCGGATAAAGGAAATACAATGGTACTAATGAGAAAGGAAGAATACATAAAGAAAACGGAAGAATTTATAAGGGAAGGACCATACGAGGAAATAAAGTATGATTATACAAGTAAGTACCAGTCAAGGATAAAACAAATGATGAAACAGATAACATTTATAGAAGAAAATAAGAAAAAGTATTTATTGGAAAGTAATCCAACAGCACCAACTTTTAAAAGTCAGGTTAAGATACATAAAGAAGGAAAACCAATTAGACCGATTGTTTCTTTTATTAATGCACCTATTTATAAATTATCAAAGGAAGTTAGCAGAGTACTGAAAGAGAAATATGAATTTGGGACAAAATACAACATAGAGAATAATATAAAATTGATAGAAAAATTAGAAAATATTAGCATTAATGTAAATACAAAATTGATATCAATGGATGTTAAGGACATGTTTACTAATATCACAGTAAATAAAGTTATTAAGTTAATAAACGATAATAATATGGGAGAATACATGTATAAAAAGCAGTTGATGAAAGTAATTAAAGAATGTGTAAATCAGAACTATTTTAGGTTTAATAACAAGTTTTATATACAGAAAAAAGGTTTACCTATGGGGTCTTCATTATCCCCTATTCTTGCTGAAATATACATGAATGATTTTGAAAAGCAATTAATAACTTCCACTAAGTATAAAGACAATATAAAATTATGGTCTAGATACGTTGATGATGTATTAGTAATTTGGGAAGGAAGCATAGAAGAAGTGCATGAGTTTATAAAGGAGGTAAATAATAAGGATAAAAACTTACAATTTAAGGAAGAGATAGGAGGTAAGCAAATAAATTACTTAGACTTAAACATAGAAATTAAAGATAATGAGAAACTACAGTTTGGGATATTTAGGAAAGAGTCGTATTCTGATATAATTATACCAAGAGAGTCTTACCACCCATACAGATATAAAATGGCGGCAATCAATTCCTTTTGTTACAGAGCTCAGAAGTGTTTAAAAGAGACCGAATCAAAAGATAGGGAGTTAAAAACGATAAAGGGAATTGTAAGGAATAATAATTATAGCACCAACATAGTGGATAAAGTTATGAAAAGGGTCAACATACAAAAAGCTAAAATAGAACCAGAACAAAAGAATTATGCAGGGTCATTGACATACATAGGTTCACATACTAGAAAAATTATAAAATGTTTTAATAAATATGGAGTAGATATAGCTATTAAAAAATGTGAAACGGTATTTGATAAGATAAGGAATAAGAATATAGAAAAAATTCCAGTATTACAAAAAAGCGGAATTTATAAATTAAAATGTAAAGACTGCAACAAAGTGTACCTAGGGGAGACAGGACGAAAATTCGTATGCAGGTTGTCTGACCACAAACGTGGAGAAGGTAATAGAACAACCAATTCGTTATATGCAAGACATTTCATAGAAGACAACCACAAGTTTGTTAATCCTTTGGAAGAATACGAAATTGTAAAAGTAGTAAATAACACAGTTGAAAGGAAGCTTAGAGAGGAGTTAGAAATATTGAAAGAAAGAGAAAAAGGGTTAGACAATTTAATTAATATTAAAATTAAATTTGATAATGAAGAAATATTTTATAACATGATTAAGAAGTAAATGAGAGAGGGCAGATAGATAAGATTAAGAATTATATTTCATAGTACTAATTGGTTGTTTTAAAATAAGGGTGTGTGACTGACCCACGTGTGTGTGGAGAGGAAGAGGGTAGTTTAAAAGGATGCACACACACACACACACACACACACACACACACACACACACACAAAAGGAATTTACTAGAAAAATATGTAACTGTACAGATGGTGAGACAGAGTTTAGGGGGTGGGGAAGGGTCATTAATTTTTAGTTTGTTGTGGGTGAGCAGGGTGTTGGAGAGGGGTGAAGGGTTGGGTTTTACATATTTCCTGTCTATTCCTGATCTGACGATGAGCTGTGAAGCTTGAAAGCGCTAATCGGAATAATTTTTATATAGTGGTGTGCAATATTGATCATTCTGATTGTGATTTCAACCACTAACACAAATTTCTTCATTAAATTCATAACACTAACATACATCAACAAACAAACTGAAAAAATAGCCCACAAATTCAAAAAAGCAGGATACAGAATCACTTACAAAACTACTAAAAAAACAGAACACACTATCAAAACACACACACAAAGCACAAAACAAATTCGATCTACCTGGTGTTTACAAACTAAATTGCTCAAATTGCAACAAATTCTACATTGGCCAGACAGGACGTAGCTTCAAACAGAGATACATTGAACACACAAAGGTACTCTACTCCACTACAGAATCCACCTTTGCAAACCACCTCATTGAAGCAAACCACACATACAAAAACATCGACAATAACATGAACATTCTACACGTACACACAAAAGGCCGAAAACTAGACAGTCTAGAACAATTGGAAATATACAAACCCACGAAAACAAATAAAAACGACATCCCAAATGAACAGACACAATTCAAATCGCACGCATTATTCGAACATATCTCACCCCACACACACAACATCGATCTTTCAAAATTCGATTCCGTCACCCACAACAGGACGGACAGCGCTACCAGCGGCAACCTCTTAAGAAGCTTTTTAAAAGTGAAAACCGGTTCAGGTTGTAAGGTAAAACTTTATGTTTTTACTCATAAAAAACTTTGTGTTCTGAGTCGTTAATGTAATAGTTGTATTTACATATTTCTTGTTGAATTTTAGAAAAGATAGTTTGACTTTGACCTCTGAAATTTCTCCATCTTATCTGGGTGGGCCAAGAAAATTTTCAGTGGGCCTTTACCCGTAGCGCCACCACTGCATGTGCTCCTTCAAACAAAAAGACAAGTTCTCCATTAGTTGTACTACTGTTTCTGGAGAAAATAAACTTTGAGGGTATCAGCTCTGTTGAAGCTTATATAAGATCAAAAGTTAGCTTAACCAAAGGTAAAATATCATTAAGACTTTTATCAAATATTAGTGTTCTGGATTTTTAAAAGTGCGTTATGTAATATTTTATAATGGACACATCATGGACAACAAAATCCAAGAAGTTAAATTTTCCTTTGTTCTAGTTTAACTCAAATTTTAAACTGAATTATTTTATATATTGATAACTATTTTTCACTGAAATATAGTACAACAGTATTTACCAGAATTGCCGTGCATACAAAAACACCATACTTCAATGTTAAAAAAAAGCAGCAAGCGTAGGCTTTGCCTTAGGCACAAATTTTCTTTGCCCAGCCATGCTCTTTCACAGGGCTGGTGTAGGAAGTCATTGCAGCTGTCTGCAAGCACTGGCTATGTCATTTGTTTCAGTTTTTGTTCAGTACTATTCATTGTTAGATTCCATTCCACTACAGAATCCGCCTTTGCAAACCACCTCATTGAAGCAAACCACACATACAAAAACATCGACAATAACATGAACATTCTACACGTACACACAAAAGGCCGAAAACTAGAGACTCTAGAACAATTGGAAATATACAAACACACAAAACCAAATAAAAACAACATCTTAAACGAACAGACGCAATTCAAATCACACGCATTATTCGAACATATCACATCTCACACACACAACATCGATCTTTTGAAAATCAATTTCGTCACCAACAACAAGATGAGCAGTGCTACCAGCTGCAACCTCTGAAGAAGCTTTTTAAAAGTGAAAACCGGTTCAGGTTGTAAGGTAAAGCTTTTACGTTGTTACCCATAAAAAAGTTTTGTGTTCCGAGTCGTAGTGAAATAATTATATTTTGTTAGATTCTGTTGAAAATTAAGTAATCCTACTGGTATTTATTACCACTTGCTAAAAAAAAAGAATTCTTTATAGTATTTTCATGGGGTATGGTAAGTATACCATTTTACTATGTACAGTAAGATTGTATTATATTTTTTGGTAGTGGAAATCACAGTCATTATTTCCTCTTTCTTCTTATTCTTCCTGACTTTTTTAATATTTTCTTGGTTTATTTTCTTCAACAAATCTCGCCTTCTCAGTCACCTTTATTAAATCCCTCCCTCTAAATCATTGCTTAAAAAGTATATAATCCCTATTGTGAGATCTCCCTCGGTTAGTCTCACTCTAATATCTCTTTTCAGCATCTACTTTCTGAGATTTATCTAATGGTTCTCTAATCTGTACATTGATGACTGAGTCTCTTTCAATCCTTCCCATATTAATTTATGTTGTATGTATTTTGTCCCTCATGTGTGACTTGCAAGTATCTTCTCATGTAACCCAGTTCCACAGTCCCAATTTTGTATATACATATTTTTTTAAAGGGCCATATATCTGCATATATGTTACTAGACTTTAAAGAATGCAATGGAGTATCCTTTTGTTGTATTGCTTGAGTAATCTATTATTTCAGGTAAATCTATGTTGTTATTTACTTCCGTGTTTTCAAATTATTATTACTCTGACCTCACTGTTCTCAACAAACTTGTAACTGCGTACAGTAACTTAGTCTGAATATTTTAATTGTCATAATCATATAACCACAATTGGTGTTTTGTATAAACATAAAAAACCGAACTGCTTTGAACAGCTGCTGTTAAGTGACGCAGTGCTTAAAATTTGTTACATATTTTGTTTACAATTATATTTCCTTCCAGCCATGTTGTTGATGATATCATCACTATGGAATGTGTGAGGTTTCTTGTTACAGATTGTCTGAAGCAATAGCGTGGCGTGTGTATATAACAGCTGTTGTCGGTTGCTGTTCGGCCTAACATGTAGGCAAAAAATTAATTATTTGTACCTTATCTTAGAATTGTATTTGTAGTCTACTTGTACTGCAGCTCTATTCAGCAATCTTATCTAGAAAGAGTCATAATATGCAGGCATTTTCTTTAGGTTTTGTAAAAGAGATTTTTCAATTAAGATAAGGGGTAGTCCAGATAGTCTGTTCTGTAAGTATGTATTCGCTGCAGGGCTGAAAAATTACCATTTTGCAGAAGCACTTGTAACAGGAATTGTAAGTAACAAGGCCCACAGTTTTGTAATTTCCTATAATGCTTTAGTAAGTCTACTGCCATGTAATTATAAATGGTCGACTTGTCTCTAAATTGCTGGAAACGTGTACATACAAAAGGTCATTTTTCAGACGGGCCTATTAAAGATCCTACCTTAGTTTTTTTTTAATAACACTTTGAATGCTTTCTTTTGGAAATTGTTTTTTTTTAAATTGCCATATTTTTTGCAATCTAGTACTGCAAGAGATTCTAGTTTATCAATATCTGAAAATTTAATGGTAATTTGGCTTTTCAGAATGTTAATTATTTCAAAGAAAAGCCATCAGGAGGAAATTTTGTCATCAGAACAAATACTAATTTCATTTACTCAAGTCCTTTTTGTGTATGATGGTTCTTCCAGTTCATTTAAAGTTTCATCCTTGTCCCAAACTTGATCAAAACTATCGTGCAAAAATAATGAATAGCTTAAACATTTACAGGTTTTATTGTTACACTAGCCTGCATCTATTATATTTTCCTGTGAAGTACTGAACAAAACATCAGACTTTGGAAGTATAGCAGAAATCATTTCAGGTAAAAATTTAAAAGCAAATGTTGCAAATTTCTGATAATAACCAACTTCACAAGTTAGTGTTTCAGCATTCCACCTCCTCACTGTCAACTATGGACATTCCTAAGATTATCCATGTCACCAAAACCATCACTATTCCACGCACTTTTTTCTGTTGAAAACAAAATACAGCACAAAAGTGTCATCAACTTAGTACACCCACATAGCCAAGAATATTCCTTGCAACATGCAGTGTTAAAATGCCGATCACAACTGCCAAATTGTTTTGATTTAAAGCCTTTATATTAGGAGTAAATCTACCATTATTAACAATATCACCCATTTCCATAAACGTACGCCAACCAAAAGAGTTTTTAGTAAATTTTCCATCACGCAATTAAATTCACTGGCAGAAGAGAGGATCCTGGTTCAACGGAATCCGGAGACCATTATATTTACACAAAATAAATTAGAATACAAATAATAGAGTAACACAGAGAAACACATAACTAAACGAACAAAACAGAAATCGGTGCAAGTAGTAACCGGTATGCGCTGCTAACTGAGCATTTTGCTGGTTTATACAGCAGCAACACATCGGGCGGACGAATGTGTCTGCTTAACTAGTATGTACAGTGACAACTACTACAAGGTCAATGACACTCGGAGTCAAACATAGCCGACATCTAATCCGGCAACACACCATTAAAATGACAGTGCAAGCACCCAGCGGTATGAAAGCAATACAACAACGCTTTTCTTCAAGTTTCCTTACTAATATTGTTCACATTTCAAATTAATCAATAACTAAAGTATTTACTCTTTGATATAATTAACTGTATTTTTTTTATTTCCTGTACTGTTGCCGCCGGCAAAAGCAGTTACATGGACACCACGCTACTGGTCTGAAGTGTGATCAGTGACCAGTTCATAGACATGTAGCCTGCCTGGTATTGAACGTACTTTAACAGCACAGAATGACAGTGCTATGTACAGGGTGTTTCATGTAAAACGCAACCCACTAATCAGCCTTCTGTAATATTTGAATTTACCGCCAAACTCCCCTACATTTTACTGGAATAGACTCGTCCAACAATTGAACATTGTGCCAGCGCAGTAAACTGCCACTGATACCTATGACAAAGCGGTCATAACGCTCAGTGCATTGTTAGAGAGAAAATGGTTTTTTCGCAAGACGAACGTGTTTTTATTCTTGAGTCGTACTTTAGCACGCGATTAGTGGTTGCAGTGCAAGAATCTTTTTGCCATAAGTACCGTGATAAACCAGCACCTAACAAGACATCGAGTTTAATAAAATTTACAAGTTTTTGAAAGCCCTCATCGTAAAAATCTGCCGCTTGTGATTTCAGCCATTCATTAACGCCCGCCTTCAGCTCTTTGTCGTCTTCAAAGCGCTGTGTGCTACCAGCCACTTTTTCATACGCATGAACAGGTGATAATCGCTCAGTGCCAGATCAGGGCTGTATGGGGGATGATTGAAAAGCTCCCATCCAAACTTTCCCAGAAGTTCTTGCGTTCGTGATGCTGTATGCGGTCGGGCGTTGTCGTGGAAGAACAATACCCCGGAGCTCAACTTACCGCGTTGCTTGTTTTGGATTGCTCTCTGCAGCTTTTTTAAGGTTTCACAGTAAACCTCGGAGTTGCTTGTGGTACCCCGTTCCATCAACTCTACCAGGAGAACCCATTTTCTGTCCCAAGAAACTGTCAACATCATTTTCCTTGCTGACAAGGTCTGCTCATCATCGTGCACATTGGTGCGACCATTTTTAAACAGAACACACCACTGCCTTACTCCATTACATTCTTCCCATACACCTCACACAGTCGCCGATGAAAGTCCACCGGTCTTCAGTTTTCTGCTTGCAGAAATCGTATTACTGAGCGCACTTCACAGCTGGCGGGATTTTCAATTGCAGCACTCATTTTAAAAATTATTATTAACAAGCACCTACAGCAACAAACCATGAACACTTGAACAACTGTAGGTCAATATCGAACAAGCTGTTTTAAATATCAACCCAAATACTCTAAAAAAAGTTGCAAGAAACACAGTGAAAAGGGTGGAAGCGTGTATTCATGAAGATGGCGGCCACTTCCAGCATTTACTCTAGAATTTTAAGTATTGTAAAGTTTGGAAATAAAATATTTAATTAAATACTTTACATATGCCTTTTTTATTTAAATGTAATTACTGACATAGGTGGGTTGCGTTTTATATGAAACACCCTTTACTTCACTCAGTTTCTAATTTATTGTTTTGTGTATTTCTAATTTTTTTATTAATATTGTTGTGCTAGGATTTTTAAATAATTAGTTGATTATCCGTAGGTATATGTTGAGTTATTTGTTTTTAGTGTTTTGTTAACTTAATCACTTATAAAATTAAAGTTTTAATTACTAAGAAAAATTAATCAAATGACAATCAATTGTAAATGAATAATCATAAGTCCTCTTCATTCTTGGATTTTGTTGTCCACGACATGTCCGTTGGTTAACTAATTATAAGTATAATACTACTGACTCGGAACACAAAGCTTTTTATTGGTAAAAATGTAAAATTTTTACCTTATAGAATGAACCAGTTTTCGCTTATTACAAGCTTCGTCAGAGGCTGCCACTAGGAGCACTGTCCGTTATGTTCTTGGTGACAGTGCCATCGTTTGAAAGATCGATGTTGTGTGTGTAAAATGTGATATGTTCAAATATTATGTAAATATAATTACTTCACTACCGACTCGGAGCACAGATTGTGTTCAGAGTCGGTAGTGAAGTAATTATATTTAGTTAAATAACAGATACGTCATGGACAACGAAATCCAAATATTATGTGTGATTTGAATTGTGTCTGTTCGTTTAGTAAGTCGTTTTTATGTGTTTTTGTGTGTTTGTATATTTCTAATTGTTCAAGAGTGTCTAGTTTTCGGCCTTTTGTGTGTACGTGTAGAATAACCATGTTGCTGTTGATGTTTGTGTATGTGTGGTTTGTTTCATGAGGTGGTTTGCTTCCTCTTTATTATTACATAATCATTGTACACATTTGGTGGTTGTTCTGTATAACTGTAAAGAGTTATAAAATTGAAAGTAAAAAAGAAATAATTATAACAAAATTCGAATGACTTAGTAAAATTTTTATGAAATACAAATTTCTTTAACATAATTTTTGGAATATTACACAAATTAGTAATGTTATATAAAGTACAGATTGATTAATATTTGCCATTATTAATATTGCCTTTGACTAGAGAATTGGGTACTATGTTACTGAAAACTCAACTTAAATGAAGCATAAATGTGATTACACATTGTATTAAGTAATTACTGTACATAATTTGAAATTTAATCAGAGTTCTCTGCACCCACAGTGTAATTTAATTTTTTGTCAATTTTGTCTTGTTTTTGACCATAGTCTATTGGTGTTTGTTCTTCAGTCAGGCATTTCAGTTACTTCTACAGTACTCCCTCAGTGGTTATCTTGAAAAATGATAACCAGCAACAACGGTGAATTCACTTGCTTCAGCTGGTCTACCTATGTCATCATTACACCTGTTGATAATGCGTTTTGCTTAGCGATAGATTTGGCCAATCTTGTGGCAGATTGGATTTCCACCAGGTAAATTGTTTTCACTAACTCATGTAGTTCCCTCTTGTCCATATCATCTGACTAGGCGTTTGAGCTGGCACAACTTCTCTCTGTCTTCTCACATAGTTACAACATTGCTTATAATGTATAAATTAATAAATTATCTTAGATCCGTCATGTGACTTTGTTTTATATTTAAAATACAACGGATCTAAGGTAACTTATTAATTTATAAATAACAAAGTGACTTGGATACCAATAATAATATATTTAATATTTATAATATGTTTACCTCCAACATTTTTCCTTGTTTGGAACATGTTTCAGGACACTTAGTGTTCCCATTCTCAGCCTTCTTAATTTTGAATATTGTGGAGTACTTGTTTGTTGGTTGGTTGTTATTATGGTTTCCTGTTGGTTTTTGGTATTTTAAATTGGTATTATTGTGTGTGATTGTGCTTGTGGTGTACATATTAATATTTTGTGTATTTTCAATGTTGAGTGCTCCGAAAATTGTGACATGTTTTGATTTGTATTTGTTCAGGTATTAGTCTGTTTTGTGTGTGTAAATTTTCCCAAATGTTCATTATGGTGCCTTTGTGTGGTATGCGTTTTATTAGTGTCATGTTGGTTATGTCTGGGAATTCATGGCCACTGTTTATTACATGTGTGGCGAAATTAGATTTATATATTTATCGTTTTTTGTATGCATTTAGATGTTCAAAATAATGTTTTTTCAGTTGTTTTTTTGTCCTATGTAAATGTTTGATTTCAATAAATTGCAATAAATGTAAAGATATTATAAATATTAAATATATTATATACATCAAGAAATAGACTGTAGCAAAAAGTATTTGAATCAATAATAATAATTTCAATCAAAAATTACTAGTAGCAATAATAATATGTATGTCAATTTATAATATTTTACATCACCTTGTAAAGATTTGAGGATTTTAGTTCAATGTGCCTGATCAGTTCCCAGTTACTTCACCGTTTGAATACATTTCCATTATAACTTACAGCACTATACATCATAAGTGGAAGGAACATGAAGAAGAGTTTAGACTGTGTTGCTTCCATGTGAACTACTGTGTTAAATTATTCAACAATTTCCAGGATAAATCTAGTGTTTGCTACATTTGGCAGTGAATGTGTTTCTGGGAACTCACGATGTTCATACCGAAACTTGTGTACAAGCTGCCTCAGAGTGTTCTGCAAAAAAATACAGTCCATTTATCAGTAACCAAAGGAGTCAGTAACAGGTACCAATAAGCGTCAGTCCCTCTCAGATCATTTTCCACATAATAGCAATGGTATTCAATGTACACTCATAGTGATCTTTCTAATTATTCTTTGTATTCATAACATAGAACTACATAATGCTTCAAGTGTAGAAAGTATTTTGTAGTAAATTATTGGAAAGATATAACTGGCTTGTTTAAGTGTCCAAAATGTATCTTATTATTCCAGTCTCATGTATTGTAATCAAACATGTACTGGTGCATGAGGCCATAACTTAACATAATCTCAAGAAATTAAACAGAAAAACATGTAACTAAAATCAAGGTAACCCAGACTTTCAGAGGCTTCTTTTTTATAACTATGTAAGAAACTCAAGCGAATAAGCTTGGAGCATGCATTTAAAATTGACAATTTTCAGAATATAAATTTCATAAATTTCTTTTATTCAGTAATATGAACTGAAGAAATCTTAGTATTCAAGTAGTTAGACACAGTCTCTTTTAGAACTGAAAGGTATATTGTCTTTCAGTTATAAAAAAAAAAAGCAATCTAAAAGAGATTTTTTTCTTGGATTTTGTTGTCCATAACTTGTCTGTTAATTAACTAATTATAAGTATAATATTACTGACTCGGAATATGCTCAGAATATTGCTTTGTTTTTATGCTTAAGCCAGCAAGTACTTATACTTTATTTGTACAAATAAATCACTATTTTTTTCTCGAAATAATTGTTGAAATCCAATTCAATGTTGTGATATAGCAAACAATTTATTGAAACCCATTAAATTCTTGGATTTCGTTGTCCATGACGTGTCCGTTACTTAACTAAATATAATTATTCTTCGTATTGTTTAAATTAGCAGCCATCCTTACTATTTCTTTTATGAATTTGCTAACTGCTATAATTTTTATTGTTCGACTAAGCTTTTCGTCATCACTGACATCTTCAGGTCTTAAACAACCTGAAGACCTGAAGTTGTCGTTGTTTAAGACCTGAAGATGTCAGTGATGACGAAAAGCTTAGTCGAACAATAAAAATTATAGCAGTTAGCAAATTCATAAAAGAAATAGTAAATATAATTAATTCACTACCGACTCGGATCACAAAGTTTTTTATAGGTAAAAATAAAAATGTTTTACCTTATAGCCAGTTTTCACTTTTAAAAGCTTCTTCAGAGGCTGCCGTTGGGAGCACTGTCTGTCTTGTTGGTGACGGTATCGACTTTTGAAAGATTGATGTTGTGTGTGTGGGGTGTGATATGTTCGAATAATGCATGTGATTTGAATTGTGTCTGTTCGTTTAGGATGTCGTTTTTATGTGTTTTTGTGTGTTTGTATATTTCCAATTGTTCTAGAGTGTCTATACTAAAATTTTTACAGGAGAGGGATTGACGTTTGCAATGATGTCATCGCCATGTTGCCACTTCGTAACCATGTGTTTCTGTTGAATATCACGCAAGCGTAACTTTCGTTACTGCATTCACTCAAAACATACTTCTCGCAGACAAAACAAATCCAGTACACGCAGACTAAATATGTATTCCCCTACTTAAAAACTAATCTTCGATTTCGTTGTCCATGACGTGTCCGTTAATTAACTAAATATAATTATTACACTACGACTCGGAACACAAAACATTTTATAGGTAAAAACGAAAAAGTTTTACCTTACAACCTGAACCGGCTTTCGCCTTTTAAAGGCTTCTTCAGAAGTCTCGCCTTTTAAGGTTTTGTGTTCCGAGTCGTAGTGTAATAATTATATTTAGTTAAAAACTAATATTTATTCAGTTGTAACTACAGATAATTCATAAACTAAAAATGTGAATTCTTACGAGAATAATAAACGAGAACTTAATTAACTTCAGTGTTTTTTTAAATTAACTTCAAATGTTCAGAATCTTTAATTTTTTGATTTAACGATAAATGTGACAATGTGCAATAATCAACTTAATGTATAAATAAAGTAAAAATTAACAATAATAAAAAATATAAGACAGCAAAATAAGAGTCAATGTTTTGTTTTTATTACTTTTACCATAAAAACAAAACTGAAAATGAAATTATTATTACCTGTCTGTAGTTTTCTACCTGTGCCGTTAATCTAAAGGTGTTACACCACTTATGTCGCTACCAGAGTCACTGGATTCTGTCCCCAAATTTATTACCAGTTGTTCCACGGCGTCTTCTAATATGCCTTCGTTGCTCCATGCTTCGTCAATTACTTTCTTTGTATGCATCACTGCTTTTCTCCAATCGTCTGCAGTAACATTCGTAATGCCCTCACGTATCAATTTTTCTACTTCAGTTCCTGTAAAAGTCTTATTATTTCTTGCTACATATCCCTTTACTTGTGCCCAAATTAACTCAATGGGGTTAAAATGACAATGATACGGTGGTAATCTTACTACTTTATGGCCATGTTCTTGCGCTACTTTGTCAATTACGTATTCCGGAAAGCGGGGTTTACAACCTGACACCAACTCCAATAGCTCTGCTTTTTTCATGCTAACAGTCGTAGAAATGTTATGTTCATGAAGCCAGTGAATAATTTCTTCTTTACGTGTAGCTAATGTTGGCACTTTGTCGTATATAACCGAGTGATAAGGGGCGTTATCCATTACAACAGTTGACGGCACTGTGAGGTTTTTTAATAACGAGTCTGTGAACCACTTGGTAAAGTTTTCAGAGTTCATTTCTTTGTGGAAGTCACTCGTTTTCTTTTACTTAAAGGCATAAAAACAGTTAGGTATGAAACCTTTTGATGTCCCAGCGTGTACAATAATATATCTACCGTCTCGTCCTAAAGGTATTTTCATTGTTCCTTCCACAGTATCATCTGTCCAGCCTTTTCGTAAACTGTGACCTATGTTTACCCATGTTTCGTCTAACCAGACTATGTCTTCAATAGATTTAGTTTGAATTTCTCGTAGAAATCTACAACGTAAAGCAACTACACTTTCACTTTCCATAAGAACTATTCTCCCCGAAATGTTTGTAAACTTAAAACCGATATTTTGCAATACTTTCCTAACAGATGATTTACTACCGGCAAAAAGATCAGCTGCTGCTAACGACTTATGAAGTTTATTTATTGTTGGGTGCTCTTTTCTACAATAGTAGCTATAAATATGCTGTCGAATTGCATTTTCTTGGAAAGAATCTAACTTCGTAATTTTTTTGTCTATATTTCTTTTTTTATTAGGTGTATGTAACTTGGGCTCTGTATCACTAAAATCAGTAAGAAGATCGTCTTTCTCTTTTCCTATACGTACTATAAGATTCTTCCCTACTTCGCATGCGGCAGCTGTACGCTCTAAAACTTTATTAAAGGAAATTAACGGCCCCCGTTTGCTTTTTCTTTTTCAAAATATTCACGTACTGAACAGATAAGTTGTCTTGCCTGTCCATTAAATACTTTCCTTTTTCTTGTCTTGCGTATAGCTGAAGCACTCGTACTGGCGTCGGACATAGCTGAATGGATAATATTTACAATCACTATCACTTAGTCCACTAAATACTTAAATTTTACCACAAAATCACTTCTAAATATTAGACTAATATTCACTAAATTTAAAAAATATCACTCAATCATGCAAATGCACTAAAATATGATAATATTGTAAATTTTAAAACTGTTAAATTTCACTCACATCAAACCGTAGTAAACGCACTAGGCCTGCTGTTCAATTTACTACATGCACGTGGTAACGCACAAACAGCGGAACAACAAGTACGAGTTGACAACGCTGTGCTGTATAGTTTCGGCCAATCAGACCGCTCTAAACACCACGTCCCCCTCACTTGCAGACAAACGTCAATCACTCTCCTGTAAAAATTTTAGTATAGTTTTAGGCCTTTTCTGTGTACATGTAGAATGTCCATGTTATTGTCAATGTTTTTGTATGTGTGGTTTTCTTCAATGAGGTGGTTTGCAAAGGTGGATTCTGTAGTTGAGTGTAGTGCCTTTGTGTGTTCAATGTATCTTTGTTTGAAGCTACGTCCTGTCTGGCCTATGTAGAATTTGTTGCAATCTGAGCAATTTAGTTTGTAAACCCCAGGTAGATCGAATTTGTTTTGTGCTTTGTTTGTGTGTTTTGATAGTGTGTGTTCTGTTTTGTTACTAGTTTTGTATGCAATTCTGTATCCTGCTTTTTTTAATGCAGCTAGTTTGTGTTGTATTGGGTGATTGGAGGAGTTGTGTATTAGTGTGTCAGTTATAGTCACTTGTCTGTATATATTGAATTTGTGCCTGCGTTCAAATTTTGTGATGGAGAGGTCTAAGAAGTTTATGGTATTGTTGTGTTCGTATTCGGCAGTAAAGGTTATGTTTTTGTGTATTTTGTTTATGTGCGTTAGTAACTGTTCACATTGTCTTTTGTTTCCCTTGTATAGTATTAGAATGTCATCAATGTATCTGTGGCAATATAGTATTTTATGTGAGTGTCTGTCATTGTGAGGATTCTTGTTTTTTCTAAAGCTTTCTGAAACCCATTAAAATATAAAAGGTTGTGCATATGTATAAGCCTATTGACTTGTAATGGTTAGGATTTAAATAAAGCCACAAAACTTACTGTATAAATGCTAAAAACAAATTTTAAAAACATACCCCCTGTGCAGTCAACCGCATTTAACAGTCAGAATCCAGTAACCGATTCACCATTCCCAATATCTACAATTTCACAGAATTTTCTCACTTATTTGGTATACCCCCCTCCCCATGTCTGTTTAGATGGAACCCACTGAACACAAAACAGAATATGGTAGTATGATGACTGAAATAACTTTACTCAATTGTTCTAACACACATTTTATTATTGATAACTCCTCCAAAGCGATTACACAATAGGATATTATATTAATTTTTCCGAGTTTGGCAATTACACATATTTAAATCAGTAGATTATAGCCTTAAATAAGAATCAAATAAAACTTGGAAATTTATTTTTACATTAAACATTATAACCTTAATAGTTTACATGCATAACTTGATATATAATTATGATTAATTAAGTTCATAGGTAAATAAAGTCCTGGATTTTGATGTACACGACGTGTCCGTTGATTAACTAATTATAAATAAAGTATTACCAAATCAGCTATATCACTTATTTTAATCGGAAATTTTAATTAAGAAAGTTGTGTTAGTGGTTATAATCACAAACAGAATTAACACTGTGGCACACCACTATAGAAAAATTATTCCGAGTAGCGCTTTCAAGCTTCACAGATCATTGTCAGATCAGAAAATCACAGCTCATTTTCCGATCTGACGATGAGCTGTGAAGCTTGAAAGCACTAATCGGAATAATTTTTCTATAGTGGTGTCCAACAGTGTTAATTCTGTTTATTTTAATCAGTAGCCTCAGTCTTAATCTACAGTTTGGAATACAATTAAACGAAAATGCCAATTAAACCAAATTTATACTTTGATCATGTTTTATTTGAACATGTCTTGTCATAATATTTAATTTGAAAATGAATCACTTAATATTTAATTCAAATTGTTATATTTACTTTACCATAGACAATTCATGACACATACAGACTTCCCCATATGACACAGCTTCAGTTAATCTAAACATGACTGTTAAAATAAGTTACTTATTTTTCATGGACTGTGAAGTTGTTGGAATCCAAGGCTTCCGAGATGTCATCACAATGAAAAGTTTTGCAGTTACAGTACATTCTGCTGTCTAACCAGAATTGTAGCGTAAGTAAACACAACTGATATTACTTTTTAAATTTAACATGTAAAGAAAACATTAAATATTTATTAAAGTATCTACAACAAAATATAATAGTGTTACAACATTACAGAACATGCTACATGTTTCTCGGCTATTCCAGCTGTAATGTGACAATTACGTGACACTTGTCATGCATCCACAACAAGACTTTTCCAGACCATACCAGTCAGCACGCGCTGTGTTCAAGGCCGCAATCAATTACGTTCTAGTGTTTTCTAGTAGACACGTATTATGGAATACGCTGGAATCTCAGTGGGGTATAAGTACAAGACTTCAGCGGCACTTAGTTCAGTTTGAGTTGCGATTTATTCCAGTCCGGACTGAAGTATTGTAGCAAAGAGTTACGTGTTTTATAATTGTGTGAGACTCGTTGACATTAATATTGCGTGTGAACAATTTTTATTTGATTTGTTGTAAGAGACTACCTTGTTGATTACAAACTGTTTAACTGTGATAATTAAAGCTGGTCGCACGACGGATATATGGTAAATATCTATTATATTAATATAAGCGACTTGGAGACAACTAACCTAAAATGTATTATATTGAAGCCCGTCAGGCAAGTGTTGTCTACAAATACAAAAATGTTAAAATCAAAATGCTAAAAGTTGCACAAAACATTAAATTTAATAAAATGTGTATAAAAATGAATATCATACCAAAATTTGCACGCATAAATATTAATTCAAGAACACCGGCGGCACTCAAGACGAAACAAATAGCAGAAAAAATGTGGTTAACGCAAGAAATTAGACAATTATACAAAAAGAAAAACAGGTTAAATACGGATCTTTATAAAGCGCATTTAGAAATGTTAAAGGAAATTCACCCTGCAGTTATAGATGTTATCATGACCAAAATTAACGCTTTAATATCCAATTATTTTTATCATAAAGTATTAACCCATAATAAGAAAATACGAAATCTATATCTTACTCAGCATAAAAAAGAAAATAGACCAATAGATTGTAAACATGTGTTCTATGAACGTGTAACGAATACAACCAACATAGAGTTCACTAACCAAGAAATAAACGTGCTTAATAAAGGTCTGAAATATAATGTACCAAGATTTAATACGACAAACGAAATTGTCCATGAGGTAGTTAATGCTGAAGCTGCTATTAAAAGATTAAATGGTTCCGTTGCACAGAATGAAGCAAGGGTTTTTATCAACAACAAACTCAATAACGCAATTAATAGTAATAAATGTAAAAGTCAAAACAAATTTTTTAAAAAGTAAATATAAGCAGGATATCATGAATCTTAAAACCATAAAAAGTAAACTTGAGAAAAATGATGCAATTATAAGTAAGGCAGATAAGGGTGACACATTGGTGGTCATGCAGAAAAGAGAGTATACTCAAAAGGTATTTGATTTCATAAATAATAATAATATTAAGAAAATAGACCGGGATCCCCCAAAGGCTTATGTAAAAACTTTGAATAACACCATTAATCAATGTAATTTTTTGTTAGATGAGAAAACACGCAGATATTTAAAACCAATTAATGCCACGGCACCAAAATTCACAGGACTACCTAAAATCCACAAGGAAAGTACACCAATCAGACCAGTAATAAACTACACCACAGCTCCCGGATACAAAGCTGCTAAATTGTTAGTGACTTTAATTAAGAATAATATCAGGATAGCAAATAATTACAGTATAAAGAACAGTTATGAGTTTGTTGAAAAACTTAAAAAGATAGAAATACTACCACAGTATAAATTAGTATCGTTAGACGTAACTAATTTGTACACTAATATCCCCGTGAGGGAAACTATAGAAATTGTAAATAACAATTTAAAGGAAGTAGCTCAACTTAGCATGCAAAAAATCAATGAACTTATAAAACTACTTACAGTCGTCTTGGAACAAAATTACTTTACATTTGACAACGGGGTTTTTACACAAGATGACGGTCTGGCTATGGGTTCGCCACTGTCAGGACTATTAGCTGATATATATTTAAATTATTATGAGAATATGAACATAATATCGAATAAATTATACAAGAATAAAATCATTTTTTATTGTAGATACGTCGACGATACGTTTATGATATTTAATGGAACAAAAAGGCAAATACAAAACTTAAATAGTCACATAAACAGCATACACCATAAGATTAAATTCACATCTGAAATAGAAGAAGAAAATCAATTAAATTTCTTAGATTTAACCATTTTAAAAAACGAAGGAAAACTTCAATTTAAAATCTATAGAAAGGCCACAACAACGTACGTCACAATTCATGCCGATTCATATCATCCCACCTCGCATAAAATGGCAGCTTACAATAGTTTTGTGCATAGATTGCTAACTATACCGTTAAGTGAAAAAGACTACATTGAAGAGGTTAATACCATCAAGCACATAGCAGCGGCTAACGGATATAAAAGTTCATTAGTGGATAAATTAATAAGTAAACACAAAGAGAAGAAATTAAAAAAGTCGAACAATGATAACACACTTCCGGTTAATAAATACATATCTGCAGATTACACAAACATTTTACCAAATATTCTAGTTAACGAACTCAAGAAACACCATGTAATTGTAACCTTTCGTACAAATAACAACATTCAGAGACTTCTTAGCCGAAAAAACAGTATACCAGAAAGAAAAAGAACCGGCGTATACAAGATGAATTGCAGCTCATGCGACATGTTCTACATAGGCCAAACAGGCAGACCATTTGAAGAAAGATATAACGAACATCTTCCCAGAAGGGAATTACATAAAACAACATCTAATTTTGCCAGGCACCTGATACTATGTAATCATAACTACAGTGATTTTGAGACAAATTTCCAGCCTTTGCATTGCTGCAGGAAAGGAAAATACATGGACGCGCTTGAGGAATACGAAATATATAAAGCCGTCAAAATCAACAGTGATTATGTCTTGAATGATAAACTTACATTTTCACATAACATGTTGTACGACACGGCAATACTTGCACACGGGCGCCAGTAAATGAAATGTCACAGTACATATGGGCTATAATAAGCAAAACAGGTTTATCAGTGGCTATATAAACAGTGAATCAGTTGATCGATATTGTCCACGCGAAAGCAGTCGATCGATATAGTCCACGCGAGAAATATAAACTTTCATGTTCGCGTCTGTGAGTTTCCAATATCGTAAAAGTGCACTTTTACCGTAATGATTTTAGTGTTTTTAATTTTTTAACGATCTCATATGAGTGATTAAGATTCTGAAGATGGCAATTCGTTGCCGAAACGCGTCAAAATAAGACGAGAAAAACGAAGTCGCACGACGGATATATGGTAAATATCTATTATATAAAGCTGGTGATTAGTGACTTAATTGGTGTCTTGTATTTTATTTTCCACTGCACCATATCAGTGGCAGCTGGTGGTTACAAATTTTGGTGGTTGCAGTAGTCGGTTGAGTGATGGGGGGGAGTTAAAAGAACACATTAAACAGGAGGCAGACCTACTACATATGTGCATCATAAATAGTGCTGTCGTATGGAAAAAAAATAGAAAGTTACTGTTTTTCAATTATTTGAGCAGTTAATTTATGAGAAATTCCAAGTAAGTTGTGTCAAGACAGTTCATCTAACAAACATGATGCAAGCGACTGAGGATCATGTTTAGGAGAAGCAATGAAACCCCAGAATCTTCAACCTGTTTAACTGTTTATCTTTCAACGATACACTATGACCATTTGAAAAACATTAGCAACATCAGTGGTCTCATCAGCAATTACAGCCAAATAATCCGCTTCTTGTATCTTACTAGTTATTTCTTTGTGGCATATTTCTAACATTATATTTAAAGAATCACTTTCAATGGTTTTTGAGGTGCCCTTAAATGCAGTTGCTTCCTCTAAATGACTTTTCATTGCTGTGTCAAGCTCAGAACTGAATCCAAATAAGCCTCGAAATACACCAGGATCTGATGAAGACTCAGTCTCATTATGACCCTGCAAAGCTAATTCAAAAGCTCCACAGAAGTGAATACAGTTTATTATTATATTTAAGACGTACCAATTATTGCATACTCTTTCGTTGTGTAAAAAAATATTTCGTCTATATTCACTGTCCAGCTGCTGTGCTATATGTACCTAAAAAAGAAAACTGAAAAGCATTCTTTATATGTACACTTAATGCCTGACGATATCTTATTTTTTCAGCTAGATGATTAATATCTTTCATTCCGAATTTCGTCCAGGGGTTCCCTCCAAATAATAAACATGGAAAACAAAATAAAGAATTTCTTTCGTCACAACCACATAACCAGTTAGTATTTTCATAATATTCTACTTTAAATGATCGATTAAATTGTCGCCCACCTGATTTTACAATTTGATTTATTGTTAAGGGAAACATTTGGCGCCCTAGCCATTGGATCTTAATGCTATTCATTTTAAACTAAAAAAAAACACATTGTTTAAAAGCACGTTGAATCAGTAACTCCAAAAAGCACAGACACAAAAAACACGGCAGCATTAAACAAAGAAAAAATAATACAGTACTTAACACACAGTTTAATTAATAAAAAGTCAATTGACACTTTATTATCACAATCGCAGTTATACCAAATTATTACTATAATTTTATAAATTCAAACAATGGCTAACATTTATCTTGAAGCAATGTAAACACTAAACCTGACACCTTACAAATCAAGAAGGCTGTGCTTGCTGACTTCACATAACACAACTAACGATGAGCTACATCGCTACTAGTGGAACATTGCAGAAGCTTGTGCAACCGCTTAGCTAACATTGGGAACATACAGCAACTGTGAAGAGTAACGCACATTCTCCCATATGTTTGTGTAGTAAGCTCTGCCATATACTGTTCAAGTTGCAAGTGGGCTCAACCACCAGCCTGCGCCCCACATTTGAATTGCACGGGAACATTACCGCATAAAATCTAATATGCTTTCCGTTGAAATTTATGACACTTTTAACTGCTTAATGTTTTCGTATATTATTTTACAGTTTAGTTATTCTATTTTGGTGGTTGTGCAATGCTGCAACCATAGCACCAGCCGCCACTGCACCATACGACGATCAGTAGACCGTCGTAACAATAGTACTATGCAATCCTCTATTATAACCGTTGCCCTGCTCTAATTAAACAAGCAAAACTAGTTCTTGGTTGTAACTTGACTATTCGGCATATGTCTGTCTAACTATCTGGTGTATGTCTCATGATAATTTCTGAATTGATAAACCGGTTCTCATAAAATATGGCATGTGTGTACGTTCTTTTACTTTACAGGTCTCTGTTGTTTCTTTAGAACAAAGAGATAGAACAAGCAGCTTATCAAAAATACCATCAGACAAGAACCAGATACTGTCAGACAAGATCTGGATATTTATAAGCAGAAATATAAAGCTGTGAAATACATTATCTAGGAAGCACATGACAAATCATGGAATAGATTCATTAGTAATACAGAGGACGATATACATGAGTGCCAAATGAAAGCATACAAATTAATGAATCATCTCAACCAGAAAGAGACAAGCCAGTATATCTGCATTGATTGCAAATGACAAATGATTAAGCACACAAGGAGCTACAGTATAATCCTAACGTTTTCTAGGAAGCTGCGTAAGACATAAGAGAGGACACAGATATATAGATTCAATAACGTTTTAAGAGCTACAAGGGGACACTCCACTTAAGTATCAGAAAAGAATGTCTAATATCAAGACAGGGGCACAAGAAGTCTTCTGTCTTTGATGGTTGGAGAAAAAAAATGTATTTTAAAAGATACTTGATTGATACCAGAGAAGGTACCATTGTACCACTGTAAAGAAAGATCAATTCCCTAGGTCATCATGTGTATATACTAAATGGTGTAGATCAGCGGTGCACAACCCGCGGCCCGCGGGCCGCATGCGGCCCTCAACCTCACTTTATGCGGCCCGGAGGAAAAAATATAAGTCCACATGTTTAAAATTGTGTATGGAAATTTACCCATATTTGTTGGTTTGATCGGGAATTAGGTTGACCAGGGTCAGGTGGTGGTGGTAGTGAGGGACACTCACTGTCTACGCATGCGTGAACTACTAGTAGGCTGGCAGCTGGCAGTAGGTAGCAGCAATTCTCGTAGCGTGTAGTGTTAGTTCAGTTCTTCAGTTTCAGTAGAGACCAATCTGTATTTGGCATTCGTGTGTTTTTAAGTGATTACTTTTTTGTAACATTTCACGATCATGTCTGTGAAAAAGCATAAAGTGACTGACGAATGCCGTGTGTTTCAAGAGGCATGGAGCTAGAGGTATTTTTTATAGAGTATAACGGTAAAGCAACATGCCTAATTTGCAAAGAAACCGTGGGTGTAATGAAAGAGTACAATGTGAAGAGACATTACGATACAAAACATGCTGGCAAATACAAAGAGTAGATGGGACAATTGCGAACGGATAAGGTAAAAGAATTCCAACGTAAACTAACAAGTCAACAAAATCTTTTCCGGAAAGTGACTGATGACTCAGAAATTGCAGTTAAAGCAAGTTTTGTTTTATTGTATCTAAAATTTTAGTTAAAAAAATGAAGCCGTACAAAGATGGAGAGCTAGTTACAGAATGTCTGGAAGAAGTAGCAAATATAGCTTTCCCGGAGAAAAAAGTATTTCAAAAATTAGTCTTAATCGTATGACAGTCTCCAGAAGAGCAGAAGAAATGGTATCAGACATTGAAAAAACATTGAAGGAAAAAATATTAGAATTTAAGTTTTTTTAATTGGCCATGGATGAAAGCACAGACGTCACTGACACAGCACAACTTTCAATTTTTATCCATGGTATTAATGAAGATTTTCACATAACAGAAGAAATTACTGGCATTAGTTCCTATGAAAGATACAACCAAAGGTTCAGATATTTATTGTGAGGTGAAAAACATTTTGGAAAAGTACAATTGAGACCTAAAACTATTATATGGCATTCCAACAGATGGTGCGCCAGCCATGGTGGGAAAGAAGCAAGAAGTAGTAAACTATTTAGCAACAGATTGTAAAAACATGGGCAATGATATAGTCGCATTCCACTGCATTTTACACCAAGGGAACCTTTGTGCACAAACTATTCATATGGAGCATGTGATGAAAGCAGTGATCAAAGTATTAATTTTGTTTTTATATAGTATCCAAGTCACTTTTTCACAATAATTTAATTACCTTGTATCCGTCAGTGACTTCGTTCTAGCGTTTTTTATATAGACGCGTTTTGTGACATGTGTCACATCATCAGTAATCCTCGTCAAATGTTAAAATTCACATAAAACACATAAAAACACATTTGCACATATTTACTAAATTACAATAACGACACACACATAACACGATGTAACTTCGGCTTCGTTGGACCGATCCGACCGCGTGTGTAGTTGCCAAGCCACTAATGGAACTAAGTCAATCCTTATCACCAGTCATTACCGTCATGCGTGATTACATTTAGGGCTGTATCATATAGTGAGTGAGATTGAAACCTTAATTGTTCGTTTAGTATACTGTTATTGTTGATATTCTTGTCTTTAAATGATTTATAAATCTCAAATTCCTCGAGAGCGTCCATTAACCTACCCTTACCGCATACATGGATTGCTTTGAAATTAGTATTGAAATCTGTGTAATTATGGTTATGCATCATTAGATGGCGCGCATAATTAGATTTGGTCTTGTCTAAATCATCCCTTGGTAGATGTTCTTTGTATCTTTTCAAGAAAGACCTGCCAGTTTGACCCAGATAGAAACAATCACAATCATCACATGACATCCTGTAAACACCTGTTTTCTCTTCTAACGGGAATGGTTGTTTTATGCGTAACAAATTAGAAATATTATTATTTGTTTTAAACGCGACTTTTATATTGAATTTAGAGAACACATTGGATATAATGTTAGGTAAAAGGCTACCATACACTGTCGTTATATACTTTTTATTATTGTTAACTTCATTATCATTAATGGTATTATGGTGGGATCTAGTTTTATATAGGTGTCGCTTAAGAAGTCTATCTATCATCGAACTCTTGTACCCATTCGCTATTGCTATGTGCCTTATTATATCCAATTCGTCCTGAAAGTCCTTTTGGTTAAGTGGAATCATTACCAACCTATGAACAAAACTGTTGTAAGCCGCCATTTTCTGACTATATGGGTGATGGGAATCGGCGTGTATAGTTTTGTTCATAGGTTGGTAACGATTCCACTTAACCAAAAGGACTTTCAGGACGAATTGGATATAATAAGGCACATAGCAATAGCGAATGGGTACAAGAGTTCGATGATAGATAGACTTCTTAAGCGACACCTATATAAAACTAGATCCCACCATAATACCATTAATGATAATGAAGTTAACAATAATAAAAATAATAATAAAAAGTATATAACGACAGTGTATGGTAGCCTTTTACCTAACATTATATCCAATGTGTTCTCTAAATTCAATATAAAAGTCGCGTTTAAAACAAATAATAATATTTCTAATTTGTTACGCATAAAACAACCATTCCCGTTAGAAGAGAAAACAGGTGTTTACAGGATGTCATGTGATGATTGTGATTGTTTCTATCTGGGTCAAACTGGCAGGTCTTTCTTGAAAAGATACAAAGAACATCTACCAAGTGATGATTTAGACAAGACCAAATCTAATTATGCGCACCATCAAATGATGCATAACCATAATTACACAGATTTCAATACTAATTTCAAAGCAATCCATGTATGCGGTAAGGGTAGGTTAATGGACGCTCTCGAGGAGTTTGAGATTTATAAATCATTTAAAGACAAGAATATCAACCTTAACAGTATACTAAACGAACATTTAAGGTTTCAATCTCACTCACTATATGATACAGCCCTAAATATAATCGCGCATGACGGTAATGACTGGTGATAAGGATTGACTTAGTTCAATTAGTGGCTCGGCAACTACACACGCGGTCGGACCGGTCCAACGAAGCCGAAGTTACATCGTGTTATGTATGTGTCGTTATTGTAATTTAGTAAATATGTGCAAATGTGTTTTTATGTGTTTTATGTGAATTTTAACATTTGACGAGGATTACTGATTATGTGACACATGTCACAAAACGCGTCTATATAAAAAACGCTAGAACGAAGTCACTGACGGATACAAGGTAATTAAATCAAAGTATTAAATTTTCTTCGTTCCAGAGGACTCACTCATCGCCAATTCCGAGAATTCGTATTACAATTAGACACCCAGTATGACGATGTTCTTTATTTCACACAAGTTCGTTGGCTTAGTGCAGGAACAATGCTGAAACGAGTGTATGATGTGTAAAGAGATAATTATCTCTTTGAAAAGCCGTGATGAGAATCTGGTAACAGACTTTGAGAACAATGAATGGGTGTGCGATTTATCTTTCTTAGTTGACATAACCCAACATCTTAATGAGCTAAATACCAAACTTCAAGGAAAAAATAACATGATACACAATCTGTTTTACTTAATAAAATCGTTAGAGGTTAAACTGATTTTATGGCAGTCACAGCTGACATCTGGGCTACTGACACATTTTTCTACAATGAACAGTTTTGCAGCAAGTTCTGAACAACCCATTAAATTCACTAAATATGCCTCACTTATAGAGAATCTTCAAAATGAGTTTAAACGTCGATTTCAAGATATGAGAAAATGTGAGAAATTGTTTGATATGTTTGCTCTATCATTCACTACTGATGTTGAGATAGTGCCCATTGATATCCAGATGGAGCTAATTGATCTTCAATCGAACTCTGAATTGAAGACAAAATTTTCTGAGGTTTCTCTACTGGATTTTTATAAAAATTACTTACCTGAGGAAATGAAAGCATTGAACAGTCATGCTCTAAAAACGGCAACATTATTTGGAAGTACCTACTTATGCGAGCAGTCTTTTTCTTTGATGAAACATATCAAATCAAGAGGTCGTTCCCGTCTGACTGATGAACATTTGGAGGGAAACTTGCGAATTGCTGTGTCCAACATTGAACCCGATATAGACAGACTAGTGAAAAACAAGTAGTGTTAAGTCTCTCATTAGGCTCTAAATTAGTTTCCTCTTTAACAAATAATAGTTTTGTGCTTTCTTTCAAATTAATAATTTTATTGCAATTGTGTGTCTTTTAAAAGTAAACTAAAAAAAGTAAAACTTATTTTTAAAATTACGTGTTTTTTAAAAGATTGTTTTAAAAGTGTTTCTTTACAAATTAAAATTTCGATTTTGGAATCTGATGGCTGTATTATTTTTGTGACCACAAACGTTTTTTCAGGTGAGTTTTTAATTATTCAATAGAGCTAGTTTAAATGTAGCTATGTTAAGTTTATTTACTTACTTATGAGACATGTTAGAAAACGCTTTTCAATTAGAAGCATTATCTTTCACGGAAATGCTACTGAAATATTAGGATAAGGGGAAAGGTTAGGTAGGTGGTCGGCGAAATGGAGGGAAGTCGCCTTGTGGCCCGCTATGATCATTTAAAAGTTTTTAGTGGCCCTCGGATGTTGAAAGGTTGTGCACCACTGGTGTAGATGATAAAACATCCAGATGTTACAAATAAAATTGCTTTACCTACATTCAAAATTGGCGTATTAGCTAATACATCATGTGTGTGTGTGTGTGTGTGTGTGTGTGTGTGTGTGTGTGTGTGTGTGTGTGTGTGTGTGTGTGTGTGTGTGTGTGTGTGTGTGTGTGTGTGTGTGTGTGTGTGTGTGTGTGTGTGTGTGTGTGTGTGTGTGTGTGTGTGTGTGTGTGTGTGTGTGTGTAAAACACACGCTTAGCATGACAAGATTTATTAGACATATAAGATACATTTTACTTGTCATATATTTTTAAAATAAGAAATCGGTATAAAATGTAGAATTACTTTATTTTGATGAAATTCTTGGTGTTTTATTCTTGGGTTTTTAGTGTGATGACATACTGGTACATAAATGCACTTTACTGACTTTGGAACACTGTGTACTGTGTAGCCTACCTACTAGTAAAGTTTAATTATTTTATTTATGATTAAGTTCACAGTGAAATTAAAATTTACCTATAAACATAATGTTTTAAAGTTGGTAAAATTCATTACATAGTAAATGAATTTCAATCACAATGTCTGTGACATTTGTACTATAATTTTTTCATTATTGCTTTCCAGCTTTAATTGTTTTTTTTTTTAATTAATAAAATACATATGAAAATGACCCTAGTATAATGTTCTACAACGTGGAAGTCTATCCTATCCGTGTACATAACTATATCAAACGTTTTATAACATGGAAATTCAGTAAGTTTAATTAATCAAAATCAATTTTACCGCTTCATTAATTATTTTCAACGATGAATGCAGTGGCATTACTACCATAGGATCGATGAGAAAAGTGATGTGCATTGTCACCATGATGTAATATAATGATTACAGACCTTATATTAACATAATAATGCCAATACTATAGTTATATAATTTTTAAGAATACCTATTATATGCTAATTCTAACATTCCGTTAAACGTTTAAACTTTATACGCATATTGTTTATTATAGCCTACGGTTCACAAATAGCAAGGGTCCACTTCTGTGCAGAATTGATCGAACATAGTCCGCGGGAAACCCGCCATTTGCAGTGGTTTCAACATGGCAGTGGCGAGATAGTTGCTAAGTTGTTAATTTTTTTCTTGTTATTACAGTATGAATTTCTAAGTGAGATTATAATCTGAAATGTGTTAAACTGAAGTGGTATTCACTCAGCTGCAAATTACTGGTAAATAATTAATTAATTAATAGTAATTGTTACGATATAAATATCAGGCGATTGCCCAAGGTCATCATATTTTAGCAGTCTATGCTTGCCTAGGTGTAGGTTTTGCTTTATTACGTGTGTAACCTGTGTTTCTGTAAACCAAGTTGTTTGTTTATAAATAAAACTATTATGTAACAATAACTACTATAAGAGGTATACTTAATTAATTTCGGTTAATTAGAGTCTATATTCAACCTGACTAGAAAAGCAAACCGCACTGCCAATTTGTTTTATATTTTTCGGTAAGTTGCCAGAATAGACATAATTATTTAATATTCCTTTCCACGTACGTATACGCAACTGTGAAATTTATAGATTTTTATGGGGTGTTCAGTATTACTGAATTTAATTTTTCTAAGACACAAATTGAAGACGTTAATATTGAATGAAGAAATGTATCCAGCAATCGCCTTGATGTATTTTAATTAATTATTTCTTACGAAAGTTGCATTTAATACTATTTACAAGAAGCGTAAAAATAATTGTAGCTTTTAATAAACCATCTGCTCGAGTGATCAAGGTATTGCTTCTTTTTTATGTTGAGTTTTGTGGTGTACTTTAAGTTACACTTGTGTATATTATGCACAGAGGATGCTCAAGAAATAACCATAATTTTTGTTATTGAATAATACAATATTATGTGAATGTAGTTAGTCCTTGTTTAAATAATTATCTAGTAATTACAAATTATCCAAACATAGGCCTAATGGAAACAAAAAGTTCCATCATTAATAGTTTAATATTATTCTTATGTACAAACTTACAGTTCAGCTCAATCTGAAACATGTCTGTAGAATACATCATTGTATAATATTGTTGAATCTGATTGTATCTGGCAGAGTGCAAGCTGTTATAGAACAAACAGGAGTAGTGTGACAGTACATTTCTTGGTCCAACTTTTGCAATTGTGTTAATGTTATATTTCTTTTACTGGTCATAATAGCAGTATAAACCTACCCATTTTGATGTGCATAATTCATTCTTGTTTTAATATGATAATACTTTTTTCTAAAGAAAGTTATTAGTGCCATTAAAAATCTTTGTTTAATAATAAAAATGTTAGGAAAATTTTGTGCATTCAAATCATTGTTAATTAATAAAAATATTGGCTACTATTATTTGTTTTCCTCGATTAGACAGAATCCGTTATCCATGTTTCATACAGTTTTTAGAGTTGACCCTCCTTAATAATTAACAAAGTTGATTCTGCACATCAAAAGTTTGCAATATTCTTGTAATTCTTAAAATTTATTGAAATGTTTTTGTATGAAGAAATCTTTCCTTTTTTAAGTTGTTCCTTCCTAAAAGCTTTTTTAGTTGTAAAACCAACAAAGCTTGCATGACATTATTATTTTTGTTCACACTGTGACTGATGTATATATGGCCTATCATGCAACCCCAGTGCCAGGCAAATTGTACATTTTTTTTTTTTTTTTTAACTAACCTTCCAAAACTATTATGTGTCATAAGAGTGATTTCAGTAAATGCATAGTGTCATACCATTAAAGAAAATTAGATAAGAAAGAATATCTGATTTTATATGTAAGCATAAAATGCCACCCTTTGTAGCATATAAGGGAAGATACAAAAAGTTCTGGAACTTCAATAAATGTATGTACTTTATGATGAAAGGGGGCTACTTAACAAAGGATGTCAAGATGGATTTTAAACTTTTTACTACTACTATTTACTATCGTTATGATCATCTTCAT
The DNA here is from genome assembly GCA_034769895.1 of Magicicada septendecula. Classification (NCBI taxonomy): domain Eukaryota; kingdom Metazoa; phylum Arthropoda; class Insecta; order Hemiptera; family Cicadidae; genus Magicicada; species Magicicada septendecula. The sequence goes on along the minus strand of CM068369.1, from coordinate 9,111,655 downwards.
TTAAAGGTTTTGCATTCTATACCCTGATTAACGAAAGAAAGTGACTGGCGGAGCGGCCGCGCGGCGACCGAGTTTGTAGTAAAAACATTCCACTTAATAACCTCGTGGAAGCGTAAAATACAGGGCTAGAAATGTCTAATGAACTGTATTTTTAATCATCAATTAAAGACGTTCTTAACAAACTTTTCTAATTTTTAAAATCTTTTTTCAATTATTTACATTGAGAGTTAAATAAAAAAATACACGAATTTGAATTAAAAATTTAGGGTTTATCGTTTTTATTACGTAAAAACTCAGAGGTTAAGCATCCGAAAAACATTTCTTGTAGACAAATGGTAGTCCACCTTCTTTAGTACAATATATCAAAAATTGAGATTCCTACGAATAATATTAACGACGTTATTAATTTTTTCCAAATGTACTGTTAACTCCGTTATTAATAATTTTTTTCATTGAGTTTTTTCACAGTAAGCATAACAAAATTGTATTCATCAATAAAAAGTGGTATGTAACCTTCAAATATTACGAAATATAACCGCAATCAGTTAATATAGGAAAATTAGAACTAACAGCGCTCAACGGCGCGCCATCGAGTCAAGGTACAGTAACAGCCCAAAGAAAGTGGTGCATACGCTCACGGCTTACGCATTGACACAGCCAACTTGCTACGAGTCACCAACCTCTCATATAAATATACAGAGATTTTAGTTATCTGTCTACTTATTTAATCTAATCTATCTACCTGGAGATCTGTCAAAAACTTACATCTGACCAGACTTTTGTGGTTTAGTTGAACTACATGCTTTTTATAACAGATGGTCTTGAATGATTGTTTATCACTCTTTTGCGGTACGGTATTATTGTTTTCTTGTTAATAAACTATTTTTGTTTTGTGATCAGCTTTAATAATACTAATTGAAGTGCAATGTAATTACTGGGAAATTGTTAATGCCATTCAAATTTCTCAACAACTAATTATTTAACTATGAAATACAGTTTACAGTTTAAAACTACCGAGCAAAGCTCGGTCTACCAGATATTGCATAATTATAACAGTATTTTACTATTATAATGTATTGAAATTTAAAAAACAATTAGTAAATTACTTGTTATTAGCATTGACAAATAAATAATAAAGACAGTAAAGACAGGTACTTACAAGCATTGTAGTGTTCTTCAGCTTTTATGGAATCCGCTCATAAAATATGTGTATAAATCATAAAAATACAATATTAAAACACTCTATAAGAAACACTTATTAAAACACTTATAGCTGTGTCAGTAGTCTTCAAACGAAGACGGTAGCGCGCGAATAAAATGGGTCCACTAGGTTCTGACTGTACTTCCGCCGCAGAGCGCCACGCACTGCTCTCTGTGAAATTCATTTTATATATTAATACATTGTAGTATTCCTATCACGTACAAGGTGTAAGTTGTATATGTCTTCTACACTTAGTTATCTAAAGAGAGCGTCACACAAATCTCATTCATGTACAACTTTTAACAACTGAGTTAACAGGACATTAGAAAAAAATTAATAACGTCGTTAATTTTAATCGTAGGAATCTCAATTTTTGATATATTGTACTAAAGAAGGTGGACTACCATTTGTCTACAAGAAATGTTTTTCCGATGCTTAACCTCCGAGTTCTTACGTAATAAAAATGATAAACCCTAAATTTTTAATTCAAATTCGTGTATTTTTTTATTTAACTCAATATAAATTAATTGAAAAAAGATTTTAAAAATTAGAAAAGTTTGTTAAAAACGTCTTTAATTGATGATTAAAATACAGTTATTAGACATTTCTAACCCTGTATTTTACGTTTCCACGAGGTTATTAAGTGGTATGTTTTTACTACAAACTCGGTCGCCGCGCGGCCGCTCCGCCAGTCACTTTCTTTCGTTAATCAGGGTATAAAGCACAACAATGGATTCATAAATTTCTTTTTTAATAAGGAAAACATGATCAGACATTTTCTTAATATTAAATTGTGTCACAAAATTGTAGAAGTACCATATGGGTCAAAATCAAAGAGATGAGCATTTTTTTAAGTTTTTGAAAAAAAAATGTTTACATACATACATACATCCTCGGCGCTACAGCCCAGTCCGGGCCCTGGCCTCCAAAAGAAATCTTCCCCACTGGTCTCTACTCCCGGCCAATGTCCACCAGTTTGCTGCACCCAGCCTCACTGCCTCCTTACCAACCTGGTCCAGCCATCTTGTACGCGATCTTCCCTTCCTTCTCCTTCCCATCGGCAAATAATTCATCACTCTTTTTGGAATTCTATCCTCCGCCATTCTCTGCACATGACCAGCCCAACGCAATCTGTTAATTTGTATGAGTTGCACGATCGGAAGATCTTTAAACCTTTCGTACAACTCTCGATTATGCAGTCGCCTCCAAATGTTGTTTTCCCTCACAGGGCCATAGATTCTCCTCAGTACCCTCCTCTCAAAAACGGATAGTCTCTGCTAATCTAGTTTTTTTAACACCCAGCATTCCGAGCCATACATCAGGACTGGTCTAATCAAGGTCTTGTATAGGGAGGCTTTTGTATCTTTAGTTATTAATTTTGATTTAAAATGTTTCACCAGTCCGTAGTAACACCTATTAGCAGATAATATTCGTCTTTCAATATCTCTAGAGGAGTCATTTCCAGAGTCCACATATGACCCGAGATATGGAAAACCCTGAACCTTTTCAAATTCATAATCGTTAATGCGCAGGGACAGGGCACGAGTGTTGGCACCTACAACCATATATTTGGTTTTGCTTTGGTTTATAACCAAGCCCATAGCCTTAGCGGACAACTCCAGTTCCTGAAAGGCTTCCTTTAAGCCAGATTCAGACCTACTTATGACGTCAATGTCATCGGCATAGGCCAGAAGCTGTACCTCCTTGTGAAATATGTGTCCGCTAGTTTGAATTCCTGAATCCCTGATGACCTTTTCTAGAGCTATGTTGAACAATAGACATGCTAAGGCATCTCCTTGTTTCAACCCATTCAATGTTTTTAAGGAGTTAGATAGATTTGATTGTATTCTGATTTGGCACTTAGAATTGGACATAACTACTCCAACCATACGCACCAACTTAGATGGTATATGCAACTCCTTCATAGCTCTATATAGCATTTTCCGGTTGATTGAATCATATGCCGACTGGAAATCCACAAAGAGATGGTGAGTGGGCACTCCATATTCCAACGTTTTTTCCAGGATTTGCCTTAGTGTAAATATTTGGTCTGTTGTTGACCTATTCCTAGTGAATCCACACTGATATTCTTTTATGTTTTCCTCAGCGTAGGGAAGCAGCCTAGAAAATATGATGTTGGACAATACCTTATATGCTGTATTAAGTAGAGAGATGCCCCTATAATTTTTACATATAAGCGGATCCCCCTTTTTATGTATTAAACACACCACCCCATTGTTCCACTCATCAGGCATTACCTCCTCCAGCCATATTCGCTCTATAAGATGGGCAAATTCCTTTATGAAATCTCCTCCTGCGCTCTTTAATAGTTCCCCTGGTAAACCATCGGAACCTGCTGCCTTGTTATTTTTAAGCTTTTCTAGAGCTTCATACACCTCGTCATAGGATGGCACCAACTCCTCTCTATCATCCTCGAATTCTCCTACTTCCTCTTCATTCTCAGATGCCTCCATCGAAGCCTCCCCAACTGAGCCTAGCAACTCTTCGAAGTGTTCTGTCCATCTCCTGACCACGCCAGCATTATCACTCACTAGGCCACCATTATTATCCCTACAGGCATTTGTTCTAGGCTGAAATTCCTGTCTCATATCATTCACCTTCCTGTACATATCTCGGCTCAGCCTTTTACTCTTATATTCCTCTATCTTTTCCATCTGTCTCATCATATATTCCCTCTTTTTTCCTCTATGAATCTTCTTTTCCCTCCGCCTGGCCTTCCTGTATTCCTCTTGAACAGCCCTAGTGCATTTCCTTTGGATCATAAATTTGTATGTCTTGTTTTTGAAGTCAGTTGCCTCTTCACACTCCTTATCAAACCACTCATCTCGCCCATGTCTCTTCTTCAAACCAACGATTTCTTCTCCCGTGGTCACTAACATGTTTTTTAGATTAAGCCAGTGGTTTTCTATATCTTGTTCCTCACGGCATTCAAGTCTCCACTGTGTAATTTTCTCATTAGTAACTTCCTCGAACCTCCGTTTTATTTCTTCTTCCTTTAGCATTTCTGTATTGTATCTAACAGTCTTTATTCCTTTTTCATTTCTATTATTGGAGATTCTAGCTCTCAGTTTTGCAACTACGAGATAGTGATCGCTATCCATGTTGGCACTTCTATAAACTCTCACGTCTTGTAAGTCTGACTTATGGCGGCCATCCAATAGGACATGATCTATTTGATTGACCGTTCTCCCGTCTGGAGAGATCCATGTGCCCTTATGTATGTCTTTGTGGTCGAAGAAAGTCCCTCCTATGATCATATTTTGACCAACTACAAAGTTCAATAGTCGGAAACCATTGTCTGAGTGTTCAGAGTGTAAACTATACTTTCCTATATTACTACAGGCATGGCTGCTTCCCACTTTGGCATTTAAGTCACCTATGATTATTTTTATGTCATGTCTAGGGCTGCTAGCATACGCATTCTCCAGCAAGTCATAAAAATCATCTTTCTCCTCCTCAGGCTTATCATCAGTTGGGGCATGCACGTTTATTATAGTATAGTTAAAGAAGATTCCCCTAAGTCTTATTTTACACATTCTAGGTGTAAGGGGTTTAAAATCGATGACATTTGCTTTCATTCTACGGCTTACCAAGAAGCCAGTTCCAAGCACATGGTCCCATGTTTACATTAGAATATTAATTATAATTTATACAATTATAGCGTCATATATGCCCTAAAGTAATTCTAAAATCGCCACGCACAAAAGTGGTTTATTTTTTAGTTACGGCATTAAATAATGAAAGTAGGGTAGATATTAGTCATTTTGGGAACGTTTTTTAAAATTATATAAAATATGATGTAGTGAACTTAGCATTAGCATTCTTATTTTAAAAAATAAATGACGCAATTATTAATTAGAAAATATTTGGATCAATACATTAAAGTGATCAAATATGGATTTTTATAAAGTATTCTTCGTGATATCGTATTAACTATAAATTCACAAACGAAATTATGATTTATAAGTAAATGAATATTGAATTATTTGTCTTTTTCCGACGTTCCCGGAAATGATGGTGACGTTCCCTGAATGACGGCAGCGTTCTCTGAATGACAATTGAAATCAAGAATGAAGGTTGCACTATTAAATACCTTACAAATGACATAAGTAAAACATTTCTAGCAAAATTAAATCTTTATTGTACTTAAGGCAATAGGAACTTTGGTTAAATGCACCATAATCTTATATACCGACAGAGATCAATGGCTGATATTCAGTCTTACAAAAAAAAATAGAGTATCAAACTTTAAACTACAATCTAATAAACTATGACAGTTTTCTTTAATAGGTAGGTATTAGTATTTTTTAAACATTAACCATAAACAATCAACATTCTTAAGTAAGCTAATTATAAAATATAAAGAATCAAACATAAAGAATCACAACCTTTGTTTATTTCTCAAATATATCAATGTCTTCTTGAAAACAATAAAACTCACGGCTACCTTTTTTCTGCAGTTGAGGTGTTGGAAGAATTTTCACGATTTGCTCATAAGCAACATAGGAAACGTCCTTATGTTCTATTTTAAATATTTTAGCAGTTGCGCTGACAATGTAAAAAAGTAACTTTTACATCACCAGCTTCATCAACTGTGGTGTCTGCCATGGCAGCGTATCTATAGGTAATGTGTTTTTTTTTCGGTTGGTACATTTATAACCAAATATTGGTATGGAGAACCATACATGACTTCCATGTTCTAAGATTTATATTTAAAATCATATTCGAAATTAAATATTTCCATAGAAACTACTTCTTTCTACTTATTGCTTCAGCCTTAACCACAGTACTGTGGTCACTAACGTATACCACCTCACGTTTTTGCACTCGATTTTCACTGATGATGGCAGTCGATGGCACTGCCGAAAAGTCTGGTTTTGCAGAAAACATTGGACTACGGCTAAACAGCCCGGGAAGGAATTTTAACAAAGAACTACTTCTTTGATGCTGATAACGTAGTACACATATAAAAAATTCTCCCCTCCCCCTTCAACTATAATTTTCATTAATAGAAAATTACCCCTCGTTCACCTAACCTCTTCATTTATAGATATTTCATCTACGTTTCTACAGTGGATTATTATGAGCTTCTTATCAGGATACTTTATTTATCAAAATTAAGTACTTTACTCTTGTTAAAATTTAAAACGTTGCAGGTAAACTACCCCTTTCTCTAAACCGATCTTAACCAAAATCAATAGACCTTCAGTCCTCTACAATGCAGGGATGCATGCAAAAAAATATTTGATTCTGCTTGAATGTGCGGCAGTTATCGTTCGTCATGAAAACATTTCTCTTGTTACAACATAAAATGTTGCAGGTAAACTACCCCTTTCCCTTAACCGATCTTCACCAAAATCAACAGACCTTGAGTTCTCTTTAATTCAAAAAGGTATGCAAAAACGTAGTTGATTCTGTTTGAATTTACGGCAGTTATCGTTCGTCATATAAAAAATTATCCTTGATAAAAAAACGTTGCTGGTAAACTACCCCTTTCCCTTGACCGATCTTCAGCAAACTCAACAGGCCTTGAGTTCTCTACAATGTAGGGATGTATGCAAAACATTATTTGATTCTGTTTGAATTTACGGCAGTTATCGTTCGTCATAGAAACAGTTACTCTTGTTAAAACATAAAATGTGGCAGGTAAACTGCCCCTTTTCCTTAACCGATCTTCAGCAAAAATAACAGGCCTTGAGCTACCTACAATTTAGGGATGTATGCAAAACATTATTTGATTATGTATGAATTTACGGCAGTTATCATTCGTCATAGAAACAATTAACCTTGTTATCACATAAAACGTTGCTGGTAAACTACCACTTTCTCTTAACTGATCTTCACCAAAATCAATAGGTCTTGAGTCCTCTACAATTTAGGGATGCATGCAAAAAATTATTTGATTATGTTTGAATTTACAGCAGTTATCGTTCGTCATAGAAAAAATTACCCTGGTTAAAACATAAAAATTTGCAGGTAAACTACCCCTTTCCCTTAACCGATCTTCACCAAAATCAACAGACCTTGAGTAATTAACACTTCAGGAATGTATGCAAAAAATTATTTGATTCTCTTTGAATATGCGGCAGTTATCATTTGTCATAAAAATAAAATTACCCTTTTAAAACATAAAACGTTGCAGGTAAACTACCCATTTCTCTTAATCGATCTTCACCAAAACCAACAAACCTTAGGTACTCTATAAATCAGGAAGTTATGCAAAAAAGTATTTGATTCTGTTTGAATTTACGGCAGTTATCATGTGTCATAGAAAAAATTACCCTTGTTAAAACATAAAATGTTGCAGGTAAACTACCCTATTCCCTTAACCGATCTTCACCAAAACCAAAAGGTCTTGAAAACTCTACAATTCAGGGCTGTATGCAGAACATTATTTGATTCTGTTTGAATTTGCGGCTGTTATCGTTTGCCAAAAAAAAATTACCCTTGATAAAAAACGCTGCAGGTAAACTACCCCTTTCCCTTAACCGATCTTCTCCGAAAACAACAGGTCTTGAGTACTCTACAAATCAGGGCTGTATGCAAAAAATTATTTGATTCTGTTTGAATTTGCGGCTGTTATCGTTTGCCATAGAAAAAAAAATCTACAGACACACAGACACTTTTCGAAAAACGACTTTTTTTCATGTTTTGAGTGTAGTACAATCAGAATCTGCAATAATCTCGAACACGATTTTTTTTGCCATCACCATACTTCCATTTCCTTAAGGAACATGGAAGTAAAATTACCCTTGATAAAAAAAAACCCCCGTTGCTGGTAAACTACCCCTTTCCCTCAACCGATCTTCACCAAAAACAATAGGTCATGAGTACTCTACAAATCAGGGCTGTATGCAAAAAATTATTTGATTCTGTTTGAATTTGCGGCTGTTATTGTTTGCCATAGAAAGTACCCTTGTTAAAACATAAAACTTTGCAGGTAAACTACCCCTTTCTCTTAACCAATCTTCACCAAAAACAATAGGTCTTGAGAACTCTACAATTTAGGGCTGTATGCAAATAATCATTTGATTCTGTTTGAATTTGCAGCTGTTATCGTTTGCCTAAGAAAAAATTACCCTTGTTAAAACATAAAATGTTGCAGGTAGACTACCCTATTCCCTTAACCGATCTTCACCAAAACCAAGAGGTCTTGAGAACTCTACAATTTAGGGCTGTATGCAAATAATCATTTGATTCTGTTTGAATTTGCAGCTGTTATCGTTTGCCATAGAAAATACCCTTGTTAAAACATAAAACTTTGCAGGTAAACTACCCCTTTCTCTTAACCGATCTTCACCAAAAACAATAGGTCTTGAGAACTCTATAATTCAGGGCTGTATGCGAAACATTATTTGATTCTGTTTGAATTTGCGGCTGTTATCGTTTGCCATAGAAAAATATCGGTATGGAGAACCATACATGACTTCCATGTTCTAAGATTTATATTTAAAATCATATTCGAAATGAAATATTTCTATAGAAACTACTTCTTTCTACTTATTGCTTCAGCCTTAAACCACAGTACTGTGGTCACTAACGTATACCACCTCACGTTTTCGCACTCGATTGTCACTGATGATGGCAGTCGATGCCACTGCCGAAAAGTCTGGTTTTGCAGAAAACATTGGACTACGGCTAAACAACTCGGGAAGCAATTTTAACAAAAAACTACTTCTTTGTTGCTGATAACGTAGCACACATATAAAAAAATTCTCCCCCCACCTTCAACTATAAATTTTAATAATAGAAAATTACCCCCACCCCGTTCACTTAACCTCTTCATTTATAGATATTTCATCTACGTTTCTACAGTGGATTATTATGAGCTTCTTATCAGGATACTTTATTTATAAAAATTAAGTACTTTACTCTTGTTAAATCATAAAATGTTTCAGGTAAACTACCCCTTTCTCTTGACCGATCTTCTCCAAAATCAGTAAACCTTCAGTCCTCTACAATTCAGGGATGCATGCAAAAAAATATTTGATTCTGTTTGAATGTGCGGCAGTTATCGTTCGTCATAAAAAAAATTACCCTTTTTAAAACATAAAAAGTTGCTGATAAACTACCCCTTCCCTTAACCGATCTTCAACAAAATCAACAGACCTTGAGTTCTCTTTAGTTCAAAAAGGTATGCAAAAACCAAGCCGATTCTGTTTGAATTTACGGCAGTTATCGTTCGTCATATAAAAAATTACCCTTGTTAAAACATAAATGTTGCTGGTAAACTACCCTATTCCTTTAACCGATCTTCACCAACACCAATAGGTATTGAGAACTCTACAATACAGGGCTGTATGCAAAACATCATTTGATTCTGTTTGAATTTGCGGCTGTTACCGTTTACTATAGAAAAAAATTACCCTTGATAAAAAACCGTTGTAGGTAAACTACCCCTTTCCATTAACCGATCTTCACCAAAAACGACAGGTCTTGGGTACTCTACAATTCAGGCCTGTATGCAAACAATTATTTGATTCTGTTTGAATTTGCAGCTGTTATTGTTTGCCATAGAAAACACCCTTGATAAAACATAAAACGTTGCTGGTAAACGTTCCATTAACCGATCTTCACCAAAAACAATAAGTCTTGAGAACTCTACAATTCAGGACTGTATGCAAAACATTAGTTGATTCTCTTTGAATTTACGGCAGTTATCGTTCGTCATAGAAAAAATACCCTTGTTAAAACATAAAACGTTGCAGGTAAACTACCCCTTTCCCTTAACCGATCTTCAACAAAATCAACAGACCTTGAGTTCTGTATAATTCAAAAAGGTATGCAGAAGAGTAGTTGATTCTGTTTTAATGTACGGCAGTTATCGTTCGTCATAAAAAAAATTACCCTTGATAAAACATAAAATGTTGCTGGTAAACAACCCTATTCCTTTAACCGATCTTCACCAAAACCAACAGGTCTTGAGAACTCTACATTTCAGGGCTGTATGCAAAATATTATATGATTCTGTTTGAATTTGCGGCTGTTATCGTTTGCCATATAAAATACCCTTGATAAAACAAAAAACGTGTCTGGTAAACTACCCCTTTCCCTCAACCGATCTTCACCAAAAACAATAGGTCTTTAGTACTCCACAAAACAGGGCTGTATGCAAAAACGTATTTGATTCTGTTTGAATTTGCGGCTCTTATCGTTTGCCATAGAAAATACCCTTTTAAAACATAAAACGTTGCAGGTAAACTACCCCTTTCCCTTAACCGATCTTCACCAACACCAATAGGTATTGAGAACTCTACAATACAGGGCTGTATGCAAAACATCATTTGATTCTGTTTGAATTTGCGGCTGTTATCGTTTACCATAGAAAACATCACCATACTTCCATTCCTTAAGGAATATGGAAGTAAAAATTACCCTTGATAAAAAACCGTTGCAGGTAAACTACCCCTTTCCCTTAACCGATCTTCACCAAAAACGATAGGTCTCGAGACCTCTACAATTCTGGGCTGTATGCAAAATATTATATGATTTTGTTTGAATTTGCGGCTGTTATCGTTTGCCATACAAAATACCCTTGATAAAACAAAAAACGTGGCAGGTAAACTACCCCTTTCCCTTAAACGATCTTCACCAAAAACAATAGGTCTTTAGTACTCAAGAAATCAGGGCTGTATGCAAAAACGTATTTGATTCTGTTTGAATTTGCGGTTCTTATCGTTTGCCATAGAAAATACCCTTTTAATACATAAAACGTCGCAGGTAAACTACCCCTTTCCCTTAACCGATCTTCACCAAAAACAAAAGGTCTTGAGAACTCTACTATTCAGAGCTGTATGCAAAACATTATTTGATTCTGTTTGAATTTGCGGCTGTTATCGTTTGCCAAACAAACAAAATTACCCTTGATAAAAAAAACCGTTGCAGGTAAACTACCCCTTTCCCTCAACCGATCTTCACCAAAAACAATAGGTCGCGAGTACTCTACAAATCAGGGCTGCATGCAAAAAATTATTTGGTTCTGTTTGAATTTGCGGCTGTTATCGTTTGCCATAGAAAAAAATCTACACACACACACACACACACACACAGACACTTTTCGAAAAACGACTTTTTTTCATGTTTTGAGTGTAGTACAATCAGAATCTGCAATAATCTTGAACACGATTTTTTTTGCCATCACCATACTTCCATTTCCTTAAGGAACATGGAAGTAAAATATCGGTATGGAGAACCATACATGACTTCCATATTCTAAGATTTATATTTAAATCTTAATATCGCCTGCCAAGCGCGATATATTTTCTCTTATACATGATTTACATTAAAATGAAAAAATTTTAATTTTATTGCCTGGCAACAAAATTATTTTATTTTTAACAATTACCATTGTTTGAAAAAGTTTAAATAAATTTTCAAGTACTTTACTCTTGTTAAAACGTAAAAGGTTGCAGGTAAACTACCCCTTCCCCTTAACCGATCTTCACCAAAATCGAAAGTCCTTGAGACCTCTACAATTCAGGGAGGTATGCAAAAAATTATTTGATTCTGTTTGAATTTGCGGCAGTTATCATTTGCCATAGAAAATACGCTTGATAAAAAAACGTTGCAGGTAAACTACCCCTTCCCCTTAACCGATCTTCACCAAAAACAATAGGTCTTGAGTACTCTACAAATCAGGGCTGTATGCAAAACATTATTTGATTCTGTTTGAATTTGCGGCTGTTATCGTTTGCCATAGAAAATACCCTTGTTAAAAAAACGTTGCAGGTAAACTACCCCTTTCCCTCAACCGATCTTCACCAAAAACAATAGGTCCTGAGAACTCTACAATTTAGGGCTGTATGCAAATAATCTTTTGATTCTGTTTGAATTTGCAGCTGTTATCGTTTGCCATAGGAAATACCCTTGTTAAAATATAAAACGTTAAAGGTAAACTACCCCTTTCCCTTAACCGATCTTCACCAAAAACAATAGGTCTTGAGAACTCTACAATTCAGGGCTGTATACGAAACATTATTTAATTCTGTTTTAATTTGCGGCTGTTATCGTTTGCCAAAAAAAAAAAATTTCCCTTGATAAAAAAAAACCGTTGCAGGTAAACTACCCCTTTCCCTCAACCGATCTTCACCAAAAACAATAGGTCGCGAGTACTCTACAAATCAGGGCTGTATGCAAAAAATTATTTGATTCTGTTTTAATTTGCGGCAGTTATCGTTTGCCATAGAAAAAAAATCTACAGACAGACAGATAGACACACAGACACTTTTCGGAAAACGACTTTTTTCATGTTTTGAGTGTAGTAGAATCAGAATCTGCAATAATCTCGAACACGATTTTTTTTGCCATCACCATACTTCCATTCCTTAAGGAATATGGAAGTAAAAATTTCCCTTGATAAAAAAAAACCGTTGCAGGTAAACTACCCCTTTCCCTCAACCGATCTTCACCAAAAACAATAGGTCGTGAGTACTCTACAAATCAGGGCTGTATGCAAAAAATTATTTGATTCTGTTTGAATTTGCGGCAGTTATCGTTTGCCATAGAAAAATATCGGTATGGAGAACCATACATGACTTCCATATTCTAAGATTTATATTTAAAATCATTTTCGAAATGAAATATTACCATAGAAACTACTTCTTTCTACTTACTGCTTCAGCCTTAACCACAGTACTGTGGTCACTAACGTATACCACCTCACGTTATCGCACTCGATTTTCACTGATGATGGAAGTCGATGGCATTGCCGAAACGTCTGGTTTTGTAGAAAACATTGGACTACGGCCAAATATCCCGGGAAGGAATTTTAACAAAAACTACTTCTTTGTTGCCGATAACGTTGTACACATATATATCAGTGGCGAAGTTACATGGAGGCAATTGAGGCAATGCCTACCCTAACAAATTCTGTAGAATAAAAATTATAAATACGTATGAACTACATAACGTAAAGATTATACATTGTTACTGGGACTGTCAAATTTATTAAACCGAAACGTGCTTTATTGAGCGACCGCTAGATGGTGACAGGTGAGATTCGGCATAGTTCGTTTAAAGCGAATGAGGCAACCTGAACTTGCCTCAGCGTTTTTTGTATACATCGTATGTAAGCAATGTAGTGGTGTGATAGGGAAGTGTAGGGAGGGGGGATTGTCCCGCGCTGTACACATAGAGCATTGAGGCATGCCTCACTTCTGTGGTCCAAACAGTTAAGTTAAAGCGCATGTGTTGTTTCTAAGTGTTTATTTTATGCGGTTATTAAAAGTGTCACTGTTATTCCGCTGAACTAACAGATGATCAAGATTGTTATTTGAATTATTTGTAACATTAAACATATATATAGAAACTAATCAAGTTTAAAAATTTGAAGTTCAATCAGTTGTATTATTGTGTATGACTAATACAAGGATTGTTCAATAGACACACGTATAGAGCTGTAAAGCATTTTTTATTCAACGATTTTAAAAGAAGTCTCCAATAACATTAAGACATGAGTTCCACTGTTGCACTAACCTGTAGATTCCCTGCTAGTAAAATTCTTACGGCTGTTTGTGGAACCATTTGGTTACAGCAACTCTACCTCAGCGTCCGATTTGACCCACCGTCCTTTTAGTGATTCCTTAAAAAAAATTTAAGATAAGATTTTTGCCTATCCATTCATTAACTACTAGCTTCGCCAGTAAGCAAATTGATGTCCATTTTTTCGGCTTGCACGCGTTATGTTGGTGTGGGTTTCGGCACTTTCCATTTAAAAAGCGTGCAAACGTAAGAAAATAAACATGAGTGAGGCCAGAAATAACGTGAATTGTGTGTTTGTGTCTTACCTGCCTTTTTATTGCCGTATTAAATGAAAAATATTATATTACATTAAAATTAAAAAATTTTAATTTTATTGCCTGGCAACAAAATTATTTTATTTTTAACAATTACCATTGTTTCAAAAAGTTTAAATAAATTTGCAAGTACTTTATTCTTGTTAAAACGTAAAAGGTTGCAGGTAAACTACCCCTTCCCCTTAACCGATCTTCACCAAAATCGAAAGCCCTTGAGACCTCTACAATTCAGGGACGTATGCAAAAATTTATTTGATTCTGTTTGAATTTGCGGCTGTTATAGTTTGCCATAGAAAATACGCTTGATAAAAAAACGGTGCAGGTAAACTACCCCTTCCCCTTAACAGATCTTCACCAAAAACAATAGGTCTTGAGTACTCTACAAATCAGGGCTGTATGCAAAACATTATTTGATTCTGTTTGAATTTGCGGCTGTTATCGTTTGCCATAGAAAATACCCTTGTTAAAAAAATGTTGCAAGTAAACTACCCCTTTCCCTCAACCGATCTTCACCAAAAACAATAGGTCTTGAGAACTCTACAATTTAGGGCTGTATGCAAATAATCGTTTGATTCTGTTTGAATTTGCGGCTGTTATCGTTTGCCATAGGAAATACCCTTGTTAAAACATAAAACGTTACAGGTAAACTACCCCTTTTCCTTAACCGATCTTCACCAAAAACAATAGGTCGTGAAAACTCTACAATTCAGGGCTGTATACGAAACATTATTTAAGTCTGTTTGAATTTGCGGCTGTTATCGTTTGCCAAAAAAAAATTTCCCTTGATAAAAAAAACCGTTGCAGGTAAACTACCCCTTCCCCTCAACCGATCTTCACCAAAAACAATAGGTCGCGAGTACTCTACAAATCAGGGCTGTATGCAAAAAATTATTTGATTCTGTTTGAATTTGCGGCAGTTATCGTTTGCCATAGAAAATACGCTTGATAAAAAACGTTGCAGGTAAACTACCCCTTCCCCTCAACCGATCTTCACCAAAAACAATAGGTCTTGAGTAATCTACAAATCAGGGCTGTATGCAGAAAATTATTTGATTCTGTTTGAATTTGCGGCTGTTATCGTTTGCCATAGAAAATACCCTTGTTAATATCGGTATGGAGAACCATACATGACTTCCATATTCTAAGATTTATATTTAAAATCATTTTCAGCCAAACAGCCAGGGAAGGAATTTTAACAAAAAAATACTTCTTTGTTGCCAATAACGTAGTACACATATAAAAAAAAATTATCCCCTCCCCCTTCAACTATAATTTTGATTTATAGAAAATTACCCCCAGCCCGTTCAACTAGCCTCTTCATTTATAGATATTTCATCTACGTTTCTACAGTGGATTATTAAGATCTTATCAGGATACTTTATCAAAATTAAGTACTTTACTCATGTTACAACAAAAAATGTTTCAGGTAAACTGCCCTTTCCCCGTAACCGATCTTCACCAAAATCAACAGACATTGAGTTCTATATATCTCAGGCACATATGTAAAATATTATTTGATTCTGTTTGAATTTACGGCAGTTATGGTTCGTCATATAAAAAATTACCCATGTTAAAACATAAAACATGAGATTTATAAAACATATCTAAGATTTATATTTAAAATCATTTTTGAAATAAAATATTTTCACAGAACCTACTAACGCTGGGGAAATCTGAGGAGCCAATCAGAGTTGGGCCTACCTGTCACTCTGCTGAATTTGGTGGAAAGCCCTGTCACTGTCGTCAAAGTATCAGCCTTGACAGGGTCCTCTTTTTCTGCAAAATGGGAGAGGCTTGAGATGGAGTGAGTGACATGGTCCCCACCTCAATGAAGAACCCATTGTATTATAAAAATATATTTAAATTTTGAAAACTGAAAATTCTTTTCTTGTTGTAAATATTTATATTTTATAATCAAAATGACTTTATTTTTGTTACCTGGCAACAAAATTATTTTATTTTTAACAATTACCATTGTTTCAAAAAGTTTAAATAAATTTTCAAGTACTTTACTCTTGTTAAAACGTAAAAGGTTGCAGGTAAACTACCCCTTCCCCTTAACCGATCTTCACCAAAATCGAAAGTCATTGAGACCTCTACAATTCAGGGACGTATGCAAAAAATTATTTCATTCTGTTTGAATTTGCGGCTGTTATCGTTTGCCATAGAAAATACGCTTGATAAAAAAACGTTGCAGGTAAACTACCCCTTCCCCTTAACCGATATTCACCAAAAACAATAGGTCTTGAGTACTCTACAAATCAGGGCTGTATGCAAAACATTATTTGATTCTGTTTGAATTTGCGGCTGTTATCGTTTGCCATAGAAAATACCCTTGTTAAAAAAACGTTGCAGGTAAACTACCCCTTTCCCTCAACCGATCTTCACCAAAAACAATAGGTCTTGAGAAATCTACAATTCAGGGCTGTATGCGAAACATTATTTGATTCTGTTTGAATTTGCGGCTGTTATCGTTTGCCAAAAAAAAAAAATTTCCCTTGATAAAAAAAACCGTTGCAGGTAAACTACCCCTTCCCCTCAACCGATCTTCACCAAAAACAATAGGTCGCGAGTACTCTACAAATCTGGGCTGTATGCAAAAAATTATTTGATTCTGTTTGAATTTGCGGCAGTTGTCGTTTGCCATAGAAAATACGCATGATAAAAAACGTTGCTGGTAAACTACCCCTTCCCCTCAACCGATCTTCACCAAAAACAATAGGTCTTGAGTACTCTACAAATCAGGGCTGTATGCAGAAAATTATTTGATTCTGTTTGAATTTGCGGCTGTTATCGTTTGCCATAGAAAATACTTGTTAAAAAAACGTTGTAGGTAAACTACCCCTTTCCCTTAACCGATCTTCACCAAAAACAAAAGGTCTTGAGAACTCTACAATTTAGGGCTGTATGCAAATAATCTTTTCATTCTGTTTGAATTTGCGGCTGTTATCGTTTGCCATAGGAAATACCCTTGTTAAAACATAAAACGTTACAGGTAAACTACCCCTTTCCCTTAACCGATCTTCACCAAAGACAATAGGTCTTGAGAACTCTACAATTCAGGGCTGTATGCGAAACATTATTTGATTCTGTTTGAATTTGCGGCTGTTATCGTTTGCCAAACAAACAAAATTACCCTTGCTAAAAAAAAACCGTTGCAGGTAAATTACCCCTTTCCCTCAACCGATCTTCACCAAAAACAATAGGTCGCGAGAACTCTGCAAAACCGGACTGTATGCAAAAAATTATTTGATTCTGTTTGAATTTGCGGCAGTTATCGTTTGCCATAGAAAAAAAATCTACAGACAGACAGACAGACAGACAGACACACAGACACTTTTCGGAAAACGACTTTTTTTCATGTTTTGAGTGTAGTAGAATCAGAATCTGCAATAATCTCGAACACGATTTTTTTTGCCATCACCATACTTCCATTCCTTAAGGAATATGGAAGTAAAAAATCTACAGACACACACACAGACACTTTTCGGAAAACAACTTTTTTTCATGTTTTGAGCGTAGTAGAATCAGAATCTGCAATAATCTCGAACACGATTTTTTTTTGCCATCACCATACTTCCATTCCTTAAGGAATATGGAAGTAAAATATCGGTATGGAGAACCATACATGACTTCCATATTCTAAGATTTATATTTAAAATCATTTTCAGCCAAACAACCAGGCTGTGTCTTACCTGCCTTTTTATTGCTGTATTAAATGAAAAATATTATATTACATTAAAATGAAAAAATTATAATTTTATTGCCTGGCAACAAAATTATTTTATTTTTAACAATTACCATTGTTTCAAAAAGTTTAAATAAATTTTCAAGTACTTTACTCTTATTAAAACGTAAAAGGTTGCAGGTAAACTACCCCTTCCCCTTAACCGATCTTCACCAAAATCGAAAGTCATTGAGACCTCTACAATTCAGGGACGTATGCAAAAAATTATTTCATTCTGTTTGAATTTGCGGCTGTTATCGTTTGCCATAGAAAATACGCTTGATAAAAAAACGTTGCAGGTAAACTACCCCTTCCCCTTAACCGATATTCACCAAAAACAATAGGTCTTGAGTACTCTACAAATCAGGGCTGTTTGCAAAACATTATTTGATTCTGTTTGAATTTGCGGCTGTTATCGTTTGCCATAGAAAATACCCTTGTTAAAAAAACGTTGCAGGTAAACTACCCCTTTCCCTCAACCGATCTTCACCAAAAACAATAGGTCTTGAGAAATCTACAATTCAGGGCTGTATGCGAAACATTATTTGATTCTGTTTGAATTTGCGGCTGTTATCGTTTGCCAAAAATAAAAAATTTCCCTTGATAAAAAAAACCGTTGCAGGTAAACTACCCCTTCCCCTCAACCGATCTTCACCAAAAACAATAGGTCGCGAGTACTCTACAAATCAGGGCTGTATGCAAAACATTATTTGATTCTGTTTGAATTTGCGGCAGTTGTCGTTTGCCATAGAAAATACGCATGATAAAAAACGTTGCTGGTAAACTACCCCTTCCCCTCAACCGATCTTCACCAAAAACAATAGGTCTTGAGTACTCTACAAATCAGGGCTGTATGCA
Organism: Magicicada septendecula; assembly: GCA_034769895.1. Taxonomy (NCBI): domain Eukaryota; kingdom Metazoa; phylum Arthropoda; class Insecta; order Hemiptera; family Cicadidae; genus Magicicada; species Magicicada septendecula. The sequence goes on along the minus strand of CM068369.1, from coordinate 9,093,054 downwards.
GAAAATTATTTGATTCTGTTTGAATTTGCGGCTGTTATCGTTTGCCATAGAAAATACCCTTGTTAAAAAAACGTTGTAGGTAAACTACCCCTTTCCCTTAACCGATCTTCACCAAAAACAATAGGTCTTGAGAACTCTACAATTCAGGGCTGTATGCGAAACATTATTTGATTCTGTTTGAATTTGCGGCTGTTATCGTTTGCCAAACAAACAAAATTACCCTTGCTAAAAAAAAACCGTTGCAGGTAAACTACCCCTTTCCCTCAACCGATCTTCACCAAAAACAATAGGTCGCGAGAACTCTGCAAAACCGGGCTGTATGCAAAAAATTATTTGATTCTGTTTGAATTTGCGGCAGTTATCGTTTGCCATAGAAAAAAAATCTACAGACAGACAGACACACAGACAGACAGACACACAGACACTTTTCGGAAAACGACTTTTTTTCATGTTTTGAGTGTAGTAGAATCAGAATCTGCAATAATCTCGAACACGATTTTTTTTGCCATCACCATACTTCCATTCCTTAAGGAATATGGAAGTAAAATCTACAGACAGACAGACACTTTTCGAAAAACGACTTTTTTTCATGTTTTGAGTGTAGTACAATCAGAATCTGCAATAATCTCGAACACGATTTTTTTTGCCATCACCATACTTCCATTTCCTTAAGGAACATGGAAGTAAAATACCCTTGATAAAAAAAAAACCGTTGCAGGTAAACTACTCCTTTCCTTCAACCGATCTTCACCAAAAACAATAGGTCGTGAGTACTCTACAAATCAGGGCTGTATGCAAAAAATTATTTGATTCTGTTTGAATTTGCGGCTGTTATCGTTTGCCATAGAAAAAAAATCTGCAGACAGACAGACAGACACACACACAGACACTTTTCGAAAAACGACTTTTTTTCATGTTTTGAGTGTAGTACAATCAGAATCTGCAATAATCTCAAACACGATTTTTTTTGCCATCACCATACTTCCATTTCCTTAAGGGACATGGAAGTAAAAATCTACAGACACACACACACAGACACTTTTCGAAAAACGACTTTTTTTCATGTTTTGAGTGTAGTACAATCAGAATCTGCAATAATCTCGAACACGATTGTTTTTGCCATCACCATACTTCCATTTCCTTAAGGAACATGGAAGTAAAAATGTCCTAGGGCAAATCAAATTTGGATGTAAATTTTCTGTATTCTGGGTGTAGGATGTACCAGCATGAATGTTGTTTTCATGTCCATAGAGTCGGTCCGAAAGCGTCTGTAAATTTTCATCATCTGAACTACTGGAACCATACACACAGCTTGATAAATGCTTTCCCTAAAAGACGGAGGCAGCAGTTCTGCAGATACTTCCATGTCTATATCCATCAATTCTGGCATAGGAGCTTCTGGTTCTTGCTCCTCGATGGAAAATCCCTCTAGTTTTATTTTTTTTTCAGCAATTTTGGATGCTGATATAATGATATCGATACATCCGATGATTTCTGCCATGTTATTTTGGTAACATTCATGATACCGGGTATGGCATATAATTTTCCAGGGACTAACTTCTTCACAGCCACGATTTCATCGTCGGTAATTTCTTGAAGTAAAACAGTTGACTTTTCGAATAAATTGACAAAATTTGCAGCTGTTCTGACGTCTTTTCCCTTTAAAACATAATCATCAGCTGTTTTCTTTAATACACCGCCTACACCATCCATAGGCCCTTTACCATGTCCAGGTTCGCTGTAAGTCCAAGTTGCAGAAGTTATTTCTGGAGAGTTTTTATCCATAAGTAAAAGTTAGTGTGGTTTCGATATTGCGAGGTAGGACCGTCTGAAAATATATGGAGGGTTTCGACATGTTCTCTTGTACTTAAAATTGTCTGTAGTAGGCTTCGTGTGACCCCATACAGCATGTGCCTGATGGTCCAGATTATTGCTCACAGTTGTAAACGTACCAGTATGTACCGAATCAACATTTTTCGAGTAAAAGACACCTGTGTGGATGGTCAACTGGCCTTTAGATTCTCCAAAATGTGTAGATTGTATTTCTTTCCCATATTTAGTCATATAATTTTCAGCAAAATCTATTTGTATCATAATCTCTGTCTCGTCTAAATTATCTTTAAGTTCTCGTTTTGCCTTCAAGTTTTCGTTCATTCCATAAACATGTCTTTTCATATCAAAAATATCTCTAGCTATGGATTTTTTTAAATCTTTCACTGAGCTTGTAACAGTAACTTTTTTAGTAGTAATCTTAACAACTTTCTTCTCTCCTTTTATAACTGTCTTCCTTTGTCACTTGCGACTGAAAATATTCAACTGTATCTTCATTGCTACCAGGGTCCAATTCAATTTTTCCACAAGTAATACATGTACCAAACATACAATCGTGGGAGGTATCATCACAGCTATATGCTTTAATCAATTGTGATGTAGAATTATATTCCAGCTCACCCAATCTCTTCAGTTTGTTTTGTTTAAATTCAAAATTTTCATGCTTTACACACAAACAAGTCTCCCGATCTTTTAGTTTGGGATGCATAACCCAAAACGGTTTTTCTCTTAGAAGAGTGGCATATGATAATTTGATTCCCGTTTCAGTGACAAATTTAGGGTGTAAATTCTTTACAGTATCTAAGAGCAAACGCTTCTGCTTTCCCCCTTTGAGACAGTCTCTTTTACCAGGACACATTCTGTAAATTCTTTACAGTATCTAAGAGCAAACGCTTCTGCTTTCCCCCTTTGAGACAGTCTCTTTTACCAGGACACATTCTACTAACGTCATCTTTTTCAAAAAAATGCTGAATTTTCTCACGACTACTTTTAGTAATCATGAATGTTGGAGGCTTTCTATTAGAAACTAGAATATTTCTATTGTCTTTGTTCTTTGGCAAAAATGTTTTAGCTACTTTAGATAAACGATATTTTTTTAATACAGTTGCCACTCATGCACTTTTGAAACACCTCCCTTTCTTTGGAATTTTTCGCTAACATGTCAGAGTTTTCTTTTAGTTGAGATGCTAAGACTTCGGCAAACAATAGTTTTTTTCGTACTTCAGGAGTAACAGAACAGTCTTTTATTAACTCGTTGACCTTCCTATTAGGTGTATCAATGTTTTTCTTTGCTTCTTTCTCCATATGCCTTTTATTTCTCGCAATTTTTTTTTCGTAGACTATCTTTCGTTGCATACTGCTGATTTGACTTTTCTGATTTTTTATAGCTCTATATGCCTTGGAGCCATCTTTTTTTACAGCTTTTCTCCCTAATTTCCTCCGCGATGCGCAGGAACCATGATCATTATCGCTTTCGTTTGCTGAATCTGGAGGGCTGTTGTTTATTATGTTTGCCAGCATCCTTCTTTTCTCCCTATATTTCTGTGAATTTTTTTCCATAACTTTCTCTGCTGTCTTTTTTCTCTTTCAGACATTTCACTTATAGACTTAGTTTTCTTTTCAGCCTTCTTTCTTTGGTAATATTCTTTGTCCTTCGCTCTTTTCATCTCTCTTTGCTCAGGAATCATTTTATTTAGAAACTTGCGCTTCCTTGCATTAGCCTTTTCGCGCCGTCTTAGATAAGCTGCACTATTTCTATTTATTTTCTTTTTAGACAGTTTTTTATTTTTATCTTCCTCCATGATTCTGTTATTAATTTTCTGAAAACAAAAAGAGAATCGGCCTAAAACAGCAAAATTTAGCACTTTCAGCTCCTTAGAAAAGGCAAACGTCATTTCGAGAATGGATTCATCATTTCGGGAACGCCCGTCATAGTCTAAGAACGTTCCCGAAATGACGATTTGACAGGTTTTTGTTTATACAGCAACAACGCCATCTTGGTTGCCAGCTTTAGAGGTTATTAAGTAGTGAGCCATATTATTTGTAAGAATAACGCTAAAAATACGTACTTTTTCGGCAAAATAAATACTAAGTAGTGTTCCCGTCATGATAAGGAATTAAAGTACACTACACAAATATTAAATTGAAAGGTACTTACCAGAAAAAAATATTATTGAATGCGGAAAACACACAAACATGGGCACTTCCTTGTCAAAAAAGCTTCACATGACTGCTCACTAACACCATCTAGCGCATTTAGTTCAAAATAGTTCGTCAAACTATTGCTGCGTTCACGAAATGACTTGTTAACTGTCAGACAACATTTGAAACCCCAATTAATGAAAAATTTAAATAATACGAATACAATTACCCATTAGTTGCTTAAATAAGTGATATATACAGCTACATACCAATGCTTAAATTCGTATATTGTAGTTTATATTATTTCGACCTTAGTTGAATTATGAAAAATCGTATATGGACGCGTTCCCGAAATGACTTTCGGAGTATGTTTTAAAGTAAAAAACGAGAAAAATAGAAATATTACTTAAAGATACGTTGGGTGCTGATAATTACGGATAATACGTATGTTTTAAAGAACACATTGTAATATTAATATGTAATTTTAGTATGAAAATCTTATTCCGAAGGGAATTCTTCACCTCTCTGATTTTGACCCATATATAGATAGTAAAGAAGCAATGAATTGAAATACCAGTAGGTCTTCTAAATGTTACCTGAACAAGTAATAATCAAAATAATAAAACTATCACTAACTGCTAATTATAGCAAGTTAACTTATCGGCTAATATTTTATGAAAATAATTCGAAATAAACATAAGAAAAACGACAAGCATAAAACTATACACTATGGGACGAAACTAAGGTTACACAGGTTCCTGACAGGTAGGATGGTAGTAAACGAAAACTATTAGTGTTAGTTAAATTTTGATATGGAAACAAATCTCCAGTGTAAATCATATACAAGGTCTTCTTCTCTTCTGATAGTTCCTATCCGTTTCGGATGTTGAATATCATATAGACTATTTTAAGTTTCTGTACAGCTGCATGGAATAAGTAAGTTGTATTCATGCCAAACCAGCTCCTTAAATTTCTCAGCCACAAGTACTTTTCCCTGTAGTATGGACTGCAACAAGTACAATCTGTGTTCATTTCTCATGAGATGTCCCAGATACTAAAGCTTTTTTATCTTCTCTGTGTTAATAACTTCCCTTTCTTTCTTCATCTTTCTAAGAACTTCAACAATAGTTATATGTGCTGTCCATGAAATGCTCAGTATTCTATGGTAAAGCCACATTTCGAAAGATTCCAATTTTTTAGTTGTGGTTTCAGTCAAAGTCCAAGATTCTACACCGTAGAAGAGGACCGAGAATACGTAGCAGCATAAAAGTCTCATCTTTGTGTTTATTGTTAAATCGTGACTTTTGAATAAATACACATTTTGAATAAAAAGAAAATTAAATATAAACATACAAGGTAACACTAACAAATTGGGTTAATATGATGGTAACGATACCAGCACAAATTCCAAATTAAGTGTACTTGATTGCAGAACTGAAAGGGTTAAGTGCACATTAACTGTCGTAAATTATTTGTGAATTAAAAACATTACTAGTCATTAGTAAATTAAAAAAAAAAACATGTAGCAGACACAGATGTTCAGAATACAGTTTCTGTGTGGTCACATTTTTCTTATTCTGTTTAAAGGTAACGTGCCTTTGTAATGTGTAATGAAATTTGTTTTAATATGCAAAACTGTTTGCTGTGTAACATGTTGACCATAATCATAAATGTTTGTACTCTATGGGGGGGGGGCTAAAACTCCAAGGTAGAGCATAGAGCCTCCACCGCTTTGTCAGTTTTCGAGCTATTTGAGTGTCCAATGTTTGCTATTACATGCTTAATATTTGAGATTAATGTATAATCTTCAATTTAATCAGTGGTATGGGAATACGCTTGTTTTAGTTGTACAAGCTAGGCTGTCTGTACAATCCTGTGATAATATTAAGTTTTGTTTATAGTACCAAGCCACTTGTATGACAATCAAATAGACAACGTTACTCACCGTCAGAGGCTTAATTCTTATACTTGCGATGTTATAGTAGACTCAACATGTTTCGGGACAGCTTGTCCCATCTTCAGGAGTAAAAAACATACTCTTCAAATCTCCATACTTTGAGTGCTCGTTCAGCTGGCGTGAGGTGTGCACCTGGGAGCCTACACGTGCGCCTAATGTTGTGGTTTTCATTAATTTATTCAATGTGTGTTTTGGATTTTGATATTTTATAATGTTCGACGATTCATCCTCTATTGAGGTTTGAAGAGTGTGTTTTTTACTCCTGAAGATGGGACAAGCTGTCCCGAAACATGTTGAGTCTAATATAACATCGCAAGTATAAGAATTAAGCCTCTGACGGTGAGTAACGTTGTTTATTTGAATCCTGTGACGATTATTTTGTAGAAAAATTACACTTTTAGAGTAGGCCTACAGCTGTATTGTGTTTTGTGTAGCTGATCATTTTTGCAGTGTTAAACTTCATTTCCAGTACCTTGAGCCTTTTGTTGATAATTAACATTGTGTTTAAGAAAATAATTCTGCACGATAAGTCATTCATTCATGAGGCTTTTGTTGCAGTCAAGTCTCCTCATATTGTAAGACTCAATCCTATATCCCTGTAATGTAAGCCTTACTCATGAACAGTTCTGATGGTCAGGTGATCAGATGGTACATACTTTCTACAGTCAGTTTTTGTTATTCAGTTTTGTTATTCCACTTTATACATTCATAAATATATGGTGTAATGTTTTTATAGATTATTTATGCCAAATGCTGATGCCACATAGATTATGCTGATGCCACGTGGGGTGCCGTGAAGTTATGGATGATATGTGTATAATTTAGATAATTATTAAGTATAATACTACTGACTCGGAACACAAAGTTTTTATTGATAAAAATATACAATTTTTACCAACAAAACTGTGTTTCAAGTCAGTAGTATTATACTTATAATTAGTTAATCAACAGACACGTTATGGACAACAAAATCCAAGAATATAATTTAGAATTTAAAGTGCAAAAATATTGCAATTAAAAAAGTTTTTGGTAACATACATGTTTGCAACAATAAAAGGGAAATTTTAATAGCTTTGATTAAACATTTAGTCCTCTTTGAACTTTTTGTGCACGTATGTGTATACGCAAGGACTCGTATGCACACGAGGTTTGATCTGCAAATTCATTCAATGTTTGTTTATTTGAAAAAATTATGTTCTTGTTCATCTCTATTTATATTGTCTAAAAGTTATCAGATATAACAAAAATGTGTCAGCATTTAGCATTTGTTCACTCTCAAGGAATTTCTAAACTGCATGGATTGGGATACTCTTATAAGCTCACACAGTGATATTTGATGTAAAGTCCTTCAGCAGTCACAAAACTTTTATCATTTCATGTTTTTTTTTTTTTAGTCTTGGGAAAAAATTGCATTGGGACATACTTGTTGAATAAGGTGGTGTGGCAACCTTTATTGTTTCTTCTTAAAACCTTGAACACAAGGAGTGGCCTGCTTGCTGATGCGTTATCATGGTGCAATTTGTATAACTGTCCTTTGAATCTGGCTTGTTACTAAGAATAGATTTGTGTAAGTGATGTAAAATTCTTCATAGTAATCTATATTGACTATAGTACCATGTGTAGTTCATGGCACACAGTCTCCAGTCAGCTATCACGATCTTTAGCTCATTCACAAGTGTTATTGAAGCCTTTCCCCTATTTGTAAAACTCATTCATGCAGACCATATTTGTCAGAAGCTTTCTGCAGCATTTTTATGATGTTAGAGTAGTTTATCTTACGCTTTACATAAAATGTAATGGAAGTTCTTTAACATAGTAGAATGTTAAATTGTACAAACTTTTTTTTTGTTTGTTAAATCTCCCCCTCGCTCACACTAAGCAGTACTGCTACAACACATTTGGCAGTTTACTTCAACATAAGCACCACTTGTGCTTTATTTCCCCCCAAATGAAAAGAAAAGAAAATAAGAAAAATGGAAGAGAGATTAAATAAGAAACTCAAGGAATTAATAGAAGGAACAAGAAATAAAAATAAAGAAAAAGATAAAGAAATAAAATTTGCTGAAAAAGTATTAAATTTAACAGAAACAAAGTTTACAGAAAATGAACATAAATTATTAGGGAAAAGTTTAAAATATGCAACAAAAACAAACATAGATAAAGAAAATACAATAATAGAATGTGAAGAAATAATCGATAAAATAAAAAATGAAGAAACTAAAAAACAATTAAGAAGTGAAGTAAAAGAAATAGTAGAAAAAATATATAAGAAAAACAAAAATGTAAGAAATAAAAACGAAACACAAATAAAAAGAAATATAAGAGAATTGAAAAAGAAAATCACGGAGAACAATTTGATAGTTATAAAAGCCGATAAAGGTAACACAGCAGTGGTAATGAACAAAAGAGATTATATCGAAAAAGCAGAACAATTTATACAAAAAGGACCATATAAAGAAATAAAATATGATTACACAAGTAAATTTCAAGCACAAACAAAGAAATTGATAAAAAAGACAACATATTTAACAGAATGGCAAAAGAAACAAAAAATAGAACATAATCCTGAAGCTCCAAAATTTAGATGTCAAATTAAGTTACATAAAAAAGAAATGCCATTAAGACCTATAGTATCATTTATAAATTCGCCAACATACAAAATATCAAAAGAAATAAGTAAAAGAATCAAAATGGCATATGAAAAAGAAGACATCCACAGCATAGAAAATAGTAAAAAGGTAATGGAAAGATTAAAAGAAATTACCATAACAAATAAGACAAAATTAATGTCATTAGATATAAAAGATATGTACACCAACATACCAATAGCAAAAACAGTAGAAGTAATAAAGAAAAACAAATTAAGTAATGTAGAATGGAAAAACGAAATAATAGAAGGATTAGAATTATGCCTAAGCCAGAACTACTTCAGATTTAATAACAAATTTTACATACAAGAAAATGGATTACCAATGGGATCACCGCTTTCACCATTAATGGCAGAGATATTCATGAATAGCTTTGAAATCAAAATTTTAAAAGATAGATAAAGAAAGAAGAATAAAAAATGGATCAGGTATGTAGATGACATACTAATAGTTTGGGAAGGTGAAGTAAATGAATTTAAAAAATTTACGGAACAACTAAATAACAGAAAAAACAATAAAATTTCAAGAAGAAATTGGAGGATTAGAAATTAATTTCCTGGATATCAGTATAAAAATTGAAGATAACAAACTCAAATTCGATATATATAGGAAAGAAACATACTCAGATTTAATAATTCCACAAGAATCATATCATCCAGTCAATTATAAAATGGCAGCATTAAATTCATTTTGCTATAGAGCTATAAATTATCTAGAAAATGAAGAACTCAAAAAAAAGAAAGAAAATACAACAAATAGCAAAAAATAATAATTACAACCCTAAAATAATTAATAGAATAGTTAAGAAAATAGAGGAAAATAAAGAAATAGAAAATAACAAAAAAGAAAAAACAAATGAAGAAAAGAAATATAAAGGAGCAATAACATACATAGGATATCAAACAAAAATGTTTCGAAAAATATGAAATACAGATAGGAATAAAGAAAACGAAAAATGTATTTGAATATATAAAAAATGATAAAACAGAAGAAATTCCATTAACAGAAAAAAGCGGCGTATACAAATTAAAATGTGGGGAATGTAATAAGATATATCTGGGCGAAACTGGAAGAAAATTTAAAATTAGAATGAATGAACACGCAAAAGGAGAAGGGGTTAGAGTAACGAACTCACTATATGCAAGACATTTCAACGAATCAGGCCATAAATTCATAAATCCCAATGAAAATATGGAAATAATCAAAATAGAAAACAATCCGCAAAAAAGAAAATTAATAGAAGAACTAGAAATACTTAAAGTTAAAAAAGAAGATAAAAATAAATTAATGAATATAAGAGTGGATTTTACAAATGAAGAAATATTTTATTATATATTAAACAATAAACAAAAATAAATTAAAATAATAAGAATAACACACTAAAAATGACGAAATGTAAAAGGTTACAAAAAAATTATAAGTCAAGAATGAAGAAATTAACGGGAGATTCTTAAAACAATTTGACGGACGTTAGAAAAATGCCTAACGGAAAAATGTAGACAAAGTTCCCGTGAAGAGCGGTAGCAGCTAGAACCAATAGGAGGGGCGATGACATAAGGGGAGGGGCCTAAAGTATAAAAGCCTACAACGTACAGTTGATAGACGTTGTTTAAGACCTGAAGATGTCAGTGATGACGAAAAGCTTAGTCGAACAATACAAATTATAGCAGTTAGCAAATTCATAAAAGAAATATTAGTGTTCAGCTGTCCGAAGTATTTGAGAGTGCCAAGTCACCAAAAGTGGCAATGACAGTAGCAGACACTCATCTGTGCAGTTTCTGTGTTTTGGTAAAAAAAAAAAAGAAAGAAATATGTCTTATTGTGTGTACTGTATTACTGTATATTGTGTATTCTGTGTCAGTAATGAGTTTCATCTCCATTTATCTTGGTCCTGTGTATTGTAATAAACCAAAATTTATTATTCCGGTTTATCTTGAAAATATTATTTGAAATCTTAAAGGTCGTAGTTGTTGAAAATTGAAAATCACTAATTTTATAAAGTAATTAACAGGTAGCATTCGAGGTTATTAAAAGTGTGTTTACAATTGCAGAATTATAATTGTCTGAAAAGAATTCCCTTAGATAAAAAAATAAAATAGTTGCGTTAATATTATTTAAACCCTAACGTTGCTTAAGTTTAAAAATAAAGTGTACTAGCTGGTCGCTTGATGTTGGTGACCATCTTGATGATACTAGCAGCAAAACTCCTCCTCCAGGTTGATAGTCGTCTAAGTACGTAAAGTCTAGTAATGTCTGGACAGTAAGATTAATAAAATACACTTCCACGTACCTGTTCGTGTTTTCTGGAAGTTCAGAAGTTCAATAAATCAGTAAGCTGCCAAGGCGGTTTACAATACCAACTCACTTTATCTACAAGGTTAGGTTACCTTGTTTAATAATGGGCGCCACACAGGTTTATTTCTGGAAAATCCCGTGGAAAACCCATTAATAGAATTAGATAATAATTTTAAAAAAGTTAAAATCGTGTTTATTGCCCTTTTGGCAATGCAATTCAACAATATTTAATCACAACTGAAGGTTGTTTTGAGTTTTCCTGAATGAATTATTTATCTATTTTTTAGAAATAAATTAAGTCAAGTTATGCTGCTAATAATGGGGTTTTATTTGTACCCTTGATAGTGAATTCAAACAAATATAATTAAAAGAATACATTGAAGTACAATTGCAAATATTTTGTTACATACCCTATATAACTGGCTCAGAGCATACACAATGATTCTGGTTAAGTCCAGATATTCTTTACTTTAAACATTAATATTGTTTAAATCTCAGGCGTAAATTCTTTGAAACACAAAAAAGAATGCTCATGCCTACACAATAGCTAATTATTTTCTGATATAATATTGACTAGTAATGCCTTCTAGTTTACCAATATAAAAATAAAAATAAACCTATTTTATAGGTTAGGCGTTCGTCACACTTGATTTATGATTTACAAAGTTATATGTTGAGAACACTTATGACTAACATCCAACTTAAATAGAATTGACAAATCCATGAAATAAATTCAGACATGGTGTAATACAGAAAATGTTTCAGTGTTATGCGTCAGTACAGATTTGTTTATCAAAACTTATAGGTTATCACACTCGTTGTAAGGAATAAATTGTCACCCTGTTACCTTTGTGTTTTAATCTTTCGATTAAAATTCAACTAAACACATCAATGATCGGATTATAATGATCATTGTTATTCACTACACACGCACATGAACAGAGAATATTGGCCCGCTTCTAACTAAAAGGACCTTATATAATATTATTTAATTATTTCTTCTGTTCGTTATTTTCCCGCACTAAATAAAATAATACTGCACTCAGACGCACTGGTTCTTCGTAGAATATCTTGTAGTTAATTTTTGTTGTTGCCAAAAAGATTCCATCGATGCACTGTTACAATGACGCTATCAGTTATTAGAAATTTTGATGAGACGAGCGCACCTTCCGCTCCGAATGTAAGTAAAAAGTGTCTAACGGTAATAAGCTGCCGTTCCTTATATACCCTAAGGTTTGATCAGCCTTAGGCGATTGTTTTAATTATTAAGCTATTTTCTGATTGGCTTAGCCAGGTGTTATGAAAGTGACGTATTGTCTTTTCAACTGTCACTAACGGTTTTTTAACCAACGTTCGCCGGAATGATTGACAGCCGTCGTTGTTGTTAGTGTTGATAAACAGATTCCTTATGCATTTTGTGCAAATGATGCTAACGCCTGTCACGCATTTATTATAGTTGCGATCGGGGTCGTATCGCTATCAAATTAAAGGATATTTTGTCCTCTTCAATTTGATATAGTTTGACACTGGTTTATTTACACTTTTACTGACATTGTTTAATAAACAATGTTCAGATACTCGGCTCCGCGCTGTCGTCTGCTAATCGAAGCCGGCGATTACACTCTCTTATTAATATGGTTTGTGTTCCACATCGCGTTTTTTCACTTAAACGTTTATGTTAGAACCCTATTATATCTGTACTGATATTTATTTACTGAATATTATGATTAAACCTTAACTTATACATTGCTATTAACTATACTTACTCACTATGACATTTTGTTTCACATTATTTTGCTCCATTCTATTAACTAACAATTGAACTATTAATTATATAACATATTAATATAGGCATTGCTGAGGCATACCGTTTGTATCGGATTTCTGCCTTAATAACATTTATTAGTTCACAATTCGGTACCTTGCTGAGGTAGCTTATTTGTATAAGGTTCCCTCTTACAAACATGTTTACTTGTCATAAGCATATTTGAGACTGTAATACAGCTTCAATCTCATATTGTGGCCATAGCTAATCTTAGTCCTTGGCATTAATAGTTACTAGTCATGGTTGATTAATTCTCAGCCAAATGCTGATGCTGATATCACATTATTCAGATTCTTATTTAATTGTTTTTATTAACATGTCAAATTTCATTTAATTTATTCACTGACTCGCTTGACAGCTTAAAGTGAATTTAATTTGTCCATTAATTTGTGTCAGTTATAGTATGGTTGTAGTGTCAAGCAGTATTGAGGTTTACTGCTTCTTGTGGCACTTCTTCTTCTTTCTTCTTCAATGGTTCCTCTCTCCTTAGCTATTCTTATCATTATATTATCTATTTACATTACTGTTATGTACTTATTAAATCTGATGGTATATGTCTAGGTTATGTAACATCTGGTCATGTTACAGTATATGTCTTCATCTGTCTGTATAGCTACTTCCATTTCTAATGTCAACAAGTGTTTCAACCTTTCTGTTTCCTATCTTTCGTTCCCATAGCTGCAGACTGTTTCTACTCAATGTATGCCCCAATCAAGATGTTTTTCTTTATTACTGCCATCGCTTTTCTTTCACTTCCTCATTTTATTATTGTGCTTTCTGTACTGTCTTTTTCTTTCCTCTGAAGTCATTTTTCTATTCCATATACACGACTATTTTATCTAATATACTCTTTGCAAATGCTCCTTATTCCTTTTCTCATTCACTTCTCAAAAAACTTTTGAGACCTTTAATATTACATTTCTTGTTGTATTCTGTTCTTCGGATATACTTGAATTCTACTTAAATTTTCCAATTTTTCTTCAGCCTTTTGAGAGTAGGCTTTAGAACATTCATTCTTCAGCTTTAATGGATCCCAGTTACACAAATGTTCTTCTTTTATATGTTATAGAATTGTTCTTATATCAGTTCCCACTAAGTTATGATAGGTATCAGCGTCAGCTGATAACAGGGAAGCTTTTGCTACCTTGCTGCAATTTTTGAATCTTTGGTTATGATGACAGTGTACAATACCTAGCAATATCACTAGGAGCACATAGCTCAAAACACTCACACAAAGCTACCTGTTTTTCCCTTTCATATTTCTACTAGTAACTGTTGGTAAATGACCTGAAGATGGCTTGACTGCCGAAAGCGCTCGTCAAGACTTAAGACAACATAGTGGTTTGTATAAAATTACTAGTAGAAATATTTGAGACCACTAACACTCCAATACAACAATTTTCCCTTTCATTTTGTTTTCCAAGTCTGTATTCTACAACTATTTTATTTATACACATCATCTGTCAGTTCATATATCGGATCTACTGTATCTGATGTTGGTATATAAAGTTGAATAATCAGGGGTATCCAGTGGATCACTCATTATCTCAATCGCCAGCATCCAATCACTAATCTGCATAAACATTTGCGATATTTTTTTCAAATTACCTGCAGACAAATTCTCATTCCTATTGCACCTCACTTAATCCTAAAATACTGATATTTTGTCTCTCCATTTCTCCCTTCTTATTTTCTAGTTTATTTCTCTTGTTCATCGTCTTTAATCCAGAATATTCCTTCTCAGGATTACCATACTTAAAGATTATAATACAGTATGTCCAGGAAACCACAAGGGCCTTTAATGAGGAAGGCCTTTTCCATATCCTATGCTGTTGATGTTTATAAGCTTATCCGCATTTAGGAGTAGTTCCCCCTCCAAGCCCAAGAGGATGCCTTACCCTAAACCCGCTTATCCACGCTGCATAGAGGCTGTTGGTTGATAGAAGGGGATCTTATCCCAGGATATTTTGATTCGTTAGTCGCTTGTTAAACAAACACCTCTCTGCCGCAGGAAGGTGAACGTGTGGTTTTTCTCTTCTACAAGTCTCAGACCATAGTGGCATTTCCTAGACTTGTCATTATTAACGGGAGATATACTGTAGTATATAATAAGACTGTTTCTTCCATTAAGTTTTTTTTTTAATTTTTATGTAGAATGCTTCTGAATGGAAGTATTTATTTTCGCTCAATGTTTCATTAGATCATATATAGCCCAGCATTATCGGATCTGATTTTTATTTCCTTTTAATTGTAAAAAAAAAATAAGAATTGTATGAGGTAAATAATAATTCGACAAACTATGCAAATTAGCATTAAAATAAAATAAATTCTCATTAGAAATATTCTAAATTTTCCATGGTGTATGTCCGTGCACGCTCGCTGTTGTATATCGCAAAATCATATATGCTACTATATATATTCCATATGTCAAGTTTCTTGAGCTATGAAGATGCAAGTTTCTCAAATTTTATAAATATATTGTAATGCGGATTTAATCTGTTAAACACATGTAGGACAAATAATTCACTTGTTAAGAAAAAATACTAGAGACATAAAGAATTTTTTTTGGTACCTGATGAATGGAATCAAGAATCAATTGTTTATATTTAATATTTTTAATACCCTCATTATTAAGATCAGCTGAACAGATTAAATATGTTGGTTTGTTCCAGTTTAAATATTTGTTAAATTTATACACTCAATACATTCCTGGTCAATTTATCATTCCTTATCACATTGTTCATATATTAAAAGTAGTTGGAGATATGATAATCATCCATTCAACTAAATAGTTACACAGTATTGTTAATGTTGGCTTGATTTTGTTTCAACTGTATTGAGAACCGCGCGCGCGCGTGTGTGTGTGTGTGTGTGTGTGTGTGTGTTTTGCTTGTAGTTTGGTGTAATAATTATAAAAAGAGTGGTACACACGGCCACTTGTTATGTGTATGCTATGGCTCAGAGGTTAAAATATTTGAGCCTCAGAATATGCGGGATGAGTTTTACAAAATATAAGCATAGCTGTATAATTTTAATAATAATTGGAAATGAAAATAAATATTTTTTAAACGATACATCAAATCATTGCCAATTAAATTATTTTTGTAATCATTAGCATTAACTGCAAGAAACTTTAGAATTCAGAGTTACAGTTTATTATCATAATTAAATGCACGCGCGACAAGCATTTTCATTTGACCTTGGTTTATTTATTTTCAATTTAGTAGAAAATTACAAGCTATCTATCACAAACTGAACGTCCTAACGTTAATTCAAAATTATCATCATATAAATAATGTCTTCATTTTATTAGAAAACTTGCTGATTTCACAATTTGCAGTAAATTGAGATAATATATACAAAGAATCACTGCAATATCGCAGTGTTTATCTCAGCAAAACTGAGGAGTGGTAACAAAGTACTTGAGATGTAGGTTATTTAAGTGTTTATGTGAGTAATCATTACAGGGACACGAGCTTAGAGGGTGGATGTTATACATGTTTTATAATTTTATACAAAATTGTTGTATAAAACTATTTGTCATTTTATAAAGTCGTGTATGTCTTGTGAAAATGTGTGTGCTTGTGTACACCCAATGCTTTCCTCCTTCAGGAAATATAAAATTGTTTTGTCTAACGTAAATATATTAGTCTCCAATGTCTTACCAAATTTTATTACAAAGGCTCTGATGATGTACATACAGTTATGTGAATTGTTAGAACAATTTTTGCCTGCAGAAGAAACATGACTAGTTTTATGAGAATTGTGAAGCAACTGCAGGAAACTTCCAAATTAGAGTTAGAATGTAGCGCGCGTGTGTTTTCATATTGCCATAAAATAGTATAATTTTTACAGGATACTTTGTTTTGATAGCTGGCACTTAACAACCTTTTAAATCTTTCTGTATAGCATTCTGTGTCTTTAGTCTTTAGTGTGCAACAAGGTGCACTCATAACGGTACATTTTATTTTTTAAAGTATCCTGCAAGCCATAAAAAAAACCTCTCATATCCATAATGACTGAAGGATATTATCAGATTTTTAAAACTGATTCTTAAATATTTCATTTGGCTATTGATTTTTTAGTTCACATCTTTGTTCATATGATAACTGGCTCAATGGAGTTGTAAGTAGAAAATTAATAAAGTTAGTGCTGAATAACTTAGGGTTATATTCTCAACTGCCAAAGAATCAATAAACTAAGTACTATGAGTTTAGCAATAAACATTATTTATATAGATATAATATTTATTTAGCAATTAATGTTTATATTAACTTAGCAAAACACAGCTCAATCTAAAAAAGACTATTCACGTCTCTCTCTCTCTCTCTCTCTCTCTCTCTCTCTCTCTCTCTCTCTCTCTCTCTCTCTCTCTCTCACACACACACACACACACACACGTGCACATCGAAGCATGATAATGTTTTGTAAACAAAAAAGATTTCTAGACTGTGGGGAATCGAAAGTGTGGAAACGTTACATTTTTCGATTACACATTTTGTGGAATGACCCCCAGCCTAAAAACATTATCATGTTAAAAGACAAGAGCATATAGACAACCATAGACTGGCTGAATTCCGAATACTGAATTACTGAATGCAGTAATTTGGGACTACAGGGAGGGAGAGAGAGAGACATTGTACACTATCTCTGCTCAGAACACAGTAATAGCCACTGCACTGTTTATCCATTTCTTACAATGTTTTATGGGTTTTGTCCATTGACAGTCTTATCATCTTCAGCAAGGATGAAACAAAAATTGGTTTGATCCAGTCCCAAGCAGATAGACTAGAGCCGGTCACTCCGGCCGCTTCTTCGGACACCCCACATCTGTCCGCCCTTTTGACTTATAATTACATAGTTCTTTGGGTGTGTGGCAGTCATCAATTCGGTCAAGACGTTCAAACCGTTTTAGCCAATATTTGGCAATCCTATCAAGTATACTCATAATATTCAGTTCCTACCACGTGCCTGAGAAATCTCATTTTGGTCTCTTAAATACGACTGGCCTGTGATTTTGTTAAAGTCCAATTCTCAGACCCATAGAGAAGTGTTCATTGATGATCTTAATGAAAATATATTATGTTTCATATAAATAATTGTTACAATTAAAAAGTTGAAAATAATGAAAGAGAATCTAAGAAGTTTTGTTTTTTTAACTGGAACACTAAGCACATGTGCAGTACCTGATGATGCTGTGTCCCTGGAGATAAAGTTGTAATTTATTTGTTAAAAAGATTTTGAGTTCTGCCAGATTAATGCCTGATAGATTGTTGAAAAAATATGATACATGTGACCCATAATTGTGAAATATATAATGTTATGTCTTTTGAGTTACAGAAGAAAGAGGAGGGAAGACTAATGTTTTGTTACCATTTTACATTCATCTGGTTCATTCAGTAACTCTGTTTACTATCAAGTTCTGAAACAGTATGAGATTTATTTTCTACATGTTTTGTAAGACAATATTATATTATTCAAACCTAAGTTTGCTGCAAACTAAACCCATACAAAGTTTTAAATCCATATTACAGATGCAGCAAATTAGGGTATACAAAGTTTCAGTTATTTTATTCTTTTTTTCTCCAATCATGTGAGAAAATAAGTGAAGTAAAAAACACAAAAACAAATTTTCATATGCCCAGGAATGTTTTTGAATGTTCATTATTTGTTAATTTGAGGGGAGATATAGTAGTTTCTACAGTAACTTAAACTTTTTGTACAAATTTGTTTTTATTTTGCAAATGGCAGTTTTTCTATACATTGACCCCAAAAATCAATAGTAGCCAAATCAGTCTTATTGATCAACTACCAAATTATTTGAAATCAAGACTGAAATTGGCATATACAGTATATACTAACAGTACTTAATCTTTAACATGTTTTGAGTAATTCCTTGATGGGGGGGGGGGGGGCAGAATGATAATTTATTAAAGCCGTAATCTAGTCGCTCAATAAATTTTGACTATGGAAGGTTTAGCAAGGATTAGTCAATAAGTGTAACACAAGTTTTACATTATTTGTGTTGATGTTTTGACTGTATTTATTGTAATCATCAGGACCTGTATGGATAAAAGAGAATATATTAAACATAACAGGATCTATTATTTGTGTGGGGGGGGGAGTTGAGTCAGTTTGTTTAACATCAGCAAAATAATAACATTTGAAAACAAAATTAATACAGTGTTCATAATAATATAATCCCATAAATATCTTTATAAATAATTATAGATGCAGTAAACCACGAATGTATATTGCAATTGGTACAGATGACAGTATATATAGCATAGAAAATATGCTATAGCTGAATACAGATTGTAAGAATGTTCAGTCGTGTATATTATTAAGAGTTATTATTTTTCACCCACTGCAATATTATTGAAAACACTATGCAAACAGTAGATAATTACAAAATATTCCAAACACAAAATTATGGTAAACCAGTCTATCAGTGGCAATGGTTATTACTTAATATTTATATTGTAAAATAATATTTACCGAGTACTTAGTACAAAATACTATGATCTATGGTTAAAATTATGTAGATGTCGATGGTCTCTCTCTCTCTCTCTCTCTCTCTCTCTCTCTCTCTCTCTCTCTCTCTCTCTCTCTCTCTCTCTCTCTCTCTCTCTCTCTCTCTCTCGCTCTCTCTCTCTCTCTCTCTCTCCTCTCTCTCTCTCCTCTCTCTCTCTCTCCTCTCTCTCTCTCTCTCACACACACACACACACACACACACACAGATATACACATACATAGTCTCTTTTCACGTTCTCTTTTGTAAAATATACAAAACACGAATGACAACTGCATGTGTCATTGTGAATTACTCATACGTTTAAACTAACTATAGTACGGGACATAGCATTATAAGCTTCGAGGTTACGCAATAGTAGCAGCTCTTACCTGCCCCTCGCCCAACAGCGTTGTTACGCGTTACACTTGGTATGCGTAGGCAACGTTGGGGAGGGGAGGAGAGTGAAGCGAATGGCAATACCGCAGTCGCATCCAAGCTTATTTTGATACGTCCCACATAATAACTGATAATAGATAATATGGTGAGTGAGGCAATGTCGAGTTATGGCGCCAAAAACAATAACTGTAAGGTACCCACAACATATGCCCTATTTATAAACACAACCAGATGACTCTGTTAGACTAGAATTTACATGATTAATATCGATGTATAGAATTAAGTTAATTTAATAATGGTGTAAGATAGTTTTGGTGTGTTCAGAATAATGAATAAAGCAATTTAAATATTAGTGTATCCAATAAAATTGAGTTAACCAGCTGATTCAGTATTATAGTCTGCTATTTCTGTATGTATTACAATGTTCAACCAGTTGCACAGGCTCTACACAAGTGCAGCCACTACTGGTAATGATCCTTTCTTAAACAAAGAATTGGCATGTAAAAGTTTTATAAAAACAATTGAAGTCATGAATCCCTTAACAGTGGGAAAAATTCAAACAATTTACAAGTTCACAAACCAATATTTTGGGAAAATTTAATTTTTTATTTATCTTCTTTAAAGCTGTCAATAATCATTTGAATCCCCTGTTAATATTGTTTATGTATACAGTTTCTTAGGCTGGTATTTTTTTAACATTATAATATAATAGTTTTTTTCTTTTTTTTAATCTGCATTTGTGTGTTTTGGAAATCATGCAATACTGTATCGTGACATTTTTAATAAATTTACTTCTGGAATGACATGTGACAAAAAAATGGTGCTTATTAAATGTATTCACAGTTCCAACCAGCACTTCCAGAGTCGTCATTGAAATTCTTCAGTATATAAATAAAGTAAGGGTAATGATTTCAATCAGTCGATGACAAATACTTTTTATGTCTTGACACTTTTTAATGGTATTTCATTATTGTAAGTCTGTTTAATAGACTGAACATTAGGAATGACTGACCTGTGGACAAGTTCTGTGCTGTTTTAGAAATTTAATGTACCACCCACAACATCATATTGAAGATAACCAAAAACAGCACTTTGTATATTGCATAATTGGGGGGGGGGAACTATGAATAAGGTTTATTTTCCACGGAATAGATCTGAATGTGCTGAAAACAGTCATATCATTTACTCATGTCTGCTATAACTTAGTGGCCATAATGTTTATTATGCTCACTTGGCACTGAATGAGCATTGTGTTTTATAAGTGATAAGTGAATTGGTTTTATAAGTGATAAGTGAATTGTATATAATAACAGACACTGACAGTACTGTATGGTTTTGGTTAATCAGATTTTGTTTTTGTTTCAGAATAATTATATTTATATAAAGACTTTTTAACCACATTGCTTAAAACGGTTCCTACTGCCTGTGAAAGTCATAAAGTAGTGCAAGTGAAAGAAGAAGAGTTCAGAGAGACGAGGTGTACAATTAAAACAGAGGGATATACATAATGGCAGCAAGTGATAAGGAAGAAGTTTATGGGGAGTGCTTTGAGAATGGACTCAAAGAAAGCCCGCTTGATGATTCTAGTCGTAATTCAAACCAAGAGGAAATGTGTTCTATTTGCGAGTAAGTAAAAATAAAGCCGTGTTCTCCATCATTGTTATAATCAGTCAAATTGAAATTAAGATAATCTAGGTATAAACATACTTTTGTTACTCAGTGTTCTTCAGATTTTGTTGTTGAATGTGATAATGAAATTGCACAAGTCTATGTCAATTAAAAACGAGTCAAACATCGACTGTCATCAGCTTCATTGGATGATACTACCAATAACAAGTTCACCCCTTTAACCCTACTAGGGTCTGATAAAACACTATCTTGTAGTCACCTGATGCTCGTTTTAGCAGTTTTTTCAAGTTTTTTTAGTGTGTATAAGGGGGGGGGGGGTCAAAATATTCTTCAATGCCTTTGAACTCCAAACTGGATTGCCATTCTTCTCTCCCTCGTTGTCCTTCTGATGTTGTTGTACCCCATTCTTCTGGGTCATCTATGTTTTCTAATGCCATTCAATCCTTTTGGACGGCCTCCATTTCCAAACTACTTTTGGAAGTCTTAACATTTGCCAAACATGCCCATACGATATCAGTTGATGTCTTTCTACTGTTTGTGTAATGTTCTCTCAGAACCCATAATATTTCTGATGATTTCTTTTCAGAATCTGCCCAGTTGTGATTTCGTGCAATTTTTTTTAGTCATAGAAATAAAAACCAAACAATTTAAAGTTTTGGAAATTACTCCAGTGACTGATCAGTAGCACCAGTACCAGTCCTGTGATTTTTGTTGGAATTGCTCTACATGAATTGAGGTACTTTCCCAATAACTGTACGTGCACTACATGTCAAATGTTTTGTGTACGCAATAGTATCAATGTCACACAGTGAAGAAGAAATGTAACTATTGTATTGCGGAATATAATGTGGTAATACTAGATGTTTTAATTTTTAATGCATGAGGTTAAGTAAGAAAAGAATGTTGAATAATTGAAAATCAGTTGAAACTGATAACAAGCAATTTAGCATAAAACTATTAATTAAGACATTTCTATAAGTGTACTAAAATTATATGACAACAGTTAAGTTCATTAGTGGAAGTTTATATATATTATAAAATTATATGCGTTATTCACTACATAAACGATACTATGATACTATTGAGTGCATAATCGAAATATCAAAAATTAGTGCGGATACGGTTATTAGGAAGGTGCTGAATTTATTATATGAATTTGTGCTAGATCTGACAGAACATTTTCATGTCCATTATTGTCTGAGTAACATTTATTTCATTATTAGCAGTAATTATTTGTGTATGTTTTTCATCTGATACCAGGACACCAGGTAAAACCATGTTCCTAAACCCAATTCGCATAACACTTTCAGGCCACCACTTGGAAAATATATGGGTAGTACACATGTAATACCCAAGTTTATGCTACTTGGCATTTCTCCAAACAGCACTTTCCGTATTGTTATGCATGCATAGTTCAACTGTTTCTCAGCATCTTTTCAATTACAGCCTGCATATAGCTCATTTAAAAATGGCGTTACTCCCACACTTTATCGCCAGTTAGCGTTTGTACATGCAAATGAGTTATTTTCATTGCCTTTTTTTTATAGTGCTGTCTAG
The DNA here is from genome assembly GCA_034769895.1 of Magicicada septendecula. Taxonomy (NCBI): domain Eukaryota; kingdom Metazoa; phylum Arthropoda; class Insecta; order Hemiptera; family Cicadidae; genus Magicicada; species Magicicada septendecula. Next base: position 9,070,261 of record CM068369.1, on the reverse strand, counting down.
TTCTAAATATGTATTGGAAATAGTATTGCCTTTACAAGATTTCTTACAAATAAATTATAAATGTAAATTCTTGATGGTTGTCCCTGGTTTTCCATGTTGTTTTGAAGAAAATGCATGAGCATAATTTTCATAATCTTCAGTTATCTGATTTTATGTATGTTGAACTTCCCACTGAAGCCAGAACTAATCATTTTTAATTGACTTATAGTGTATTTGATGTAGTGTTCGATGTTTGTTAAAAACAGTAAAGAAAGAGGAAAGTGAACAGTTTCTTACGCATCAATTCTTCATGTCCTGAGGAGTCTGAAAAGCTGTTAGAAATTGTATAAAAGTCCTGGGATACATACAATTGTTAAGAATTGAAACAAGAGACTTCACTGTAATATTCATGAAAATCTGTGTGGTATAACAGAGGATGAGCTTTGACATAGTAGAGAGTAGTAAAATAAGCAGGGTATGAAGATATTTAAGAACTTATTAAAAAAGCAAGATGTTGAAGTTTTGTATGTATATGATTACTCATGAGAAATACAGAAGGGTAGTTGCCCTTATCTGTGTACCAGATTCTCAGATTAATGAAGGAAGGGGGGGGGATTTGTGATTTTCTTTAGAACAAATTAGCACCTGAGAGGTAAATGATTGTAACTCCAATTCAACTAGTTCAGAATCAACGAAAAGTCAAGATAATTACAAGAGTAATTTGTTCATTTTATTAAGTATTTAAAAACCCATTTACCTTATTGTGGTATTGTGTGCATTTTATTACAGTATTTACCAACTGTGTGAAAGAAAAGTTTTTTTTTTTTACAATTATTATTTCTGGCACTTGCTACTTTTACACCTACTCACCATGTACAAAATTGGCGTTACTTCGTTTTCATACTGTACTGCTGTGTTAACTGTTTGTGTTGGTGATACCATCTTTTACAACATAAAAATGTATAGAACAAGAAATTATAATGTAATTTTCTCAGTTTTAATAAAAACTGAAGTTACGACTGTTTACCTCTTAGTCGCTGAAATGCAAACTTGCCAAAAGCTGCTCAGTTGGATGCCATACTCTTTAAATCTCTATCATCTAATTACTTTCCAATACTGATGCAACAACATAAGCTTTTATGTTGAATGTGCTGAACATAACTATTGTCAGTGTTACTAAAAGTTCTAGCTGTTTTGGGCCATTAGGTTGTGGTCCAAGTTGTTTGTGTTGGATGCAAAACGTTTCAGCTGTACCCATGTCGGCAATATTCAGTTGTGTGGGAACAGAAATCTCAATTGCCTGTGTAGGGCTAAGCATAGAAACCTACACAGGCAATTGATACCTCTTTTCTTGCACCACTGAGGTGAAACGTTTGGCATACAATACAGACAATTTGTGCCATGGCCTGACAGCCCTGGAAATTTTAATATAGCTCGAGCGCTCTGAATGTTAATATGTGAAATGCTGTGATGTGATAATGTGTTCTTAGAACAGTGATACCATCCATCTACGCCAATCAGATTATTATCCCATTAGTAAGGTGACACAAAAATGTCTTGTCCACATAGACTCAATTTTGGCACAGTTAGCATTCAGGAACTGCAGCTTATCACCTTAAAAGAACTCGACCCGTCATGTTGTCAGTGTAGGCCTTTGTTTAATTGATAAATGTGCCAACAACATGGCTTATGGATGGAGGTAAAAAAAATAATTATAACTGAGAAAGAGTTGATTTTGAAGTCAGCGAACAGTTTGCTGTATAGTTAGTTTTTAAGTAATTTTGAAGTTTGCTATAACAGTTTCTAAACATTGCTGTTAGTATGAATGCAGACTCAGTCCAGTATTGTACTGTGACATATTACCAAAATGAACTTCACTTCTCCAGCCTGTAAGACCCCTGTCTTGGTCTGTAACAGTCTGGACCAAACAATAGGATACAATCTGTTATTTGCGCCTTAACCCTTATCAAGGACTTCTTTCTTAATGTCTATACAATTATGCTGAAGATTTTTCAAGTAATTTCTGTAAAAATACCATGAGGATAAAAAATTAATAGTTTACCATTAAATTCTGTGACATTTTTTTTTCACTGATTACGTCTGTAACATCTGTATGCGTCAAACACAGGTTAGATAGCTGAACTCTAGTATTTTTCCAGTTCTTAGTATAAAAAAATCTCACCCCTTGACTTTGGGCCTTTAGAGACAGCCATGTTGAGTGGAGACGGGTCGTAGCGGAAGCCAGGGCTCACCATGGGCTGTAGTGCTGGAGAGTAGTAATAGTAGAGACAGCCATGTAACGAATGTCTTCTTTCCCAAAATTAATTTTTTCTGAAATCTGCATAGCTTTTTGAAAAACTTGTATAGTTTGCATCTTTACCTGTATTATAACGAATTTTGCATTGTCCCTTGTCATTAGTTTTGTTTTTTTAACAGTAGTGTGATTTTTTTTTTGTATAGATTTAATAGCTTTTGAATGTTTGCCTTCACATAGTTTCATTAAAAATTGAAGAAGATAATGTTTAGATTTAACAAGTGTGTAATGGGTGAGCTAATAGAAAATAAATGGTACACGAAGTTATTTAACTTTAAATATCAGATTACACTTTTGTACAATACAGTTGAAAACACCAATCTGTTTAAATGAAATCCAAAATGTTAAAGCTGTTATATGCTAAAGCAAATGTATGTCTGGTAATTGTTTTTTACAGTATATGGTCCGAGACATTTTTTTTTCTTTATAAGTAAGATCTGTTTTCAAATAAGAAGACATTGAAAGATGAAAATGATTTGTTGTAACCAAACAAAATCTACAAACTTTCATTATTTTTCAACGTAAATTACTTACTTTCAACTTTTGAATGGCTTCCTTATTCCATTGACACAAAAGTTCACAACTTGTCCATTGAACAGTTAGTAATGCTTTTCTTCAGTTCATCACTGAACCTTTGCAGTCTGATATCTATTTCTTTAAATTAGTGAATAAGTGGTAATAACTAAATCCAATATTCGGCAATTGTAAGTATAATACTACTGACTCGAAACACTTAAGTTTTTTAAATATAAAATTTTTAATAGCAACATGGATATTCTACATGTACACACAAAAGGCCGAAAACTTGATACTCTTGAACAACTAGAAATATACAAACACATAAAAACTACATCCTAAACGAACAGACACAGTTCAAATCACGCATATTATTCGAACATATCACACCGCACACACACACACACACACAACACAACACATCGATCTTTCAGACGACGGTGCTATCACCAAGAACAAGAAGGACAGTGTTCCTAGGTTCCTAGTTGCAGCCTCTGACGAAGCTTGTAATAAGCGAAAACTGGTTCAGGCTATAAAGTAAAAATTTTACATTTTTACCAATAAAAAACGTAGTGTTCCGAGTCAATATATTATACTTATAATTAGTTAATCAACGGACACGTTTTGGACAACAAAATCCAAGAATTTAACACAGCCATATTGGGTCTATAGGGCAGGTGGACAGAGTTTCCAGCCAACTTTGTTCCAAGGTCTGAACAGTTTGAGCTGCTGTGTGTGAAGTTGAGAGTTATCATGCAAAACATTTTATACTGCTGGATAACAAGCCACATCTTTTTTTTAGTGAAACATGTAAGGTTCAACAGATACTAACGTATGCATTACCGTTGCATTAAAATCAGTCAACAAGATACCATTCTTGTCACAGAAAACAGTGCAGAAATTACTTCCTTAACTTTCTGTTTTCAGACATGATGAATGTTGCCATCGCTATAAAACAACTCCATTAACTTATTGTTTTGACTTAACATTCCTGTAAGAAACTCAGGTTTTCTTCTCACAAATAGCCTGTAAATTTCAACATCACTATTGTTTCTAGAATCAAAAACATATTAAAGTGCGAACCTCACAGTTGGTGGGTTAATATATCATACACAACAAAAATCTTGTATCTGATACTGACACAATAGCCGATAACACACTGAATATTACAACATAGTATATGCACAGTCCCCTTTATAGTCACAGTCGGTGGTAATTTCAAAATGGACCTTACTTAAAGAATGCACCTACAAATATATGCCAGGGAACAGTTGGAGCTACAAGAAATTTGACATCTCTGTATTATAACTGCACCCAAAGAGTGTCCAACAACCTTCGTTTTCTTTAACAAACTTCAAATATTACACTCCTGACTTACAAGCCTGTATTAAAGGAGCTGTCTGCACTACTCAATAAACAGTCTAAGCATGTTCAGATAAAATGAAATAATTATTATATTGTTACGACGGTCTACTTGGTCGTCGTAGGTACAGTGGAAAACAAAATACAAGACACCAATTAAGTCACTAATCACCAGCTTTAATTTCACAGTTAAACAGTTCGTAATTAACAATACAGTCTCTTACAACAAATCAAATAAAAAATTGTTCACATGCAATATTTGTAAACTAATATTAAACACAATTGTATTACAATATACCGCCCAATTATAAAACACAACACTTCACTAAAAACCACTTGAACGCCCACAGTAATATCGCCCGATAATAACTCTCGAACCGCACTGTAAATATATCGCCACTATACTGAAAACTAAGGCCGCTGCCGCCATGTATTTATACCTCCGCTCACAGACCAGAATGTTCCTAATTGTGTCTTAGCGCCCATGTGAACTACGTAATTAACTGTGGCCTTGACACAGTCCGCGCGGTTGGCAGTTTCTAGAAAACTCTCCAGAATGCGTTGACAGTCATGTATGCTACACACATTAGAGCGAGATTCTTCTGGCACATTCGAAAAACACGTAGACTGTTCTGTAATGTCGTAACAACATAGTTAAAAATATCCTTTTGCTTCATTCAAAGTAGTAGCACTTGTGTATTTCTCAACTTGTTCTGCTTCGTCAAAGACTCAATGAAACACAGACTCAGTGATACTGTGTTTCATTGAGTCTCCAATTCATGTACAAAACATGTAGATACTAGTAAGGTTTCCTGGTAATCGGCAGTGAGTTACTCACATGTCTGTAGAACAACTTGGTTTTATAAAAATATTAAAACATTCATGGTCAGAATCGCTTTCTGCATTAATATTCTCTTCCAGGTTGTTAGACCATGGTCCTCTATTAAAAATCCGGTGGTAAAGTATTTAGTCATTCAGCTCAACCAACGTCTTATACTTCAACATCCACATGACTAAAATCGTCAACAAGGCTCACAGCGTCTGAACCGAACTGTTTTCCATGCTGTCATGTCGCAACCACCTGGCTCTGCACACAAAAGTGACTTATCTTCTGTTTCTTGGATCAGTAGTGACCAATGAGCCTACTCCCTGGTAGTTACTGTTGTCAGCCTCCAACAAGTGTCAGCTGGAATAATTTCAATGCAAAACCCTGTGTTCTGTGTCAGGATCTCCCATGTTCTGTCAGGATGGTGTAATTTGCAAATACCTTCGTGTTCCTACTCTTGGTCCCTTTGGCTGGTTGTTAACTGAAACTCTTTTGCTTTAGCTACGACTTCTTCCTCCCCTCACCTGAGAATATCAGTGCAATATAACCTCCATCCCACAATTCAGGCCAAACACCCTTGGTGATCCTAGGTGACCCATTATAAAGTCAGTCTCTCCAAACATATTCTGAATGACCTTGAAGCTTAACAAGCCTTCACTTAGTCTTCTCTCCAAACATATTCTGAATGACCTTGAAGCTTAACAAGCCTTCACTGTGTTCTTCCTCTCCTCCTCACACTGGTTAGGAGGCTCCGCCTTGTGGAGAGCAACCAACACACTTTCAAAGTGTGTCTGCCTGCTATGTCTGACATTGGCAGCACATGTTGTCTGAATCAACAACAGAGCCAGTATAAGTTAAAAACTCCAACAACATGTATTGAATCGCATTGATGTCATCCCTCCAAATTTTAGGAACTTGTCTTCTGACCAGCACAGTCGTCAGGCACAACCTGGAAGCTTCAAACAGTCCATGAGCACAAAGGCACGTTGCCAAAATAAAGCAAATCAAAAACCCCTAGATGTTTTGACTACTCACACGGTTTAGTTTGTCCTTAATGGTTAGTCTGTCCTCCGGTGACCGATGAGTAGAGGTGGGCCGATATACTTGTAACAGGTATTTTGGAACGATATTTTTTGTGGAACGGATGTAACAGTGACTGAAAAGTTGAAATACCTGTTATTCGTGGCGACGCTGATCAGAGTCGAGACACGCCCCCCTCGGTGTTCCGAGTCGAGGCACGCCCCCTACACTCCTATACAGACACACACACACAAAAAGTATGCAAGTAACAAGTAAACGAATACGCCAAGGCCAAATACTAGGCGTACAAAAATATCGTTGGTACGCAAGGAACAACCAGTATTTCAAATACTAGGTATTTTAAATACTAGGGGTATCACCGATACACAAGGAACAACGCGCATTACAAATACTAAGCGTATCAGAGGAACAGTAGTATTTTAGGAACACCTAGTATTTTAGGAACAAGTAGTATTTTTATATCAAGCGTATTTCGAGTAGAAAGTAGTACGAAGCCACTTTTTTGTCCTGAATACTTCATTCTGCGCAAAGAGACGAAGCTGTTTTTAATAAAGGAAATAATTCATCCTGCTGTTACATTTATTCTCGTGTGATATGCAGATATATAATACAGATTATATGCTAATAAATTATATATTATACTAGTCACCAACTTGTAACTAAAATCGGTTGGTAAAACTTTATGTTTTTACTCAAAAAACTTTGTGTTCTGAGTCGTTAGTGAAATAGTTGTATTTAATTATATTGAGTTATAACCTATAGAGTGGCTTATGTTGATAAGCTATATTATACTTTTTATTAATGTGATTTTAACTTCACTACACATCTCACGTAAATGATGAGATTGTTGTAATGGACATTTATGCACTTTATCTAGTCCTGTTCCTTAAATATCTGTAATGATTTAATTTACTTTTGTTGTTGCTTATTATTTATAAGTTTTTATATTTATTTTATTACAATTTGTTTTTTTATTTTTATTTGTAAAATTTTGTTTATTCTCATTCACTCTTGTGGCTTACTGTTATGTTTTTATTATACGTTTCTGATGTTTTTTCACATTATTTTTTGTGGTATTACGTGTAGGCCTACTCTAAATTATTTAATTGCCCCGAGTTTCGCAACTGATTTGTCTAACCAATGTTAGTTTGTGTACTACTAGTGAAAACTTAAATTGGTATTCCCAAAGGGAGATAGGCCTATAAATTCTCTTGTTTCTTATTTTCATTTAAACAGTAATAGTTTAATAAAGTCACAGTGTAAAGTAACACTGTTAATACTTTTAATTTCAATTTATTTCTTATAACAAATTATATAGTATAGGTTATATATCTTCAAATAAATACACAGCAAGTAGGTTTATTAATATATTAATAGGTTTATCTAGGTGAAAATAAACCTACTTCCAGTGTATTTATTTGAAGATATTACATAGGAGACCTGCAGGCAACTCAAAACGAGTTACTTAGTACTTACAAAGGATAATATAGGTTATGTATAATTAGTATGAAATAACAGGTATTTGTACCTGTTATTTTTTGGAACGGTATTTTCATACCTATTATTTAAAAATAACAGTTTAGCCCACCTCTACCGATGACCAATGCACAGAAGGAAACAAGTCCATGCCAAACATTCTCTTATTGGTAGGGAAAGCATGGTTCAGTCACATGACAATACAGGATGACAAAGTGGGGGGATTTTTTCATATAATACAATACAGGATTTATATGTATTATATAAAAATAATACATTATTACAAGAATTATGTTAAATTTTTGTACAATCAAAATAACTTAAGAGAGGCAAAGTAGGCTGTGTGTATCAGCTGTGTGGCTTACATGGAAGACAGTACAGCCAACACTGTGCTTCAGTTATGTAAGTTTTTAAACGTGGTACTGATTTCTGCAGGCTTCAAAACTGACTTCAGTATCACAGTACTGCCTGGAAATCCATCCCAGGGTCTCTACATTAGCAGCCAAGTGGTCTGCTGAGCTCCCATTGGATACAAAATACATAAATTGGATCAAACATTGTTTGTGTACATACCAATGTTTATCCTGTATGCACAACAACAATAACAAGTAGCTGCAAGAAAACAATAGTTCATTTTAAAATCTGCTAATAATAGCTCTTTGTGAAAAAAAAAACTAGGTTACTTCTTAGCGCGTGCACATGTGTGTTGGAGTATTTTGTTAACTTGGAACTTTCATCAAGTAGTCTTTATTAACAGAATGTTGATAATTTATGTTTTCTTTTATGGTTATATCTTATTTACTGACTTCCGTTTATGAAATTTATAAACACCATCAGTTTTCAAACTTAATATTCAGTGAAACTAACTAAAACGTATTAGATGTGAATAAATCATTTTAATATAATAAACCTAAATCATAATGCAAAACAGTTGATCAACAGGCTCTTACCTAATAATACTATTCATAAAAAAGAATTTTTAAATATTTCATCAATTTACCCACTAGAAAATAAAATTATTTTAAATTTACATAACTTATATTTTAAGTAGGCACAGATGTAGGCTTGAGTAACTTGTTTTCTCCCATGACAAAACTGATTCATTACAAAAATTTCAATAACAATTTATCAAATTTCTTTTCTAAACAAGCTTTTAATTTCATTTGAGTTGTTATACCTGTCTTTTGATCTGCTCGTTTGCGGTAGAATATAATATAACTGTTGACAACTGAACAGTGGTGTATCACTGTGTATTCCAACATGATTGAAGCATTGTCCCAATGATTTGTTTATAGTTAGAATGATAGTAAAAAATTATAATAGTGTTTATGAATTGTCAATAAGAAATCTGCTTTCCATATTCTATGGAATAAAATTCCATAAATCTATGAATACCATAATCTACTTTCTGAACTACTGTCCGTAACAAATTTAATAAATGGAAGGACTCTTCCAGTCATGACTTTGCTGGCAGTAGAATGTTTAGTAAGTTAACGTTTGTGTGCTGTTGTGGAGACCATCTCTGCCAAATTCTGGGTTTATAATTGAATCTACGCCATCCTTTCCAGCAGCAGCATAATTGACATTGGTAATCCCTATGTACTGTTTTGTACATATCCATGAGTGAAGTCTTATGCACATTTAGTGTATGTTTTTGCTGGCAGTTTCAATGTTGAGCAATTCAGTCTTTATATACGCGCGCGCGCGCGTGTGTGTGTGTGTGTGACCATTTCATAGGTACTAGAGTTACGGTGTGTGGTATTATTCAGAAACCAGTGCAATTCAGAAAGTCGGCTAGAAAATAAATTATATGCAAGTGTCTTTTAGTTATGATTATTTTGTTCCACGCTAAACAAGAGCTAAAAGTTTTCTATTAAGTACTGTTCCATAAAAGTTTTTATTTACTTTACTGTTAAATAAATACTGTACAGAATGTCCAGTTGAGGATTGACAACATATTTTCCATTTAGAACTTTTTAAACAGCTTTACATTTATAGTTAAACATGTAATATCTTCTAATTAATTTTTAAAATACTTAAACTAGAAAATTTCCTATTTTGACATCATCTTCAGCAGGGTTTTCAATTTCACCTTGTGTCAGAATTTTGTTACTACAAAAGTTATGTTGTTTTCTTCCACACTCTGGCAATCATATTTTCATTTCTTTTGTTGCAAACATTACCAATATTTTCAATGATTCATTTTATATTGAACGGTTCGAGAAGTCCGTAAAAACTAGTTCCATAGATTGAGAGGTCATGTTTGGAGTAATGTAGACTACTTTGATGTCAACTATGGCAGCAGATGTATAGCTCCAAGCATAATTTTAAAAACGTAATAATTATAAAGTAAATTTTATTATTCATTAAAAAGATATAACATAAACAGATTTTATTGCCTTAATCAAGTTTGGACTGTGTTAATTTTAAAGATGGAAATAATTAACAAATCAGAATATACTGTGTTAAATTTACGGTTATGTGAATATGTCAATGAATTGTCAAGAATGTTTGAAGAGGAGAAGAATAATATAGTTACCTATTGTTTGAGTTCTCATTACCAGTTAAGTTTAAATTGTTTCAGTAGTTTCAGCCAACTTCGACATTCTATTTCTACATTTTATTTATTTATTTTAGTATCTTGTAATTGTATGTATATCTGTAAACCCTAACTCTCTACAATCTGAATTCTCGTGTAGGCTTCAGTGTACTTAATGTATGTAAATATTAGATTGAATTTTGTCTACATTTATAAGCTGTCTGCTGTGTTGGTGGATTCATTTGGTCATTCATTCCAGTTCTTTTGTATGACACTTAATGTCATGAGTGGAGCCATGATACTTTATTCATGTGATTATATGAAGTAAATATGGTCATTAAAACAACCCAATCTTTATTCCATAAAATTATTCATTCAGTAGCATTTGAAAAGTATGTAGTTCTTTCTATATTCATAAAGTGATATTCATTATGTCTTTCAGTGAAAAAATTGAACACTGGATGAAAACAATTGTATTCTGTTCAAACCAGTTTTAATGAAATATCATTTTATAAGGGTATTGTGTGTGTGTGTGTGTGTGTGTGTGTGTGTGTGTGTGTGTGTGTGTGTGTGTGTGTGTGTGTGTGTGTGTGTGTGTGTTGCGACAAAACAAATGTTAGGTATAGTAACAATGGAACACATAAACAGTTATCTGGACCAAGGTTGTATATTTTAAGATTATTTTATTTCAAATTGTCTCTGAATCAGATTGATCTGATTTTTAAAAGAAATGTCAATTGGTTACTTGGATGTTGTTTTCGTGGGTTAATACGTCTTACTGCCAGTCCTGTGAATCGCCGCAATCCGCTCCTCCTTTCTGCAAACTTCCGCTTCGCTGGGGCTCCTCTTATATGCGCGCACGCCGTCACACCGGTAGTCAGTCTAATCTAATCTCAGGGCACAATTGGGTTGTAATTTAATCTCACTTATATTTAGTGTGTTAAACATGCACCTTCCCGCGTCTTGAGGTGTCCTCGCGATCACATAGGAGTATCCCGGGTGGATACACCTTCCCTAAGCGGAAATCTTGATTTACGCGATACTAACACTGTTTAACACAATTGAATAGCTTATTACTTTTTTTATAATGAATTCATACTCCATCAAGGTTTCAGCAACGGGTAACTCGTAGCAAATTTGACCCTGATCACTCGTTCAAAAACACGTTTCTGCACGGATAACTCGCGCAGGGAGCACGTCTGAAAAATTCGAGCTGCAGGATAGAACTGACTTCATATTCGTCGGCGGAGACCCAATCTTAGTGGAAAATTGGGGCCGCTGATTGGTCGAAACAGCTTATCACGCGATTGATGGCTACAACTGATAGATGATTACTTGAAACGATTTGCAGATTTTTGCAGCAGCAGGTATAGATTTTATCTAAGACTTCTGCCTTCTAAAAGATAAGGACTTATAGAAACGGCTTTTTACTAACAAAATCTCTATTTACATATTACGTAGCAAGCCTCTGACACCCAGAGAATACAGCGCTATTTGAGATGCGTGCGCTGTCCAAATCTCAGTTCGTTACGTTAATTTATACTTGAGCTATTCATAAAAATACGACTGACACGCGCACTCGCACCTGACATGATCACAAATATATTTATGGGCGTTTTAATACATAATAGTCTCTTGCCCAATTCTTATATTAATACTAACATCTAATTTACATATTCGGACAAAAATCAAATATTAACATGTCTATAACGTCATAACCTGTTATAACAGCATGTAGTCCTGGCTACATTTCCCTCACTGCAATGTTCTATTGCAGGAATATCCCCTCCTCGGATAAAAAAAAAAAATTTTTTTATACAAACACAAAAATTTTTTTTTTAACTAAAAATAATACAAAGTCCTTTCCTTTTTAAACATATAATCAACTCAAAATAAACAAATAAATATTCCTTGCTAAACTAAAACATTTCCTTCCAATAAATTCTGACATCTGTCAGTTCCAATATAAATAAACACAAGCACAAGGTTGATAATCTGTGATCAAGGGTTAGAGAGATAAGGTAGTATGAACAGTTCATGACGTCATAATACCCACTGTCCAGTCACACACTTCTCAACATATTTACCCACATGGTCCAAACAAACATGAATTTACATAAACTACTTACTTTAACAATTACGTTATGACACTCATACTTTAATATACCCAGATATATGTGAATGTTAATTTTTGACATAGTACTTGCGTAATGACGACGCATGGAATTTGCCAATAGTTTTGTCAATATTTTGATTTGTAACAATGTAGGTTTGCTTTCCCACCTGTTCAGTGAACATAAATGGACCATTGTAAAGTCTATTGAACTTAGCCGTGGTATTATCAATACTGCTACTTACATTTAAAGCTTTTAGTAAAATTAACTCGCCTACTCTGAACGATTGCAGCTATGATCAGCATTAAATTTTTCTGACCGCTGTTCGGCGAATTTCCTTATCCTCTCCTTTGCCTCCAAACGCTTAACATCGCTTGGCGTCGGCAAATTTTGAGTGGCTACCCTTTTTATATAATCACTCCAGGCACGCTTTGGATGGACATCTGACTGCAGTTCTGATGGCGTATATCCAGTCGTGGTATTGTAACACCCATTTATGGCCTTCTCGAAAAACTCCAGATACTCTGGCCACTTGCTTTGGTTATTGTTACAATAAGTCCTGAATAAACGTCCAAGTTCTCTATTCACCCTCTCAGCGAGATTCCCTTGGGGTCTACGAATGGCTGTTAGAACTGCTTGAATGCCCCTCTTCTCTAATTCGGCTTTCCATTTTTTATTCTGGAATTGCGTACCCTGATCAGACAGGATCTTTTTTACATGACCATATTTTGGAATGTACTTTTCCAAAATTATCCTCAGTACCGCATCTGTTGTGGGGACCCACACACCGCATAAAGACTAACATTCTTAGTGAAGGCATCCGTACACACCACCAGATTTCTCATCCCCCTCGCCGCACGTGGTAATGGTCCAAGGAAATCAGTGCATAGTAATTCATTTTTTCCATGCATAACGATGTTTCTCATCTCCACGTATGTGTGTTGGTTAGGATGTTTGGCTGTCTGGCAGGTGTGGCAGGTACGAAGTACTGATTTAAATTTTCTGGCCATGTTCTATAACGTCTCGTCATTATAATATCGGTAACCTGGTTAATTGGCTCAGGTCAATTAAACAGGCTGCCATAATCTTAACAAACTCATAATTAACTGGAATGTAAACAAATGTTAAATAGGATCCCGTGAATTGAGGGATATTGATAGGGGTTTGTAGATTTATTCACTCACCTTTTTGGACCATAACATCTCTATTACATAATGTTTTAACATCTCCGAAGAAATTTAGCAATGAGTATATTAAAAGTAAAAACATTTGCACCTCTTGTACAAATAGAATTAAATTAATTAATGAGTTAACATAGCTTTTACTGGCCTCAGATCCGAGTATTTTGTTTCAGTATATGATATTAAAATTATAATCTTTATTTTGTGCCATCTGAAGAATGGGCTTATTTAACTTTAACGTGTTATATTCATAAAAGCATTAAACTTAACACATATTATTACTAAGCATGAAATTACAATTTTATGGTAATTAGGTCAGTCTTTCGTGTTTTACTTTACTTTCATTTGTTAATTAATTGTCTATCATGTATTATTTTAAGTAAGTTCTGAACCACGGAAGTTGAACTTCGTGTCACCTGTGTGTAACATTGTCGGCGAATCGGCGCTTCTATCGGTTGTGCAGGGTGTCTTGGAGATCTTCTGGCTATCGTGTTTTGGTAAAATTTGTGGATGAATTTATTTTCGTCCGTAACTTGGATGTCGTGCGTATATACAGGTGTAGTAGTGTGGTTGTTTTGAAATGTCTGTGTATGTCTCTTTATCAGCTGGTTTAATTTGTTCCGTTGACTCGCAGTTATTTGCTCTGTATTATTCATGTTATCTTTGTTATTGTTTACAACCACCTTCACCACAGGCTTGGTTATGCGAATGTACCCCGCTTCAGATTGCTTATCAACGTCATTATTTCCTAATGCTATCTTATATTGACGATTATTAACTGTACACGATAATTCATTGTTACTTAAATCAATGATGGCATTTATTTTTTAAAGGTGTCTGTTCCTATGATGACATCGTAAATTAAATCCTGAACAACTAATACTCGTGTTTCAAGCTCCATACCTTACGATGAAATGGTTATGTACGCTTGCTTATTTACTTTTTGAACTTCATTTGTGGCTGTCTTAATAGTTGTATTATTAATCGGTAATATCGGTACTTTCTTAAACTCTACTATGTTCTTATTGATAAATTTTTCACTGATCAATGAGATCTGAGCACCACTGTCTATTAAAACATTTCCCTTACAGTTATTTATCCTAGCTTTTACTATATTACATCTACTATCTAACTTATCACTATCCCTAGGCATATTAACTACATCGTCATTACTGTCACTTATAAGTTCATTGCATACATCATTTGGGTATACACCAGATACACAGTAGGTTCTACTCATGTTATTATTTTTTGTTTTCATTGAATTTCTGATTCTGACTGGTACTCTGTTTATTATTATTGTTATTTTTATTTGTTTTGCATGGTCTCACACCGTGCAACCTTACTCGTTTTTTGGACCATTCTCATTATCTGTGTTATCTTTGGTTATAGTGGCGACCTTATGACTACATAATTTGGGTGACTTTTGTTCGCGATCCGGCCTTTTCCATTGCTTATTTCTATATTCATTTTGTTTTGGTGTATTATTGGTGTTTATCTTTGTGTGTGTACTGTATGTTTCGGGATTCCCGTGTACATTCTCCCATTTTGATATTAACAACAGCAGGTCTTCTAATGTTTTGATTCCTTGTGTAATTACAGCCACTTGTATTCCTCTGTTGAAATGATGTGCCAGTTTGCTGAAAATTTCAGCTTCTGATACTGTAACCCCTCTTTAGAATTTTTATGCTTTAATTTTTTTTTTTTTTTTTTTTTTTTTTTTAAGAGGGGCCACTGGTTATTTAAAACTAGGCCAAAAGCCTAGAGAAGCCAAAATGCGCTGGGTCCAGTGAGACGGGACTTGCAATTAAACTCTCTGGTATAACCAACAATAATAGCATTTATTGAGTAATTGAACATATCTAAGTTAACAATTTCTTTTTGTTTCTTATAATAGCAATTTTTTTTTATAAACCTTCCCCGTACATAACCCACAAAAGTAACACATACATAATTCACATAAATAGACATAAATATATATCTCTAACACAACCACATGTTCAATATCACTACATAAATAACCAACACCCTTATAAACTTAAAGCATAGCCACCCGCCTATATACATTTTCTCGCCATACATATATCGGCCCATATGATAGACATAATACATAATTAATAAAAGTTTCAACCACAACACCTATACCGACATCCGAAAATATATATATATATATATATATATATATATATCACTAGTGCCCCCACGAATCTGGGTTGGCCAGAATGCCAGATACAACTTTAAAGTGCACTTAAACTGTGCATATAAACTTGGTGAAATTATAATCAATAAATCAGTAAAAATATGACTGACAATAATAAATAGAAAAGAAGGTAAGCTACAATCTTTCAGTGACCTGAACAGTATTTGTGAATTTGGTGAGATAATGATTTATAAAATTGTAGCAACAATGATTACAAATTTACAACAGTTATATGACATAATACTGGTATATAACCTTTTAAGATAACTGAATTGGCAATAATACATTAAAAAGAAATCTTACAACTGTGAGGTGACATAATATTTTATATTACCTTTTAAGAAAACTGGGTAATTTATGGGCGTTTTAATACATAATAGTCTCTTGCCCAATTCTTATATTAATACTAACATCTAATTTACATATTCGGACAAAAATCAAATATTAACATGTCTATAACGTCATAACCTGTTATAACAGCATGTAGTCCTGGCTACATTTCCCTCACTGCAATGTTCTATTGCAGTAAAACGTATGTAACATATAAATGTGAATGTAGTACATCATTTTTGTACAAAAATTAAC
The DNA here is from genome assembly GCA_034769895.1 of Magicicada septendecula. NCBI lineage: Eukaryota > Metazoa > Arthropoda > Insecta > Hemiptera > Cicadidae > Magicicada > Magicicada septendecula. Next base: position 9,054,128 of record CM068369.1, on the reverse strand, counting down.
AGTAATATGCTTAGCAAGAACTGGTTTGTGGCTTTTTTTTTACATGAGAGTATAAGAAGCCATCAAAAGCATACAGCAGCAGGTAGTGTATAAAGTATGATTATCGAGCAAACATTTTGTTAGAGATATTGACATTTACTTCTTCCCCCTGTTGCTATAGTCCTAATTCCAAAGCACCTACTTTTGAACATAAAAGAGAGTTGCCAAGTCACTTATTGTATAGTGTTTTCATACTGCCACAGACAATTTGTCACTGCTGTATTGTGAACAGAAGGCGTTCACCTTTCTACTTAGTCTTTTAATAGACTTTCCGCAGGTGTGTGGAAGTGATGGTTTTGATTCTAGTGAAATTTATATCAGTAATTTGGACCTACTCCAACAGCAATGTTTTTATTACATTTAACTGTACAACCAGCAACTATAATTTATTTGTGTAGCAGCAGAGGACAGTTTACCATTGTGCATGTTTTAGTAAAAAATTCCTTAAATTTTTATTTTTGTCAGAATCTGTTGTATTAAGTGTCAAATTAAACATAATACAGGATAATTGGTGTAAATTATAGAATATAAATATATATTTGATGTGCTGAAACTTTTTGTATCCGCTAATAAACTTTCTGTAGAAGAAAACATAATTTACACTCTTGATAAAGAAATAGCAACACCACTGCATTTTATTATATATAAAACACACTTCAATAGTGTTTGCTTTTAGAACAAAACAAAAATGTTGTTAAAATTTTTTTAAATTGTGAATATGACCAGGACCGTTTGTAACCAAAAACCTAGTTTCTGTCACTCATGACTAGCATGCTTAAAAATACTCGGCCATAATAAAAACACTTGAAAAGCATTGTAAACAAACACTTATAAGAAGGTGCTCTTTTTTGACAAATCCAATTTTAAGACACTGACACTTTAGAATTAGGTAATAGTGCCACTTCCAGGCTTAAAGTATGACTTTAGAGAGATGTTAAGAGGAGATGAATGTCCGGTGATCGGTGATCGTTAACTGGACTAGGAAGTAAATGTTTTTATGGCCAATGGATCATTCCATTAAAACAGATGATGTAATGAGTAGCTAGTTTATTTGACCAACAAATTTAATATTCTGCTTCACATGTAAATAGGTACAGTAGACTCCCGACTGTCCGGCCTAATGTGGCGGAAGGGCAGGCTGGATAACAAAAAAGCCGGATTGGCCGGAGTTCTATAATTTACTCACTTCCTGTCCCACCCATACCATTAAAATCACAATTTTTATACCAAAACCCTCTCTTATTCGTACTTTCTGACCTCTTAGTACAGGCCAATACTTTATAAATGTTTGTTATGTACTGTACTGTGATTTTAAAAATTTATTACAGAAAAAGGAAGTCCAAGAATAAAAATATTGTATACACATTTTAAGATAAATTTTATGTCTAACTTAATTGCAGGAAACATAAAATGATGTACACTGTACAGTATGAATACATACAATTTTAAAACAAACCATTAACGTAAAACGTAGGGCTAATTCTTAAAAAAATTATTTAAACTTATTTTACTATTCATTGATAAATGCTTACACAAATGTGAAAAGATTGGCCTAGTGAATGAAAATGCAACTGTTGAGATAAAGTGTCCATCATCTACACAAGACTTGACTCCAGATGAGGCAATAAAGAAGAGAAAAGGCCTAAGATAAAAGAGTCGTAAATTACAGTTTTTAGTTTTTTAAAAAGTCCGTGATAGATGATTGCTTCTTCCTTTTAGCCCTCTTCCGCGACGCAATGTCCCTCCACTTACGCAACCAGATGATATCAGCTGGTGCCACTTCCTCCTGCTAACTAATGTACTGCAGCGCTGCCTCAATCGTCTTGAACCCTTCCGAATGTGGGATGAGATTTTTCCTGTCATCTAAAGATGCCTCCTCCTCCTCCTCCTCCTCCTCCTCCTCCTCCTCCTCCTCCTCCTCCTCCTCCTCCTCCTCTTCTTCTTCTTCTATTTCTTCTCCCTATGTCACCATTTCCACAATATCGTCAGTTATTTCATCAACTTCGTCGTTTACCATCCATTCTCTAATGTCCTCTGCATTGACATCATCACAGCCTGGTACTTTTTCCAGCAACGAAACAAGTTTATCGTTTTCATCTTCTACTTCGGTTTCACACACAGGTTCAAGGTTGAATGTCCACCTTCATGGTTCGAAAGAATTTTCCAAGCCCTTACAAGTGATATGTTTGGAATCTCTCCCCATACTTCGGCTAACCACCTTATGGCATCTAGGTAGTAGGGCGGTGGGAAATCCGCGCTTTTCATGTGGGAACTTGTGTTTTGCACACGGCACGTAGGTTCAAAAATAGGCCGGATAGTCGAGAGTCTACTGTATATATTACTTGCTACGTAGTTTTTGATCTACAATTATGTTAAATGTATTTTTTGTCCAAGAGAAGAGAAAGGGGGCGGCGGGTACAGGTGCAACGAATTGCTCATTAGCATTGCACATTTCTCCTACAATTCATGCATTCTGTTATTTAATATGTTCTACATTATTGGGATATTTATTTTCTTTTTGTACAGGTTTTTAACATAGGATTGTCTCTTTCAAACTTAATTTTGCTTCTAACTAAGTGGAAATAAAAATCTTAATGTTGTGGTTACGATAAAGTAATTTTAATATGGTACTTCAATTATTTTAGAACTGTTTTCTTCAAAAATGTGAGAATATAACGAAAACTAAGAATGAAACAAATTCATACATAACAGAATAGTATAGTTTTTCTCAACATTTTTTCCAGATGAGCAAAAAGAAAATGAAAGACATGTTTGAATTGGTATCCAAGTCACTTATTGACAAAATCTGTATAATATTTACCTTATTTCTTCCGTCGTGTGACTTCGTGTTGCGTTCGATTTGTTTAACGCGTTTCGAAACATATGTTTTGTCTTCAGAAATAAATAAAAATTCACTCTTGGCGAGGTCGTTACATATTAAAATTGCAAATATTGGAAAACGATTCCACACATATCCGCGTTACATGAGTGCGCACTCGAGTCGGACCGATCGGACACTGACTCTGTCAGTCTTTGTCAGTGTCCGATCGGTCCGACTCAAGTGCGCACTCATGTAACGCGGATATGTGTGGAATCGTTTTCCAATATTTGCAATTTTAAAATGTAACGACCTCGCTAAGAGTGAATTTTTATTTATTTCTGAAGACGAATCATATGTTTTGAAATGCGTTAATCAAATCGAACGCAACACGAAGTCACACGATGGAAGAAATAAGGTAAATATTATACAGAAAAAGAAAATACTATTTGCTTGTTTCTTTTTGAAAGGAAAAAAGTGAATGTCACCCGCTTGTGGAAGTGATTGTAATTTGTTTATAAATACTTGTATAAAGATTTAAGTAAACCGGCAATATTATTTTTTTATAATAATCCAGTAGTATCAGAAGAGAAGATTTAAAAAAATTTGGGTACAGATCACATTATTTCATAATTTTTCCTGGATAGGTTACTGTCCCCACTCGCTAAATACACTTTGAGTGGATGTGTCATTATTATTTTTTATTAAACTATACAAAAATTAATTGTATGATGTGTACTGTGTTTTAAAATGACCTAGCACTTGAGTCCAAGTAACAGACATAGATAAAGTCAGTTTTATAACTAAGTTGTGTATAAGAGAAATCAATAACCTAAACTGGATAAGGTGTATATGATTTATTGATGAGCATTGCTCAGTTGTCAATGATAATTAAGAAAATAAGTAATATAGACAAAGACTTTTTGTAAAAGCAGTCGCTTGATGGATGTTTTATAGTACCCTCAACCAGAAAAAAAACAGTAACTCATCTTGATTTTTGTTTTTTATAATTTAAATTGAATTAATAATTTGTTTTGCACATGTGCTGAAGTGTACACAAATCTGTGGGATAACATTATCATTTAACTACGAGACATGTTGATAAATCTGTAGGTACAAAAATTGGAACCCTAATTCATTAATTTTGTTTCTTATTTATATCTTGCAATATTGCATATTATACATTAGCATTCAACTTAACCATGTATTAAATACGTTTATTGATTAATCTCACTCATAAACTTTCATGATTTTTCAGTCTTAATGCACACTTTACTGTATTTCCTTACTGCACAATCTGTGAATGGGGAATAATTTGTTTCATGGTATGTTTGTATGCATGCCTCTAATTAAATGGTGAACTGATTTTGATTAATCATAAAATAATATTGAATATAGCTTATTGAAACTCTTCTTGTTTCTTTTTTTATATACAAAAATACATTACTTATACATGAATGAATACTTCATGGATACAAACAAACTCGTGAAGAAAATACAGAAGTAAAGACAGAAACCTTATGTATATCTATTCAGGCATGTACGTACACACACACACACACACACATTGGCTATTCATTTATTTACATGCGAACAGGTGATGACAATTATTGTATGTGAATAGTTAATGTTTGTGAAAATGTAAGATGCATTAACAGAGTATTGCATTTCATCATTTTGCAAAAAAAATATACAGTTTTATAATTTATCATAAAATATAGGTTCATGAGAAACAATTCAGTAATGTCTGGGAGGTACAGCATGTACATTTGTACCATACTGAATTGTACCATACTTTACAACTCACCATGTTCTTTTTATTTATTCGGCTATAAAACTATACTTGAATTGTGGGTAGTGGTATTTTTGTTTATTTGTTTTTACTGTTGTAATCCAAAATGTGTCATCAAATTGCTCGCTCATCTTAAATCTGGGAGCTTCAACAAAGATACAAGATTTTAGAAGAACCAAAATGGCGTGTTACACAGTTAATATCTCGGTAAAATAAAAAATGGGACAAGTATCGTGCTTTGTATCATTTTAGTTAATGAAGAACACAAAAGAGATATTTCAACAGTGAAGCTTAAAAAATCGTGTGTGATTGCACTGGGAAGAGGAAATTCCACAGTCAGCCAGCCATTTAATAGCTAAAAATTCGGCTGATACTATTAAAACTACTAAAACAATGGAGAATCAGGGCAGGATTGTATAAGAAGCGTTACTATTTCAAAGTATCTGCAGAACTAGACAAGTTTCATATTAATACAGACAACAAGCAAGAGTAAGACAAAATGAATGGCGATGACTTAAGAGGTGCTATATGAGTAATCAATCTGAAATTACAATTACTTCTGTGTAAATGTTTTTGAAAAATTGATAATGGAAATCGGATGAGTCTGATGCTTTTGTTATGTTTGAGAAATAATTGGAAGAATGGTTTCAACTGGACTCTGGTCGTGAACATTGATTCAATACCACTTACTTGCTGCATGCTTCGTTTATATGACAGCTTTTACTTTTAAAAGATAAGTTTGTTAAAAGATAAATACCCTGTCTGGGTTATTAATGCTTTAATCAGAGTTATATTGTAATTTTTAAATATAAGATTAAAACTTCTCTTCTCGATTTTGTTGTGTGAATAATTTAAAAAAATCTTTTGTTACTTAGGAATACATTGAAACATCCACGAGTACTGTCATGTCTACACGTTTTTTGCGAAGAATGCTTGAGCAAGCTGCTTGTGGATGAAGCCGGAGATAACGGTGGTAGGGAAGGTGTACTTATTTGTCGAATCTGCCTACAGGAAACTAAGGTATGTTCTTTTTGTAACTGACTGAAATTGAAAGAATTAACATGAAATTTGATCAAAAAGTTCAATTTTTGGACTTCGTGCATTATAAATGCCCAGATAAAAAATTGTTTTTTGTGTTGTTTGTACCCATCTTAGTCACAATCCCCTAAAATTGTAACGCTATTGGATGAATAGTTTATATTTGAGAGCTAATTGAGTAAGTTATGTTTTTGAGTATTTGGCGACTTTTTTGACATTCAACAATGCAAGATTGAAAAGTATGAAGTAAATTTTGTATAAATAATCAGATAATTGTCATGGAGAAAGTGTTACAGAAGTTTTTCGGCAACCGTGCTATGCATGAACAAGCAGTTCAAAGATTGTGAATGAACAAATTGAAGATCATGATAATCATATGAAGAGTGTAGTTTTGTTTTCCATTCATATTTGTCATTAGGTGCAATGATTAACAAAAAATCTGGCATTATATGTCACACGTATGTGAAGCTATTCATAGAAAACGGCAAAATGGAAGGGCAGTTTATGGAAGTTGCACACCGATAATACACCAGTTATTGCTTCTTTAAGAATTTTAGGCAAAAAAATTATTGCACTGACACCACCGCAACCACCTTATTTTCCATATTTGCCCCTCATGATATTTCTTCTTCCGAATAATGAAAGTACCACGAACGGACGTGTGCGACTGTTGAAGGGGTAAAAAGAAAATTGCTAAGTGAGCTGAAGGCTACAGAAAACAGTGTGTTTGAGAAGTGTTTTTAACATTGAAAAAACATTGGCATAGTTGTGTGATAACCAATTGATACTATGTTGAAGGGACCATTGTAAGTGTAGATAAACCCATGCTTAATGTTGAACTTTTTAATCAAACCTCGAACATGCGTATATGCGCATAATTGTGGTAATCCTATTATACATAGTACACCATGTGTCTCTTTTTTTTTAACTTTTAGCAGTGAGAGCTTTTGCAGGCCCAGCATTAACTGTATCAATTTTAAAACATTGTTGCCAACATTTCAGCACTTTATGGTTAAGCTTCCAAATTTATTCTCATCAGACCTCGTATACAGGCACAACAGAAATAATTAACACGTGTACAGTTATTGTTAATATTTGTGGAATATTTTTAAGTTAACACTTGTTCACAAAAAGATCGTAATGTTGGTGCTTGTGACTCCTGGTGCTAACTGTAGTGGACATCATACTGTGTATTGACATCCATAGAGCCGATTATTAGGTGGTATTAACGACAGTAATTTTCTTGACCCAGTTATAATAACCCTCAATTATATGGTGGTTTCAAGGCTATATAACTAGTATGGTAAAATTTGTTTGCCTTGATATTATCCATTTTTATTCATTATGCTGAGAAGAGTAGAAAAATAACTGTTTTGGAAGTTTTAGGTGGGGTTAATAATAATACAATTTTCATGCAAAAATGGAAAGTCTGAAACAAAAACAAAAACTTACTGTCTTTTAAATAAAAAAATGTTAGCAGTGTATTGTATAGTCAAAAGAATATTGTGAAAATAGAATATAAAGTGTACTTAGCTGTAAGGAAATTAACATGGTGTGTTAGTACAACTGGTTATTTATTTTCTAGCTGGGAAGAAAAGGAGTGTCTGGATTGCCATGTGACTATGTGACTGCAAATATGCAGGAAATGGTCGCTATACTAAGCCAGGTGGTGGTATGTACCAGCTGCAAAGCGAAAGAAAAGGCTGTGGCTCGTTGCTCAGATTGTGCAAACTTTTTATGCCCAAACTGTCACACTGCACATAAGGTAATGTTTGTTCAATATTAATCAGTACAGTAGTTTTGCATACATGTAACATTCATCTGACATACACGTATCCAGACGCCTAAAATTATATGTGCCGGAATGTATCAATTCAAAAGTTGTACAGACACGAATATACTTACATTTTATATTAGCGTATAAGTTTACATCAGGTTATTACAAAGAAGGTCTACACTTTTAAAGCCTTATAAAATATGTAACATACGTGTAAACTAGTATCTAAAAAGGTAATAAAGTTTACTGTTATTTCTAAAGAGCTTCATCATCATGTTAGCCGCACGGCACTCGAAAACATGTCTCTCATGATGGCATCATCCCGGAGCCTTAATCAAACTGTAATTGATGGTTTTGGTGGTTCGGACATTTTAAAAAAGTTTCCATAGTTTCATCGTTGTGTTGTCATATTGTTTGTTTCTTGACCTTTCCTTACTTTTTGTGTCCAATGGCGTATGATGGACAGAAATCAGCTCTCTCACATTCACTTGAAGATATTGCTATTGATTCAGTGGCATATTTCAAGGTAGAAAGACTCTCCGGGAAAAAATTCTGGAATGCACATATTCTCGGAACCTCCCAATCAGTTGCCTTTGTGAAGCTACTAACTTGTGTCATATAAAATTAACTAATTTACTAATAAACATTGTATAATTATCGGGCGCCATGATGGAAATTACCAACATATGATATTAGGCTTACCTTTCGGTCCAAAATTCGTGTTAAACGAACCAGTAATAGCGAAATGTACCTGAAATAATTCACTCGTACTTGTATTTTTGACATTACCCTTTATTATCAAAAAGACTCTATGTACATATGAAAATGATTCTACTGAACTATGTGCCAAACACGCACGTTACTATGACTCGGGGCGTAGTCCCATTTATTTTGTAAACATTAATAAGAAATAAACATTGTAAATATAATAAACATAATGAAATATAGTATAATATACTAAACAATACCTGCACAACCCAGCACTTAAAAGATTTTGGTCACTCTCTCTCTCTCATTCATTCTCTGGTACAATTATATTTTATGAGCTCATTATTGAATAAATTTTGAATTGGTCATTTTTTTATGATGTTGATTTACTTGAATAATATATTGAAAAATATTGGAACGATCTCACCAAATATTGGACAGCTTAGCTGCCGTTGTTTTTCTGTAGAACGTCGCACACCGCGAGTTCGTCGACTGTATTTACGATTACATCTTCGCTGATTACACCTTACCGAATGGTAAGGTGTCACTGTTATTAAAACACTTTTGCTTTTGGTGGTGTAAAATTTAAAATTCACACTTAGTGAAACTCTTGCCGGCCGGCTACGTTCACAATCCAGGAGGAAATGACACAGAATCTTTGTTTAGCATTGCGTAGGTGGGGCAAAAACTACGTCACCAGGCTTTTGTTTGTTGTTTACAGCCTCGAGTTGTTTACAGAAAAGTGCATTCCTTCCACTGACGTCATCAGGGCTCGTCTCATTTTCGCTATATGTTACATACGATTTTTTGCTGTGAAAGCGATCGAAATCCTGTCAATTCACATCTGCGTTTTATAAAATAATTATATAGTCCACTCACCAAAACTTTACAGGGATTATGAAATATTTAAATAATTATTACCAAATAATTGTTAAAATAAATAAATACAATAATTATGGTCTTTTGTACCATGTTTTTACAAATTTAGTATTGTACCAGAATTGTACCATCACAAAACCCCCTCAATGAAAGATTTTGTGCCGAAGCATAAAAACTTTCATTGACCCATTCGTACTTCCTAAAGGGATCAGCCAGGATAGGTCGCCACAACCCCCTTACAATTTATATTAAAAGAAAATCAATAACTCACCCGTGGTCTGATGACGATGACAGAACCTGCATGACCTTACTGGACTTCTCCTTCGAGATCCCAACACCATAAGACCAATCAGGCGCGTAACGCTCCTGCTCTGACGCGATGGCCAGCTCAGGACCGCCGTCATAACATCACCAAACACTGAAACAATAAATTAAAATATCAAAATAGTGGCTTGGTAAATTACTCTATCCTTAACTGATCTGGTTCCCCTTAGCTATGTGCTGGTTTGTGTTAATAAGCACTGGGTTTGCTTGAACTACTAGAAATACAATATAAAAAAATATATAAAATACAAGAATTACATAGAATTGCCATTCTCTTCGTGGACTACCCTGAATTGTAAAAATTGTTTCGATTCCCATCGATAATAATTAACTCTTTCTGTTTCATAATTAATGTAATTATAAAAGAAACAAATATTTAAATAAAACATGGAAATCCACACATAAATCTCCCAATATTACTCAAATCTCCCATATATATTCAAACATGGATAAAACATTTTATAGAAAAAATAATTAATAAAATCTTAGTGAAATTAAAATTATTATTATTATTATTATTAACAGTTAATAATTGGCGCTCTTAACAATATTTACCCCTCTTTCTCCTCCACACACACTATTTCCTATACATCATGTTAAAATTTCTATGTTAATACATAAAACATAATACATAATAATACATTGATACATTAATACATTTAATACATTGAAATAGTTAATTCATATTTAATCTTAATAAGAATTTGCACATTCTATCTATTTAAGTTTGCATTTAAATTATAAAAATTACAATTTCAATCAATTGATTAATTAATTCTAATCTTTCATTAATTAGCCATCAATTATTTATCATGATTATAAAATTTATTATTAATATTCATATTACATTATTATTATTTCATTTCATTTATTACCTCTCTACTCTGAATTTTCTACCTATTTAACTACCTAACCTTTCACATTCTAATCATTTTTTAGTCTGGGTGACTCCTATATTCACTATGCCTTTACTTATTATTATCTTACTCACCTTTCTTCTAACTAACCACCAAATTTACCTATCATGACACAAATTTTTCAATTATAAACACCTTTACTAATTTCATTCCGACGATAAATCCTATAGCACCGCACGTCTTTGTACAGAGATGGGTGTTCCCTAACTGGCTATATACATTCATAATATTTTGCCCTTCCAAAATATTCGGCAAACACTCCCTTAAACTACGCTATTACCTGCCACAACGCTATACGTTGGCTACTCCTTATCACCTCACCCCCACTACAAAATATCATCAACAACAAATATATGTTTAACCTTGACTTTACTCACCTCTACAAATAATCACTAACTACTGTGTCCCTAAAATATCTAATATTCTCTTTGTATTATTTTCTTTAAAAATTCTTAACTATCTAACTCCCATTTACTTTAATTGAATGACTCACCTGCCTTTATCTATACCCAGGCTCTATCCCCTTTTTAAACATTCTACCTTACTGTAATCATTGACAATTGTCTTATAAAATTCATCTCTCACCTACTCATAACAGTACATGTCACTTTTCAAATATATATTCTTACTTAATCATTTATTATTATTCATTAGGAATTACCTTCATTACAAATTAAATAATAATTTTACAAAGTTGGTACAACTTTCTTTTGTACCATATTAATTCAGTAATAAACCTTTAATTATTATTCAGTTATTTAAAAAATTTTACCATTACTTTCATTTATTTAGCAAAAACATGTTTATTATTAAAACATACATGTTGTACATAAAATTTACCTGTAATACACAACATCAAAATACATAAATACGTTGATAGTAACACATATAAAACAATGAAAAATATACAATCCAAACTCATTATTTTGTCATTAATCAAAATCAGTCCATATGCAGTCCAATTCAAAACCACTTTTCACATATATTAAATGTTCATTACACAATAAAACAATCTATCCTCCATCGTTGAATAACATTCTAATCTTAGGTCTATTTATCTTATTTTTTAGTGAATAAATTTTATTATTAGAAACATTACAATCATAATAATTATCAAACATTTCATATTTATTCACAATTTCAATATCATATATCAAGTCACGATCGAGTATGGTTCTGTCTACATCAGTAAGATCGTATGTTATAATCATGTTATTATCGTAATTAACGCCTGCTACATCCATTACTACCACAGGTAAGTACTTGATACCATTATTAGCATCACCTATTATTATTTCAATTTCATTATAAGGTTTGTATTCGTCATAATCGTACACCATCTCTATACTAACCTTTCTACAAGTTCTCTGTACTTTCTATTAACTTTAAAAATTTCTATTACTCTCTTTCTCTCACCATATCTCTCACAATACCTCTCTACACTTTCTCTCTTAATATATTTCTCACCATAACACCAAGTTATACTCTCTCTCTCCAAATATGCAGGGGTCCCTAACTCAAAATTACTGCACCACCTATGAGGTACACAAAAACACCAAGGAACTCTATTTGTAGACCTTTCGTCTCCCAAATATAAATTTAAGGAACCCTCGTCCTTATTAAAAATATGTGAAGACTTGACTTCACCCCCCTAACACAACATCAAAGGAAAATTCTAACCCCTGCACCCCTTTAACAAATGTATTTTCTCCAAGCTCTCTCTCTGACTCAATACACTCAAACACCTCATTATCACTTATAATACTCTCAGTATCATTTTCTAATATCATATCATTCGTAATACCTGTAAACTCATTATTCAAATTATCATTGTTACTTACTTTGTTAGCACTTAGACTAACATTATTTTCTGTGAATGTATCATCATTACTACCCCCACTATTATTCTTGTAATTCTCGTCTACTTTACTCTTCGGTATATCAAATATCTCGTCTACTGACATTACTGTTTGTTGTGTCAGTTTATCGAAATGAGCATGCATTTCGTCTATTCTTTTATCAAAGTGAGAATTTCGGCTTTTAATTTCGTTTTTTATTTCATCTAACTTTACATCGAATTTGTTACTTTGTTCATCGAATTTATTTAATAATAACTGCATCATTGCAGCCGTACCATCTGGTTTACTTTCTGACCTAGTTGAGATGGATGTAGTGACTTTCTCTGTCTCTACAGATACAAGCGTATTATGCTCGTCAATCTGACTAGTTTGTGTTGATTGAACATCCATTTCACCAGTCAAATCTACATCAGTTGTACTGATTTCTAATGTTATATTGTCATTAGTACTCATTTTTGCTATTTTATCTTGCTAAAACATATATGTTTATAACCTAGAAATTTAACCCTATTTTACTCACGTGTTTGCGTACTTTCGCAATTACTTCAGGTAATTATTTCGCTTTCCTGGTAGGTATTACTCCACATAAAATTACGTTTTATGTCAAGTCCCTGTTCGGGCGCCAAATGTGAAGCTACTAACTTGTGTCACATAAAATTAACTAATTTACTAATAAACATTGTGTAATTATCGGGCACCATGATGGAAATTACCAACATATGATATTAGGCTTACCTTTCGGTCCAAAATTCGTGTTAAACGAACCAGTAATAGCGAAATGTACCTGAAATAATTCACTCGTACTTGTATTTTTGACATTACCCTTTATTATCAAAAAGACTCTATGTACATATGAAAATGATTCTACTGAACTATGTGCCAAACATGCACGTTACTATGACTCGGGGCGTAGTCCCATTTATTTTGTAAACATTAATAAGAAATAAACATTGTAAATATAATAAACATAATGAAATATAGTATAATATACTAAACAATACCTGCACAACCCAGCACTTAAAAGATTTTGGTCACTCTCTCTCTCTCATTCATTCTCTGGTACAATTATATTTTATGAGCTCATTATTGAATAAATTTTGAATTGGTCATTTTTTTTATGATGTTGATTTACTTGAATAATATATTGAAAAATATTGGAACGATCTCACCAAATATTGGACAGCTTAGCTGCCGTTGTTTTTCTGTAGAACGTCGCACACCGCGAGTTCGTCGACTGTATTTATGATTACATCTTCGCTGATTACACCTTACCGAATGGTAAGGTGTCACTGTTATTAAAACACTTTTGTTGTTAACCACTTTTGGTGGTGTAAAAGTTAAAATTCACACTTAGTGAAACTCTTGCCGGCCGGCTACGTTCACAATCCAGGAGGAAATGACACAGAATCTTTGTTTAGCATTGCGTAGGTGGGGCAAAAACTACGTCACCAGGCTTTTGTTTGTTGTTTACAGCCTCGAGTTGTTTACAGAAAAGTGCATTCCTTCCACTGACGTCATCAGGGCTCGTCTCATTATCGCTATATGTTACATACGATTTTGTGCTGTGAAAGCGATCGAAATCCTGTCAATTCACATCTGCATTTTATAAAATAATTGTATAGTCCACTCACCAAAACTTTACAGGGATTATGAAATATTTAAATAATTATTACCAAATAATTGTTAAAATAAATAAATACAATAATTATGGTCTTTTGTACCATGTTTTTACAAATTTAGTATTGTACCAGAATTGTACCATCACACCTTTCATGTAGTTTTAATTTTGAAGCAAGTTTTTTTATTTTTTTTTCTAAATAGGTGGGTGATTGGGACATTTTTTGAACGATAGACTTGTTAGATTTGTTAAGATTAATTACACAAAAATTAGTGCTGCTTTTTGATTTTGACGAATGTTTAGTTTTGTAGTAGGGCTGATGAGGGGCACAATTTAAAAAGTAGTAGTAAATTTTTGTAACAATTATTATTTTGCTGCTTGAAGTGGTACAAAGGAATTAAATGATTAAAATATTTAAAATTGTGTCACCTACCTTTAGTTGACGTCAATTGAAAAAACTTAAAACCTTGACGTTCTTGTGTAAATTAACCAAAGTGTCGTCTGGTGTACTCGGCAGAGAAAAATAGGTGAATGCAAATAACAAATACATATTTATACGTTCATTTAACACATTATTTTATTTCGTCTTACTCTGTCATCAACTACCACAATAACTACCACATCAACAGTTTCGTCTTTCTCTGCATTTTGTATTCTGAAAATAGATTCTGTAATATAATTAAAGATAATTCCTATAACATTATATTTACGTATTTAACTTAATTTTACTTATTTAAATTATATCTACTTTGGAAGGCGACCCAGTTTGCCCACTCTCTGTCATTCATTATACATTTAAGTTTTATTTTCCCCGTAATAAAGAGCTCTTTTAAATTAAATATTCATAATTAATTGAAGGCGATACATTTACGTATTTAACGGCATCACTGCTGCCCATGTGCTGCTCTCCGCATTGTCATCACATTTGTCCGAAAAATGTTATACTGAGTTAATTTTGAGGTCACTGAGATTAGTTCATGTTGTACTGTTTTGTAACTTCCGATTCCGTGTTTAAATCACATTTTATACTGGTCGGCCGACCATAATTTGCTCGAGCTAAATTTTTATACGACCGCACGGTCCGCTGGCTGTAGTAAGACAAAGGACGCTAACTATGTTTTTCAAAATGGCCAGTGTGCTCCATCCGCGGCAACTTGGTATTTCATTGGTCCAGGAAGGAACCACGTGACATGGCAAATATGTAACACTAGACATAGTCCATCCACTGTAACTGATCAACTAGCCGTGTACGTGATAATTTAACTGCGAATACTGGCACTTCCGCGCTTCCTCACATTCCATAGTACCTGCGAGCTGTACTTGTTTACAATTTTTTGGGACCAACATGCAGAAGGGCGTCACCTACAGGAATTTCTATTGTTACAGATTGAGGCCTTGTGTGGATAACTACACTTCATCGCATTCACAATTGAAATAAAGAAAAACCCCGCAAATCTGTCCCGTTACAATACCCCCCCCCCCAATGAGAGGTTTTCTGCCGAAACAGAAAAACTCATTGCTAAACCCTAAGAGGATCAGCGAGGATATGGTGCCAACAAAACCCCCCTTTACCTTCTTAACACATCATGGGTAAACTACCCCCCGAGCTCGGCGACTATGGCTGCACCTGCACGATATAACTGGACTTCTCTGTTCGAGATCCCAACACCGTAAAATCGGACAGATACTCACCACAGTACCACCTAACCTTATAACATTCCAAATAAAATCAACAACTAGCCTTATACCATACCAGATCCTCAACCGATATGTCTCCCCTTACATACATACTGGGTTGCCTTTAACAAGTACTGGGTGCGTACATATTCATTACTACATTATACACACTATCTCCACATTGATTACTAATGTAAAATACAAATTTTGTTCAAACAGTGAAATAAACCTAAGTTCACTATCAAAAATTTACATTGATGTTAATTTACATCATCTCTCTCAATAAATTTTAAATCTTTCCAAAAATTTCCAAAATCTTTTATAAATGAATTTACTTTATCATTCTTATTTACTAAATGCTAACAATTATAATAAACAAATAAAAATAAACAACTTACTGCTATCATAAATTCAAAAATAACTATACTTGGATACAATCATAAATCAGCTGACACCTTCTCTATCTATAGTGAACATTAAAATTTAAAATAAAATTCTTTACTGCAAAGAACAATTTTTTTTTCCCCCAAAAAAACTACTTTGCCAAATTATGAAAATAATTATTCAATCATTTAATTAAATTGATTAACCAAAGAATCTATGAATCAATTGTAATAGACATACTATATCTCTGACACCAGTCATCAACTGATGTCTCATGGTCAGGTGAATGACCTTGCCCTAGATACACTACACAAAATTCTACAATGTAAGATACATAATACATGTTTATAATTCCTACACTCTAACATAATAAACACTTCCCTCCTAGAATTAATCTTTCAAACCAGTAAATTCATATATAACACTATTGTATAGAGCAAAACATATTTAAATCTGACCAAATCATCTACTTGAAAACGTTAATCATCTTCCATTGTTATAATTCGAGATACAATCAGTTAGTTATCTCCTCAACTCATCAACATACTTCAGTTTAAGATTTTATTGCGTTACTACCCTTAGTAACCTCCTTCCACACACACTATGGCCCCCCCCCTGGACTGTAGCACCCAGTTGCTTCCACAAGGACTGAAGTTATGGAGGAATTTTGGCATCTCCTGTCCTTGCTTCGGCCTTAATTTTTTTTTTTTTTTTAATTCCAGATATAATAATATGATTTCATATTCACAACATTAAGACGGGTCTATCGCCTTTTTGTTTGTTCCTACGCGAACAAGGTGATAGCCGCTGTTCCATACTTCCGGGGATTTCCCCTAAGTCACCCCCCCCCATTAATTTCAAATTCACACCAATTTCAAGGGCAACCAACCATGGTCAGTTTTACAATTTCTGCCCACAGCTGGTTGTCGTCCAAAACCACGATTAGTGCTGGTGAAACAGTAATCGCCCGAAAAGGCGGGGAAATCTTCTTTCGTTAGCATGTTTTCACTCCATCATTTTTTATACACTGTACGATAATAATTGATATATAATATAATATTATATAAAGTAGGTGTACAGTGTATTTTCGCCCTATTTAGGCCTCCGATGATGGTAACGTGCTTTGACATTACCCACCAACCCTTACCGCTATCTACAGTGACACATGCCGCCACTGCAATAGCCTAACTTATATCTAAACTTATGTCCTTCTACATTTGCTAACTACATTCCACAATTGATTTTCTCTTCTATTGACACCAAACAACCCCCCAAAATCACCCATTAATCTTGTACTATAACATAATAACCATTAACCTTGAACATTAACATTGCTACATTTAACTAAACAATTCACCTTTAAATAATTTAAACAACTTGAACTTTCTATTAACTCTTTTTATATCAACCTTTAATTATTTATTGTGCCATTAGATTCTCCCAAAAATCAAATCTGTTATTAACACTCCTTATATATAACATTTCACAATAATATTTTACCTAAGTTAACTTCTTTCAAACTCATTTAGTGCCATTATAAGACTTTTACTTTACTTCAAGGTCATTATCAAATTCATACTTACATTACATCGCTGAATTGAATAAACACATGATTCCTGTCATAGACACAAAATTATAAACATTGTAACGTGATGCTTGAGTCGTCTCTGTAAAAGACGTGTATGTGTAGTGTATAGTGGAAGTCGTTACATCAACTCTTGCGCTAAAGAAGTCCGTAGCGATGCTATAATTACCAGTACAACGCGGTAGTAACCTTACCTGTTCATAAATAGGGGTTTGTGAATCCCGGGTGGCGCCAAATTGTTTATTGAAAACAATTAAAATTATTGAATAATATGTTATAAAGAAGTTCTCAGCAATGACGGCCGGGGCATTCAAATTCTTCCCGCCTTGGTTAGACTTATACTCGATCAGGTAGTTTGTTTAGTCGCACCGTGAGCACTGCCCGTCGAATAGTTCGCTAATAAACACAAATTATATGATACACTCCCTATGAAATAAATATCGGTATGGAGAACCATACATGACTTCCATATTCTAAGATTTATATTTAAAATCATTTTCGAAATGAAATATTACCATAGAAACTACTTCTTTCTACTTACTGCTTCAGCCTTAACCACAGTACTGTGGTCACTAACATATACCACCTCACGTTATCGCACTCGATTTTCACTGATGGTGGAAGTTGATGACATTGCCGAAACGTCTGGTTTTGTAGAAAACATTGGACTACGGCCAAATATCCCGGGAAGGAATTTTAACAAAAACTACTTCTTTGTTGCCGATAACGTTGTACACATATATATAAAAAATATGCATAAAATTAATGGCTTGTATAAGTTAATGATTGATCTCCATTAAGTAGTGCTCAAGTTTCCAAAGTTTTAATATTATGATGTCCGTAATTAAAACATCAGAGCAGGTTTAGTGTGAATGAGGGTACACCGTGGACTAAAATTTTCAACATTTCCTATTGAGCGTTGCTTAGAGTAAAGCTGCGAATCTATAGTGTATGTTTCACAGAACAAACACACGAAAAAGAAGGAGCGCTCCGAAGTCACTCATGGACCCTCAGCATCTTGCAGAGGGTTCATTCCCTAAAGACGAAAAGTCTGTCTATGAATCGTTCCTCTGTAAACACGTGCAGTTACACTGCCCAGCGATCCACAGGAAGCAAATTGATGTCCATTTTTTCGGCTTGCACGCATTATGTTGGTGTGGGTTCGGCACTTTCCATTTAAAAAGCGTGCAAATGTAAGAAAATAAACATGAGTGAGGCCAGAAATAACGCGAATTGTGTGTGTGTGTGTGTGTGTGTGTGTGTGTGTGTGTGTGTGTGTGTGTGTGTGTGTGTGTGTGTGTGTGTGTGTGTGTGTGTGTGTGTGCCCTGCCTTTTTATTGCTGTAGTCATAATAATAAAATGGAAACGTAAACATTACATAACTGAGATATGCTTACCTGCCACGAACGATATATTATTTTATACATGTATATTAACTCATACATAATTTACATTAAAATGAAAAAATTATAATTTTATTGCCTGGCAACAAAATTATTTTATTTTTAACAATTACCATTGTTTGAAAAAGTTTAAATGAATTTTCAAGTACTTTACTGTTGTTAAAACGTAAAAGGTTGTAGGTAAACTACCCCTTCCCCTTAACCGATCTTCACCAAAAACAATAGGTCTTGAGAACTCTACAATTTAGGGCTGTATGCAAATAATCTTTTGATTCTGTTTGAATTTGCGGCTGTTATCGTTTGCCATAGGAAATACCCTTGTTAAAACATAAAACGTTACAGGTAAACTACCCCTTTCCCTTAACCGAACTTCACCAAAAACAATAGGTCTTGAGTACTCTACAAATCAGGGCTGTATGCAAAAAATTATTTGATTCTGTTTGAATTTGCGGCTGTTATCGTTTGCCATAGAAAATACCCTTGTTAAAAAAACGTTGCAGGTAAACTACCCCTTTTCCTTAACCGATCTTCACCAAAAACAATAGGTCTTGAGAACTCTACAATTTAGGGCTGTATGCAAATAATCTTTTGATTCTGTTTGAATTTGCGGCTGTTATCGTTTGCCATAGAAAATACCCTTGTTAAAACATAAAACGTTGCAGGTAAACTACCCCTTTCCCTTAACCGATCTTCACCAAAAACAATAGGTCTTGAGAACTCTACAATTCAGGGCTGTATGCGAAACATTATTTGATTCTGTTTGAATTTGCGGCTGTTATCGTTTGCCAAAAAAAAAAAAATTTCCCTTGATAAAAAAAACCGTTGCAGGTAAACTACCCCTTTCCCTCAACCGATCTTCACCAAAAACAATAGGTCGTGAGTACTCTACAAATCAGGGCTGTATGCAAAAAATTATTTGATTCTGTTTGAATTTGCGGCTGTTATCGTTTACCATAGAAAAAAATTACAGCAGACACACAGACACTTTTCGAAAAACGACTTTTTTTCATGTTTTGAGTGTAGTACAATCAGAATCTGCAATAATCTCGAGCACTTTGCCATCACCATACTTCCATTTCCTTAAGGAATATGGAAGTAAAAACAATGGTTCCACTCTGTACTAATTATTTTAATGGTTGATTTGCAGTGTTTCAGGTTGACAATAATATTATACTTGTTGAT
This sequence comes from Magicicada septendecula, assembly GCA_034769895.1. Classification (NCBI taxonomy): domain Eukaryota; kingdom Metazoa; phylum Arthropoda; class Insecta; order Hemiptera; family Cicadidae; genus Magicicada; species Magicicada septendecula. Next base: position 9,034,128 of record CM068369.1, on the reverse strand, counting down.
TAATAAATTTGCACCGGCATTAGTTTTGAGAAGTCTTTCTCTCGGGTTGACGAATCGATTTTGTAACGAGTGAATCAATCCAGCATGGCTGCCGTTTTGGTAGTTAACAATTGTATCGTTCAAAATCTGGAGTTCTTTTGATTACAAGACAAATATTTTCTATGATTACAATAAAAAGTACATTACCTTATATTATTTTGCACTCAAATAATTGTGTTTACAAATTAAATTGTAATGACTGCAATAGTTTCTACATAGGCCAGACGGGAAGATCTTTTTCATCCCGTTATTCTGAACACTTAAAAGCTTTAACCAACAACAATATACACTCCGCATTTGCCACACACATACACACAGAAAACCACAGTTACACCAACATAGACACTAATCTTGAAATTTTACATTACATACCCAAAGGTCAAAAACTCAACACAACTGAACAATACAAAATATATAAACACCACACAACACAACCAAACAACATACTCAACGATCAATTACAATATAAATCACATACACTTTTTGACACAATTATACAGAAAACAAACAGAAAAGTTGAATCCCCGCGCCAATCCCCTTCCTCCACACACCACCCCCACTTCACCTTCCACACAACCGTTACAAAATGCTGGCAGTCTGTTACCAAAGCTGAAGAAGGCGGATACTAAGCCGAAACGCGTCCAATAAAATCAGTAAGTTTTCACATGAAAAAGTTCATTTTTAGTTAAGTGTTAGTGCTGTGAAAGAAGAGATGAATAATCAAGACAACAATAATATAGTGTTTGGTTATAATTTGTTCTGTGGTGTAGTTAAGTGTGTTTATAAAGTTCGTAATAGATCAACAGGTTATATTCTAAGTTAACAAATTTTCTGTGTTTTGTTTTCCTTAATTAATCTTTGAAAGAGAATATTCGGTTTATAGTGAGTGTTCAAATTACTTTTAGAAATATTCAAAGTGAGTTTATTTTTGGAATTTGGGTAAATCAAGGATACTTATCGAATCAGATGACTTGGTATAAATAGTTGTCAGTCAAAATTGGATTGGGCTGCAATCGTATTCAAATTTCGTTAATCTTGGGGCTTAAGTACATCTTGAGTCCTTTTCATGTTGGATGGAGTCATGTTTTCATTTAATTTACTGGTAAAATGGTCCTTGGCATCAGTTAAATGTTCTGGTGGTTCGTCTGCTTCTTATTGGTTCATCTTTTGGAATTGTCTTTACTTTTTTGACATTAAATTAAAAATTTGGCCGTTCAAAATTCGGCTTCTGTTCTGCAAGAGCGTCACTTTACGAGTAACGATGTTCAACCGTAATTTCGTAACTAACGGTGGTTGTCAAGGTTACTAATTAAATCGGATTGGCTTAGATTGACAAAAAACCATTGTTATCATATTTGAATTCTTTTCAAAATCCTTGTATATCTTCTGATTGCTTTTATTCTTCTATCTTCCTTCCTAAGTAAAGATTATTTTGATATCCCATAAGATCCCATAATTTTACAATTATCTTAATATTTGCTAATTACATTTCTTTTAATTTAAATCCTTATTCTAATATTTTGCTTTCAATACGATTTACAAATTATCCTTGGTTAGTTATTCGCCTTGGATTTGCTAATTTTTTAGTTAATTTATTACAATTTGTAGTTGTTTGTTTTGACAGTTAGGCATTTCCTAGGCCTAAGTAGCCATTATTGGTATTTTCTTATTTCGTACAAATTACATCTCATTTTAGCTTAATGAGCTTTGTCTTGTTATTATAATTGGTTGTGTTATTTGTTGATGTGTTTTGGATCTGGTTCTGTGTTATTAGTGTGTTACTATTATTTATACATCATGGATTGCTAATTGTTTACTAACTGGTTTTCTCGTTTTCTAAGTCATACTTATTTAATTTGCCAATAATAACAATGTGGCTATTATTTACTATTTTTGATCACATAAAATACAACATCTAGGCCTATGGTCTGTATAATTCTTCCAGCCATATCCTATTCATAAATTTGCTGAAACAATCATTTAACAATTACTAGATAATATTTGTTTACAGTTCATTTCATTTTACATTATTTTTGGGTAATAAACAACATCACATTTTTTGAACTTACTTAAATAATTATCCCTTGTAACTTGGGGTGTTTTTTGATTTGTCTTAACTTCTTATTTTTACTTCCATATTCCTTAAGGAATGGAAGTATGGTGATGGCAAAAAAAATCGTGTTCGAGATTATTGCAGATTCTGGTTCTACTACACTCAAAACATGAAAAAAAGTCGTTTTCCGAAAAGTGTCTGTCTGTCTGTGTGTCTGTCTGTAGATTTTTTTTCTATGGCAAACGATAACTGCCGCAAATTCAAACAGAATCAAATAATTTTTTGCATACAGCCCTGATTTGCAGAGTACTCGCGACCTATTGTTTTTGGTGAAGATCGGTTGAGGGAAAGGGGTAGTTTACCTGCAACGGTTTTTTTTTAGCAAGGGTAATTTTGTTTGTTTGGCAAACGATAACAGCCGCAAATTCAAACAGAATCAAATAATGTTTCGCATACAGCCCTGAATTGTAGAGTTCTCAAGATCTGTTGATTTTGGTGAAGATCGGTTAAGGGAAAGGGGTAGTTTACCTGTAACGTTTTATGTTTTAACAAGGGTATTTCCTATGGCAAACGATAACAGCCGCAAATTCAAACAGAATCAAAAGATTATTTGCATACAGCCCTAAATTGTAGAGTTCTCAAGACCTATTGTTTTTGGTGAAGATCGGTTGAGGGAAAGGGGTAGTTTACCTGCAACGTTTTTTTAACAAGGGTATTTTCTATGGCAAACGATAACAGCCGCAAATTCAAACAGAATCAAATAATATTTTGCATACAGCCCTGATTTGTAGAGTACTCAAGACCTATTGTTTTTGGTGAAGTTCGGTTAAGGGAAAGGGGTAGTTTACCTGTAACGTTTTATGTTTTAACAAGGGTATTTCCTATGGCAAACGATAACAGCCGCAAATTCAAACAGAATCAAAAGATTATTTGCATACAGCCCTAAATTGTAGAGTTCTCAAGACCTATTGTTTTTGGTGAAGATCGGTTGAGGGAAAGGGGTAGTTTACCTGCAACGTTTTTTTAACAAGGGTATTTTCTATGGCAAACGATAACAGCCGCAAATTCAAACAGAATCAAATAATGTTTTGCATACAGCCCTGATTTGTAGAGTACTCAAGACCTGTTGTTTTTGGTGAAGATCGGTTAAGGGGAAGGGGTAGTTTACCTGCAACGTTTTTTAATCAAGCGTATTTTCTATGGCAAACGATAACAGCCGCAAATTCAAACAGAATCAAATAATTTTTTGCATACGTCCCTGAATTGTAGAGGTGTCAATGACTTTCGATTTTGGTGAAGATCGGTTAAGGGGAAGGGGTAGTTTACCTGCAACCTTTTACGTTTTAACAAGAGTAAAGTACTTGAAAATTTATTTAAACTTTTTGAAACAATGGTAATTGTTAAAAATAAAATAATTTTGTTGCCAGGCAATAAAATTATAATTTTTTCATTTTAATGTAATATAATATTTTTCATTTAATACAGCAATAAAAAGGCAGGTAAGACACAGCCTGGCTGTTTGGGTGAAAATGATTTTAAATATAAATCTTAGAATATGGAAGTCATGTATGGTTCTCCATACCGATATTTTTAAATAATCTTCACCTTCACTCCATGGTAACACTATCTTTTTCTTCTTTCATGGGATTCTCCCTTTTAAATACTATTGGATACTTTTAAACTTATCAATGTGATTCCTATTTTAATTAATACTGTTATCATCACTTTTCAGTGTTCATTACATCTTAATTAATTGTTTACACTTAATACTATTCTTAACAACTTTCTTAATTACTAATATTTTTCACTGTTAATCCTTTAGTTTTTCTTATTGATTTATCAATTGTTTATTCTTTTATCCTTCACTATTTTTCACAATACTAACATTCTTAATACATTATTCTTATTTATTCACTACCTTCACTTTTAAATTATCTATTGTTTATTATAATTTATTTAGTGTTTTTTCTGTATCACTTTACTTTGGGGTTTTTACACTTCCACTTTTGCACTTCTTAAATGTTTTTGTTTTAAGTGTTTCTAAATGGGTAATCCCTATAATTACTTTCTCACTACCGTACTATCTCTTTCATTACAAATATCATTACTAGTTGTAACGGTACAGAATTGTATGCAGCCTTAGTTTTAATTTTATATCAATTCAATCAATCTTTAAATTGTTAATTTTCACCTGTGGGGAGCCCCAGTAACCAGCAATGCACATACTGTTAGCCTAAACAATTGCCAGACGTATTGTGTAACCGCCCAGCAGCAGGCTCTTTGTGAATCACAGTCTGCAGTTGGTCATCAGAGAGGGAACAGTAGTAAGCAGCATCAGACAGTAAAGCTTGTGGTTTAAAATTAAACAGTGGCCTCGGGTGCAAGATAGGCCGTAAAATTAATTCGGCCTATCCTTTAAAGTATATAAATATTAAAAGTGTACAAACAATAACGCGCGGCCAGCCTACGACATCTAAGTGCAAAAGTTATGTTGGCCGACTTGATCATCTTTTAGAACGTGAGACGTTAATCAGTAAATCAGTAAGAACCATGAAATAAAAACCGTAAAATCAGTACCAACAGTGGCGTGAGTGTGAGAGAACTCAGAAATCGGTCAGCTAGTGAACTTGTGTCATGGTTATTACACGTGAATAATACGGGTGTGCATTGGAGGGAAGCTATTATCAGGATGAGTACCACCTGTTCAATTACTATATTATAAAATTGGCTTTTATAAGTACTTTAATAAGGAACAGAGATCTCTAATAGAGTGGAGTTTGTTTAAATATTAACGGAAAAAGAAAGTGTGTGTGTGTGTGTGTGTGTGGGGGGGGGGTTATATACTGGTTCATTTTCAATTTTCTTATACATATTTAGTAATGTTAATTATCATAGTATTTTAAAAACAAAAGTTAACAAAGATACTGTCATTTGTAGAAGTAGAAGAAGGGGGCGATTTTCGATAAATAAAATGAGTATGTATTTTAGACAGTAGAAAATGTGTTAGCGTCATTTTGCACATATCAAATCCAAATAATCCTTTCTGTAGCTGGTTTCGTCTGAACGACTTTGGACCCGAAATTCGAAGGTAAGAGTAAGATATTATAATATATTGGCAAGTAATTAATATTGTTTCAGTGGCCCCGAACTAGGGACCCGAGTATTATATAATTTTCCATTAATTAATAATGTCTCAGTGGCGCCCTTAACAGTTACTCGAGTGTAGGTTACAACTTACATTCGCCAGACCTAACCAAGCTGCAGAACGGGTTATTTGGAAGTGAGGGCGTAAATAAAGTAATTTCAGAATGGAGAATGAAAACATGTCAACTGAGCCGGCCAATAAAGGCGACTCAGGAATTCAAATGAGTGAAAATAATGATGAAGTCAGCTTCACTGACAGTAATAGCCAGTTAACAGAATCAAAAATAATGAAAGATGTCGAACATCAATCGACACCTATCCAAAGTAAAAAATCTGACGATAGCTATGAAATGTTTAAAGTAATACAAGCAATGATAGAAAAACAGTGTGAAGTTTGATGAACAGAGTGTAAAATTAAATGAATTAAGTAGCAATTTCAGCGAACAGAGAGTAAAATTAAATGAATTAAGTAGCAATTTCAACACAAAATTTGACATTATAGATTGTCGGTTTGATGAAATAAATAAGCAGAATGCCAAGTTAGAAGATAATACCGATAATATGAATAAACGTCTAAATGAGATGAATGAATGTTTCAATACATTTAGAGAACAAGTGATAGGATCAGTAAATGAACAATTAAATAATCATATCATTAATGTAAACAAACAAGTGTCAGAAACAGTCAAAATACAAGTCCATGAGCAAATTCAAGAGATTAAAGATAATTTTATCAGTAATGAAGTGTTGTTAGTAAATGCAAATGAGAATGAGAGAGTGTGTGAAGACAGTTTAAATGAAGAGAGTGTACAGAGGGTAGAATTTTCCCGTGATGTGGTTGTGGGTGAAGAAAATGCTTCACTAGTATTGTTGGAGGACAAAGGTTCCTCCTTAGTTTTTGTTAAAGACAAAAGGTCTTTAAATTATTTTTGTGGACCTGGTAAAGCCAGATGTTGTAATAATGTTGTGTTGCCCTCTGTGTGGAATGAGAATGTAAAATGTTGTGAGAAGTATTGTAATGAAAGTGATTATGAGAGAGAGAGAATGGTAGAAATATTTAAAGTAAAGAGAAATTATGAAGAGTTAATACAGAGTTTAAATAGTGAGAGAACTGGTAGAATTAAAAACATACCTTGTGTGACAAACAATATGTATATTGATGACAAATATTTGCCTGTTAATGAACCTATAGTAGCAGAATATGGTAATAATAATGCAATGGTAATAACAAAAAACACTGACGGAGACTTTACAAATAATACTGATGTCAACTTGATTTATGATAAGATAATTTTGGGAGGTAACCCTATAGATTATTGTTTTGGTACAATGGAAAAAATTGAGTTCTTGTGGTTATAAAACAAAAAATAACCATACGTGGAGTATCAATGATATTGAAAACTGTTATGTGAAATCCAGACTAATTTTTGACGATGGAGGTTGAACTAAAAAAGCAGTGTATGGACATTTTAAATACTTTAGTATATGGTGATGACCTTGCAACCTTGGACAATGAAGTGTGATATAACTGAAATAATAATGATAGAAGATTTGTAAATACATTATAGTGAAATTAATTGTGTGTGTACTGTAAAATGTTTCATGTAACCATATGGGTATTGATTGATTTTAAGAATAATATTATTTTATGTTGTCAATTAATAATAATAATGAACAGGAGGTATTCATGAAGCCTATTTTGTATTGTGTATTTATATTCAAAGTGTTTTAAATAATATAACTAAAGTTAAAATGCTTTTAGTAAAATGCTATTAAAGTAATTGTGGTGAATTAAAATTATATCTGATCTGAATTGGAATAAACAATATAAGAGACAAATATGTTAACTAAAAGATTTATAGAAACAAAAAATTTGTAGGAAGTATGTGTGGCAGTATGATGTAATCAGAATGATGAGACAGAGTGTTTATTAAAACAGTCTGGCATACAACTGTTTATGTAAACAGGTGTGTTGTAGTTGTATGTTGTGACTAATATCCACAGACATACTTGGTGACAATAACAAAAATGTTGTAGTCTGCTGAATCATTGCTAGTAGGAAAATCCTATTATGAAATAAAAAAGAAATACCAACTGTGAAGAAAGGAATGTAAATTTTTTGAATAATGTAGGTAATATTTTCTGTCGGATCATTTTGAAAAATGTAGTTAATTTTGAAATTGTTAATTAAAACAATATGAATTAAATTTAATGAAAGGTAATTAAATGAATTAAAAAGATAATTTTTTGATAATGACTTTAAATCTATTTTGATCTGAATTTTGATTGTGATGGTAAAATAAATAATTGATAAATAAAAATATAATGATTAAAGTATTCATTTAAATTAAAAAATTGAAAGAACGTTAAAGCTGAGATAGTGTTTGGAAAATAAGATGTGTATATTATTGTCCATATAGATTTTTCATATGTCATGAATTCTTTGTTCCATATATATAGTAGTAAGGATACCTTGTATAATCTATATATTATTTTGGAGGGTAACAGTGTATGGGTAACGTTCTGTAATTTGACCGGACTTATATGCACCATTGTATTGTGTATATCCTATATTGTTTTATTAACACTATGTTCTAGGGTTAAGAGATATTCTATAATATAAAATGAGCCAGTACGTTGTCAATGAACCAGTATGGCTAAGAGGAAACAAATCAGTTGTGGGATATGGAGTGATGGAAGGCCGCTTGCCGATTTTTTAATTGAATGTTTTAAGGTCAGGCGATACTGGGGCGGGTATCTGTTCGATTTTTCGGTGTTGGGATCTCGAACAGAGAAGTCCAGTAAGATCGGATGGGTGCTGCCACAGTCGCCAGACTAGGGGGGTAAGAACCCATGATTTTAGTAGTGTTCAGGGGGGTTGCGGCGCCTTATCCTCACTGATCCTCTCGGTTTTAGGCAATACGAGTTTGAACGCTTCGGCTTTCAACCTCTTATTGGGGGGGTATTGTAATGGTACAGAATTGTATGCAGCCTTAGTTTTAATTTTATATCAATTCAATCAATCTTTAAAATTGTTAATTTTCACCTGTGAGGAGCCCCAGTAACCAGCAATGCACATACTGTTAGCCTAAACAATTGCCAGACGTATTGTGTAACCGCCCAGCAGCAGGCTCTTTGTGAATCACAGTCTGCAGTTGGTCATCAGAGAGGGAACAGTAGTAAGCAGCATCAGACAGTAAAGCTTGTGGTTTAAAATTAAACAGTGGCCTCGGGTGCAAGATAGGCCGTAAAATTAATTCGGCCTATCCTTTAAAGTATATAAATATTAAAAGTGTACAAACAATAACGCGCGGCCAGCCTACGACATCTAAGTGCAAAAGTTATGTCGACCGACTTGATCATCTTTTAGAACGTGAGACGTTAATCAGTAAATCAGTAAGAACCATGAAGTAAAAACCGTAAAATCGGTACCAACAGTGGCGTGAGTATGAGAGAACTCAGAAATCGGTCAGCTAGTGAACTTGTGTCACGGTTATTACACGTGAATAATACGGGTGTGCATTGGAGGGAAGCTATTATCAGGATGAGTACCACCTGTTCAATTACTATATTATAAAAATGGCTTTTATAAGTACTTTAATAAGGAACAGAGATCTCTAATAGAGTGGAGTTTGTTTAAATATTAACGGAAAAAGAATGTGTGTGTGTGTGTGTGTGTGTGTGTGTGTGTGTGTGTGTGTGTGTGTGTGTGTGTGTGTGTGTGTGTGTGTGTGTGTGTGTGGTTATATACTGGTTCATTTTCAATTTTCTTATACATATTTAGTAATGTCAATTATCATAGTATTTTAAAAACAAAAGTTAACAAAGATACTGTCATTTGTAGAAGTAGAAGAAGGGGGCGATTTTCGATAAATAAAATGAGTATGTATTTTAGACAGTAGAAAATGTGTTAGCGTCATTTTGCACATATCAAATCCAAATAATCCTTTCTGTAGCTGGTTTCGTCTGAACGACTTTGGACCCGAAATTCGAAGGTAAGAGTAAGATATTATAATATTTGGCAATTAATTAATAATGTCTCATAGTATTAACAATTTTATGTCTCTATCCTTCATCATTACATCTAACTCTAATTTGTGGGTTAGTTTGTTTTTATATTTAACATTCTTTCATTGAGTTTCATCAAATATCATTTACTTTTATTACTTAATTGATAATAAAAATAGAACCTCATTATAACGGACTAATTGGGGCTAAAGGTTGTCTGTTGTAATGAAAGTCCGTTATATAACAAATAAGACTTGTTAGGTCGTATTTACATAAATAAAACTCGTTAAATTAGTATAAAACATGTTTATTTTTACTTGACATCATTTTACATAGCGTACATGACAAATGAGATCATCATACTGTTCATATTTACATTATAGACCAGAATTGAAACTTTATATACATTCTATTGTTTTATTCTCTTGAACAAGAAGGGTCTGGTTCATTATTATTCATTACGGTTATTACTACTAACATTAACTGGTTTGAAAAAAGTATTGATTTTTTGTTGTTTTTGTTTGTTATTTATTTCGTTGGTCAGTAACTGAAGAAGATGCTGCAAGTGTTCAGAGTAAGCAAACACATTTTTATTTTTTGATTGTTCAACATATTCAATGACAAAATTTAAATGATCTTTCACTTAACTCACTTTTATTGTTGCCTGAGTATTGTCTTCCTCCTCGTCCTCCGAAGAGTCTTCTTTCTCAGTGACACTGCCAACAATCTCCTCTTCCATCAACAAGTGGAATCCGTGGTCATCTTCATCTTCTTCAAGCCAGGTCTCCACATCTTCCAATAAAACTTCTTCCTCCCCTCCTCTTTGCAAAGTTTCATGGAAATCTTCTGTCTCACAATTTTCTATTTCTAAACATGCTTCTTCATTCTTTAAGTTTTTTCCATGAGTTCACCAAAGTAGTTGGTTTAATTTCTTTTACAGCATCAGCAAAGTTGTGAATCATAGATCGAATGTTGTAGGCTTTCAAGTTTTGAAGAGTCTTTTGGCTCCTTCTATCTTCTTCAGCAGCGAATGGCTCATCAACTTCTAAGATTTCACTGAGAAATTTTTTTCTGTAAAGCCGATTGGCAGTATAAATTACTCCTTGGTCCATGGGCTGAAACACGGATGTTGTGTTTGGAGGCAGGAACTTCCACTTTATCTTCTTGTCTCGACTGCAGAGTTTGTCAATATCAGGGTGGGTTGGTGCGTTATCCAAAAGAACCAAAGCTTTTATTTTTTCTTTTGGAATGTTCAAAATTTCCATTTGGTGGTTTATAATTGCTGGCACAGCTTTCTTATGAAACCAATCACTTGTTATTTCAGTTGTAAACCACGCATTTCGGGAACTATAATAGTGAACTGGTAAATTGTCCATCACATTTTTAAGTGCCCTTGGTTTTTTGCTTTTACCAACGATAGCAGGTTTAAGCATATGAGTGCCGTCTGCATTTGCACACAACAAAACTGACACACGCTCCTTGCTGACTTTTCTACCAGGCGTAGTTTTTTCGGCTTTTGAACCTTGTGTATTGTCAGGTAGAATTCTCCAAAACAAACCTGTCTCATCAAAGTTATAAATTTGGCTCAATTGATAACCTTCTTTTTTAATCAAATCGTCTAATTCATTTATAAAAGGCTCAACAGCTTCAAAGTCTGCGCCAAGAATTTCCCCACTAATCTTCTTGTTTGAAATGTTGTGACGTCGACGAAACCTAAATAGCCAACCAGAGCTCGCTTTAAACTGTTTCAAGTCCCATTTGTTTGGAAAGTCTTTCGGCAGCCGCTTGAATTTCAATTCCTCTAACAGCCATTCCACATGAACGAAGCTGAGAGAACCACTTGTAGACTGCATCATCCAGTGTTGCCATAGAAGGCAGCCGCATACGCTTAGCTGCACTCTTCTCCTTTTCTACATTGAACTTGAGAACAAAGTTACGAATGTCATTTTTTGATTTTTAAATGTCCGATATGGTTTGTTTTGCGATTTCATACTCACGACAAATGCTAGAAACAGGCGCTCCTTTTTCTAATTTTTCTATAATGGAAAGTTTATCTTGAAGGCTGAGCGCCTTACGCTTCCGTTTCTGTCCTACGCTTGGCTTACTTAACGACATCATTTGAATAAATTAAAAAAAGTTATAGGCAGGACGTGTGACTGTGCGCGACAAACAACTGAACAATACTGACCAGTAGGGGTGGGAGTGAAAATATACCTGGCTAAGGCGTTAACCTTTCTTTGTTTTCAACTCCCTTTCCCTTACCATTCAAACAAACAGTTTCCTGTATTTGTTGTTATTATCTCAACAGTTAATTCTCAAACCAGTTAATTCAATGGTGGATTGGGGTTGGGTTTTAACTTTCAACGATTTATACCTGACAAGGGTGTTTGTCTCTGAAAACTGTCATTCAGCACTGGCGGGCGGACGTGAGTCATTCCGGTGCATTGACTTAGTTACTAGGGGGTGGGGGTACAACGTAAAACACGTGTCCGTTGTAAAAGAAGTCCGTAGTAACGAGGTCCGTTATAACGAGGTTCTACTGTATTTATTTATTACTTAGGTTAATTATTGGTTCCTTTTTCAATATTACATTGAGTGTACCATTTCTCCTGCTTTTATTCTTTATTACTTGTTTGTGTCTTATCATTTGGTTTCCTTTTTATTTATTCCCCTTTATCTTAGGTTTGTTTCTTTTTCCTTTTTTTTTCTTCTTCACCTTCAGTGTATTTGATTTATATCTTGGTTCTCCACCTTCTCCTTTGGTTTTATTTTAATAGTTGCATTGAGTCATTCAATTCTTGTTTTGTTTCCTTTTGTTGGGTCAATCACTTTCTTCTTCATTTGGTTTGGTTCTTCCCTTCTTGTTTTGTTTCGTTGTTCCCTTCTTCTTTCTGTTCTTCTCGTTTGGTCAATCACTTGGGTTAGGCCATGTCGTCGTTTGTCGTGTCATCGTCATTTTATTTTCTTTATATTAAACATTTTATTTTATACGAATTACTTTTTTATACTCAGAATCATCTTTTTTATCCCTCGTATCGGGGTGGCTTATTTGTGTTGTAACAACATTCATTACCACAAATATCACGTACAACCATATGTACCTTTTGAAAACAAACCACAACTAAACACATTTTTATTTTGACTCATTTACTGTTTATTATCAAGTTTAAATCGTATAAATATCGTTTAAATTCATTATCAAAATCTATTTATACCTCATTAATTAATTAATTCATCTCAATCAATTTTTTACAACACCAAGTTCCTTTAATTACGATAGTCAAAACAATTATAGTTAATTTATTATCACCTTCACAATTATTCTCATTATTTCTTTAGTTTGATAAAATATTATTATTATCATTCTTGAAATCGGTTCCTACTATATACACACATTGTTTACATTAAATACATTTTACAACACAACTACAATTTATCTGACTATGAATTTATTTACAATTTTTTCGTCATATTTTTCTGTTTACCACACTTCATTTCATAAAACAGTCCAGTTCGAAACCAACCTACTTACATAGTTAAACTTTCATAAACATTAATTGTTTACCCCCCATCATCGTATAATAACCTGGTTTTACGTCTACACCACTCATTTACAATTACAGACTTTTTTTTATTATAATTATAATAATCATTATTATTACTTTTTTCCATTGTATCAATATAGTAACTACAAATATTATTGCATACTATCAATTCAAAATTCCTGTCAACATTGGGTATAGTAATTTCTCTTTTTATATTTTCCGTTACCGTCAGGTAAGTAATCAATATCCTCCACCTTATCATCATTTGCTGTACTACATATTTCGCAAGGTAAGTATTCAATATCATTAACTCTCGTAATATCTAACCTCTGTTCAGCTTAAATATTTCTCTCTCTCTCTCTCTCTCTCTCTCTCTCTCTCTCTCTCTCTCTCTCTCTCTCTCTCTCTCTCTCTCCTCTCTCTCTCTCTCTCTCTCTCTCTCTCTCTCTCTCTCTATTATTATTTATTTTACCTTCTAACACCACATTTTTAACTATATCATCATAATTACCACTAGTTTTAAATTCGTCACTTACCTTAGTACTTGTACCTTCATTATTTTTGTTCTCGTTACACTCACCTGTAACTGTTATCATTTTCTACCTCCTCCTTCAGAGTTCTACTTTCGTTTATTTCGTCTTGTATTTTATTTATGTTTATCATTATCTCACCTTTCATTCCCGCAATAGTCTCATTCATACTTCCCAATCGACTGTTCCTATTTACCTCGCTTATTCTCAATTCGCTTCTTATGTTCGCAAACTCGTTATTTAAGTCTGTAAGTTTATTATTTATTACATTTATTTCAGATTTGATTTCAATTTTAAATTCATTTAAACTTGTGTTTAAATTATTATTTTCTGACTTTAACTCATCTAAACTCGTGTTTAACTTCTCATTATTTTTATCATTATCAGTTTTCATTCCTGATATCATTTCCATAATCATTGTTAATTGCTTAAATATATCTACATTATGGCTCTTACTACTACATTCAACTTCGACCGTTTCATTTACATTCGATATTTCTGATTGTACGCTCTCATATTTTCGTTCGTCGATATTAAATCGTCTTGTGTAACGTTTAAAATCGATCCCTCCTCTACACCCTCATATAAATTTGCACTCTTGTTTTTCTCTGCCATTTTGACCAGGTTGTAAATTATTAAATTTAATTTAGAACGTCGCTGTACGGGCGCCGAATGAAGTGGTACAAAGGAATTAAATGATTAAAATATTTAAAATTGTGTCACCTACCTTTAGTTGACGTCAGTTGAAATAAACTTAAACCTTGACGTTCTTGTGTAAATTAACCAAAGTGTCGTCTGGCGTACTCGGCAGAGAAAAATAGGTGAATGCAAATAACAAATACATATTTATACGTTCACTTAACACATTATTTTATTTCGTCTTGCTCTGTCATCAACTACCACAATAACTACCACATCAACAGTTTCGTCTTTCTCTGCATTTTGTATTCTGAAAATAGATTCTGTAATATAATTAAAGATAATTCCTATAACATTATATTTACGTATTTAACTTAATTTTACTTATTTAAATTATATCTACTTTGGAAGGCGACCCAGTTTGCCCACTCTCTGTCATTCATTATACATTTAAGTTTTATTTTCCCCGTAATAAAGAGCTCTTTTAAATTAAATATTCGTAATTAATTGAAGGCGATACATTTACGTATTTAACGGCGTAACTGCTGCCCATGTGCTGCTCTCCGCATTGTCATCATGTAACGGGCCTATTTTGGGGTAATAAAGCAGTTTGTAATTTTTTTTATAAAACAAATAACATTTTTTCGAATAATAGGGACAAACGTATAAACAAAGGTAAATTTAGTGGTTGCGACGATAGCGACGGTGGCAGCACTGCTTGGGACATTAAATACAAAATTAGTGAAGCGAACAGAATTAATAAGCTGGAATTGTGCCAAGGTCAGCCAATGACACACAAAACAGCATAAACAAGTTATGTAACGGCATCGGATGATCTTACGTCAGAGACAATCCCCGCTGTGGAATGCAGTTATATAACAAAAACAGTCTGCTGGCGTAATGATACAAACATAAAACAATGAGAATACAACTATGGCGACTTCATAAAATAGCGCCGGTGGCCTATTCCCAGTCGGACAATAACATCTACCAGTATCGGACGCAAACAACTGTCGCGCTCGCCGGTTTTAGGCGAAGTTTTGTGTGTCTGCCGGCTGTGCGTGATTTTCGCGCCCGCAACATAAAATGTGAAGTAAAAATAGAAATGTAAAAATAACTAACAGTTTTCCTCTTCATTACAAGAACAGTTTTTCTTTTTTCGGAAATTATCCATTAAAACTGAACAATGTGCGCGTAAAAGTGTGACGCCTTCAACTCAACTGAACAGCTAAGTAGCATGTATCCATAAAATTTTAACAAGGGTTTTTCAAAATTACTGGAATACTGGGGAAATAAACTTTTAATAAAATATAAAATGAGAGCTCTCAGGTTATAAAATAACTGTGTGTGTATGAGTGAGTGAAATTATGTAAATTAAGAAGGCTGGTTTGTGTGTATAAAAATTATTTCTATTTAATATCTTGATTCTTTTTTGGTAATTAGAAGGTTTATACTATGTTTCAATTTTATTTTATGTGAGTTTTTAGATAATGTGAGTTTTTGCATAATAGATGAGGGAGGTAAAGAGGTAGTGTGTCAATGATTTTTTAAAGTTAAATGATGTGAATATCCAATTGTTATTAAACTTAATTATGGGAAACAAAATAAAGCTTTCTTTATTTTGAACAACCAATTCTGATCTCCTGTTCGCCGAAAAGAACCCCAAAATGATAGGTACAATTTTTTTTTGTGTGTTCTGTTTCTTGCAGTACGCAAGATGGCGCCCGAAGAATTCAGTAAATAAATAATGGACAATAACTTTAAATTCAGTGCAATTAAAATATCAATAAAACGAGATATTACAATCACATTTGTCCGAAAAAATGTTATACTGAGTTAATTTTGAGGTCACTGAGATTAATTCATGTTGTACTGTTTTATAACTTCCGATTCCTTGTTTAAATCACATTTTATACTGGTCGGCTGACCCTAATTTGCTCGAGCTAAATTTTTATACGACCGCACAGTCCGCTGGCTGTAGTAAGACAAAGGACGCTAACTATGTTTTTCAAAATGGCCAGTGTGCTCCATCCGCGGCAACTTGGTATTTCATTGGTCCAGGAAGGAACCACGTGACATGGCAAATATGTAACACAACATATAGTCCATCCACTGTAACTGATCAACTAGCCGTGTACGTGATAATTTAACTGTGAATACTGGCACTTCCGCGCTTGCTCACATTCCATAGTACCTACGAGCCGTACTTGTTTACAGTTTTTTGGGACCAACATGCAGATGGGCGTCACCTACAGGAATTTCTATTGTTACAGATTGAGTCCTTGTGTGGGTAACTACACTTCGTCATATTCACAATTGAAATAAAGAAAAACCCCGCAAATCTGTCCCGTTACATGCTACTGTTATGTTAAAACAGTTTAGTTAACTGGCAAGAGAGTAGGTAAAGTTGCAATTGTATTAATCAGTTTTTATAATGCTGGAAACCTTGTAAAACCATGAAATACCAGGTGTGAAATTGATAAACCGTAGTAAAAATAAAATAAAATATATTGAAAATGTGACCTAACACCCAACATGCATACACACTAAGTTCTGCAACACTATTACACTGATGGAAACTATTTATGTGTACTTATCATAAAATTATATACTGAATACATTTTAAAAACTGTAAAAGTACATTAAACGTAAGAATAAAAGGAACGCAAGGAGCATTTGCTTAAGAAACAACATGCACTGTAGTAAGAACAAGACCCAGCCAAATGCCTAGTTCTCAAGGCTTCCACAGATCATGACACTAATCAGAAGGCAAATCTAATGCTGCCATATGATTGTGTGACCGAAGTCGATTGCAGCAGCAAACGGAGAACATTTTTCAATGTAGTCAACTTTCACAGTAAAGGGTTAACTCAGTCTCCTATCTATTCCGCAGTCCACAGCTCTTTCCCACTTTTTTCAACTTAGCCCTTCTTCTCTGTTCTCTTGCTTTGTATACTGTCTTGACTAGGTTTTCTTTAAAAATCCTTTTTATTTGTCTATCATCTCAGTTGGCTTTTTTCATGTTATTATTTACTGCCTTCAGTGTAACTTAGTTTAATAACAGTTTTAATTTTGTTTTGTGCTCTGAGAGTTCTTATTATCGTATCATGTAGTAGTAACTCTGCATATAGTTTAGACAACAACTGTTATGTTGGACTCTACACTATTTTTTGCAATCAAGGATCTTATAGCTCTATGTGACTTCTATGAAAAGGAGTCTTCTAACGGAATAGTAAGTATAGAAGGCTTTATTGAACGATGGTAAATAGATTGAGGTCCAGAGAATCCATTCTTCTGTCTTAGGGATGACTACAGGCTTGACTGCTATTATGAAACCTGAATATAATAGCCAAGGATGCATGATTCCTACTCTTGGTCCTCAAAGGTTAAAGATCTTATTAGGTGTATTGAAAATGGTAACAATTAAAAAGTTGGAAAGAGAAGAATTGTTACTGAAGAGTCCAAAGGCCTGGCTAGGAAAATGTTGGGACTTTTCATGTTGTTATCTACCAAAACCCAGCCTTTAATCACCAGTCGCCGTGCTTATTCAACTTTCAACAACTCAATAGTAAAACAAGTAACAGAAACGAGAAAACAAGGAGTCAAGAATACAACACACATATATATAATACTGAATGACCAAACACATGAATTGAGTGCAGTCCAAGGCCCTTATTGTTTGTAGCGGGCAGATGTGAGCATTCCTTACAACCAAATGGGTATTTGCCATCACTGTCATAGCATTAAAATAGCCACTTTCTCCAAGCATTGCTACTTTTCCCCCATAATGGATGAACACTCAGACCCTTTGAAATCAGGTTAAAGGAAGTTGCTGCAAGAATTGAAATCTGAGAAAATTACATTTGTAGAGCACAAGACTCAATTACTAAAACAAACCATTCCGAAAGGCAAGAACTTAGAAAGAAAAGGTTGGGAAAGCCTTAGAAAATTATTTGGAAGATGTCAAGATAATAGTAGGATGTGAGAATAACCTCCAGACAGAAAGACCAGCAGAAATCAGAAGTCCATGTTTGCAGCAACAAGGTGTAACTTATACACCATGATGATGGTAATGATAATGATGAGAAATTGTGAAAGGGAAGAGCCCTTTATAACCTGTAAGTTCTGGTATGACAGATTTGTTGTAAACATTTTTCAAAGGAGAGTTGTTATAAAGAGAATGGAATGAGAAGGAAAACAAATTATATAACTGAAACAGCCACATTCTGAGGAGGAACTGTGCACATTGATCATTGAAGGCAGATGATGAGAAGATGTGGAATACGAATGGCTCTGGAGTAGGGAAAATTCTGCATGGAATTGAAGAGAGCTGTTTGAGATTGGACAGCATGGAAGGCATTGTTCATCTGAAATCTACTCTGGTGGTACAGATTTGATGATGCAATTCCTCTTGATTGTGTGAAGATCTGATCATTGAAACTAGGAACCCTTTTCCACATATACAAGGGGGTCAACTCTCTCCCTGCCTTCCCCCAGAAAATTTAGAAGAAATTAACATGTTTCAACACATAACCTAAAAGTTCTGTCTTCCTCTTATTAAATACTTTAATAAGCTTTCTATCTTTTTTTAAATTTATTTTTAAGTGTTGTGTACCCATCTAACTTGTCTTTCAACAGGTTTCTTTATAATCACATCAATGCTACCTCCAACCTGGTCTTTTTTTTCCCCTCAAGTTTCATGTTTCACTTTGGAACTTGAACCATGGTATTACCAAATTATAACCCCGTATATAACCGTTCAATTATGAACTGTTCTGTACTGTAGACATGGCAGTAAAATCAAAATTTCCTGATAATGTTTGCCTAGTAACATACTTCCGAAAAATGCATCAAGCATTTGGAACAAATTTGAAAATGTATGTACAGTATCCATGCAAACGTTTTATCTTCATCCATGTGTATTGTGCGCTGATTTTGTGTTTATGTTTGATGTGCGAGTGTGGACAGTGCTAAGTATAGAACTGAAAACCAGAAATGCCTAGTAGTGACCTAGCTATAACTGACATTAGGTGGAGAGTGTTTAGTTAGGTATGAACAGACTCCTTTTATTCTGGAAAGCATGCTTAGGTAGTGCTGTGCGCCTCTTCCACAATCCCACTCCCCAAAAACAAACTTTGTGTTCAAGTTCTTGATTATTCAACTCAAACCTTTCCCTTTCCCAA
Source organism: Magicicada septendecula (assembly GCA_034769895.1). Lineage (NCBI taxonomy): Eukaryota > Metazoa > Arthropoda > Insecta > Hemiptera > Cicadidae > Magicicada > Magicicada septendecula. The sequence goes on along the minus strand of CM068369.1, from coordinate 9,014,987 downwards.
CAATGTGATTAATTAATAAGCTTCAAATATAAATTTTCTGAATTATATGATAATCATTATACAAAATCATTTTTATATCATCATTCTTAATTATTATTTTTTTGTGGATTATATATTATATTATATTACTTTGTGCAATGTGCCCTCCCCCTGGAAAGCTGTAAAATCCAGGGTTAATTTGTATTATTAAGAGAGAGGATGGGAAAATGAGTATGCAGATGGCTGGTGGGTGTCAATGCTCAGATTCAATTATAAGTGTACAGTGTTATAACACATTAATATAGCACAATCATTTATTGTTTTTAATTTTCAGTTTATGCGATGCTTTGAAAACCACAAGGTTGTAAACTTTGAGGAATTGAAGGAAACAAAAGAGACAGTTCCAATTCACAATCCAGTATTTTGTGATCTACACAGCAGTGAACCGATGAAGTTTTTCTGCTATACCTGTCTAGTAAGTACCTATGAACTTTTATGTAATGGATTGTGTTATATGAAGTCCCACAGAATATCTGTCAATTCATGTGTAGATACAGAATTTAAATAATTAGTGATTATAGTGTGTGTATAAACACAGGATTCACTTTTTATTGCCATATCTTACTAGATGTTATGGCAAGCGATATTCCTTGTTATATTACTCAAATTATTAACAGGCAATTAAACTTATGGGACACTATCATTAAGCTGTTCATGCAGGCAGTAATGTAATATTGTAACTTTAAGTTTCTCATTATTTCATGTTTGCCATCACAAATTTTGGTGTATAATTCAATAAAAGCCTATTTACTCACTAATGTAGTGAAAAATTCCTCTAATAGATAAAGCTCTACGTATACTTATTTTGAATTTATTTGACTAGAACTGTCACACAGTGTTTCAACTCACTGTGTCGTAGATTTCATTATATGAAAGTGCTGTGTGGCTTAATAAAATTAAAATCTGAACTATTTACATTCATCATGGACTTTTTTTTGTATCGGCCATCTAAGGACCACATACCAATTTCAATTCTTTATTCTTTGGTATTTTCTTTTTCTCCAATATTCTTTCATCTTTTCACTGTGTCTCTTCTTCCTGTCTTCAGTCCACTTTGAAACCTGCGATTTTCTCTCTCCTACCCTGGACTCCTTCCATTTTTAACACTTTTGTCCGAAAAACTTTTCTTTCAATTGCTTCTTCTGTGTTTATATTATATTTTTTTTTCTAAATCCTTTTTGACTTCTTTAATCCAACTTGATGTTGATTTCTTCCCCCACAGATATTTGAAGATCTGCTTTGTTAACCTATTGTCGTCCATTCTATATAAATGTCCAAAAGATAATAGTCTTCTTTTTCTCATTGTTTCTGTTATACTTTCTGTACTTTGATATATTTCATCATTACTTCTTAATTTCCAACCTTCTGAAGTTTTACAAGGGACTAATATTTTCCTAATAATTCTTCTTTCCAATCATGAACTTTATTACATATAAATTATGGAAGAAATAAAATTGTAGAAAAGTTCTAGGTTTATGTAAATTGAAAACCCATCAAGGGAAAACAATCAAATGAGATGTAATGTACAGAGGATATTTGGTTTGCTGATGGTCTAAAGCTCTATCAGTAGCTACTACCATTGCTACAGAAGTGTCTTAAATTTCCTGTCACCATGATAACTGGTGAGAAGCAATTGTTTTTGTGACTTTTACAGAACATATTTGTATGAGTGAATTTTGAAGCTGTTCGAGCTGTACCTGCTACTGAAACCTAACATTAATTTTTTCTTTATAATGATGCTGCCTAAACATAAATGAACCAAAATCGGTCACATTTACATGAATTCTTTGGCTCTGTGAGTATACTGTAAGCCTGTTGATGGTGGTGACAATTTGACACTACTTTTTTTAGATCTGTGTGGTTTCTTAGATATATTTTCATATAAGGGACAACTATGAACTACTTTCCTATTGTGAAAATGATGGTGAAATCCATTTTTCCGCACTTCACATTTCTTTTTTCTAAAATAAAGTATTAACTTCAGAACCAACGTAGTTATTTTATTTTTTCCCCCACATTAAAAATTAATTACATTATTAAAGAATGTACTTCAGTTAATTGTGTATTGGAACTATCTTTGTTCCTTTCTTAGATTACGAATCATGGAAGAACTGTATGGCTTCACTGTGTTTTTTTTTTCAACTTTGTTGTCTTTGCGTACTAAAATTATTACTAATGCTATATGAGTCAAGACGTATTCACACTTAGATGTGAGACATGTTTTGTGTGCTAATTTGTATATATGGCCTTCATCAGCATATCAATGTTTTGTCTGGTGAAGTTTACATGCAAACTGATTCGGAACAAGACAAAACAAGATGCGTTTTTTAAAACAATTAAGGAAGAGTATAAACTCATTACAAAAATATTCACCAAACTATGGCAATACCATTAACATAGTACTCTGCCATATTGTTATCATCCAGCAGTAATATTCACTGCACAAACAAATTTGTCAGACAAATTGTCAGCATGGGTGAGATGTAAGTCCTAATTTAGTGGCCTAATGCTGTCAGATGCTGTATTTTATTTCTTCTTCTTTTACTCCAGGATTAGGCACACTGCCTGTTTCATCTTTTCAAGACTGCCTTTCCTTGCCCATGTATAACATGTAGTTATCTCCATGCTTCTAATTCTTTATGATGTTCAGTAGTTTAAACGGGTCCATTCTATAATGTTGCTTCCACATTGTCTTATATTCATTGGTACTTGTCCATTAGTCCCCCACGTACCAATATTGATATTGCTTATCGTCAGTGTCAGTATATTTAACGTTTTCATTGAAATTATCCATCCAGTGTAAGTCTTCTTCAGCTACTGTCATCTTTTGCATCCACCACATTGCAAGCCTCTTTTCTCCGTCTTGAGTATGCCCTTCTGTCTAACATTCGTTGAAGTGATGGTAGGTGAAAACAGAGTGTTCCATAGATGAAATGTCAGACCCAAAATAAAATCAATGTAGCACTTAAACAAACAACAGTATGTTGTGTTTTGTATAGTGGATTTAAGCGCACTTGTAACCAACTATGCTTACCATGTTAAATTCATCAACTTTGAGACTTATTATCTGTGAACCTGAAAAAGATACAAACCTGAAATTGTAGCATGCAGGTACGCACATTATCCACTACAAACGCTACTGCAATTATAAAAATTTCTGGATTTTTAAAATAATTTTTTGTGTTGTATAAAAACTTACTTATTTATACATTTAATTCACTTATACTTACCATTTTCCTAAGGGTCCCCCCAGAGTTCTATAAGCGAGATCAGAAACAGTGCGAGGTTACGAAATAATTAACTCTACACATTGTTAAGAAGAGAATTGATAATTTTAATTTTGTCAAATCATTTAAGCAAACGGTTTATAAACTTCAACTTTGAAATTAATTAGTTATAACATATATAGATATTGGTTGTTACATGATCATCCTAACTTACTCTACGCTTACCTTATCATTGACAATTATACAACTTCATTCACACACAAACATAGGTCAGCCCAGCATTGCACATTCTTCACTCACATTCCGTTCTTAAACCCCAATTACCCGATTGAATACATAATTTTTATATCACTACCGATAACGCGTTCTTCGGTGACCTCGTGGCCAACCCGCGGTAGATCGAAAATGTCTCGGAAAAAGACGAAACTGAATTCCAAATTTAAAAGTTAGTGTTCTACAACTCTCCTCCCATCCTGTCACTGTTTTTGAAAAGAATTACTTTACTTTCATTATTGAAAACTAATGAAATTATACGAGCATATTTAGCTCGCGTGTCGGCTATACACCGTCAGAGACGAACTGGGCAATGTGCGTCGTTGAGTCGCGGGAAATGAGCAGTCACGGCCATCAGGTTTTAGTCGCCGTTTGTGCTTAATTGTGGTGGCGTAACCACTTCATGCATGGATTATAGCTGGTATATGTGTGGTACCAGAGTACAATATTGGCGTCTGCTCTGCTGATGTCACCAACAGTAGGCGGAGTTTAATGCGACTTCCTGCCGCTCAAAAAGCACATTTCTGGATTTTGTTCGTCCCAGGACATCCTGTTTTGGCTGGATGCGTCACTCGAATTTGTGGTGATACAGTTGCGTCTGTGTGCTGTTACACAAGTACAGATTTCTGAGAATTTTGAAGGGGGTAAATGCTTCAGCCGCATTACTCAACAACAACCTGCGTCTTATTGCTTTGTTTCACTGTTCTGTTATACTGACAAATACGTTGCACAATAATACATTTTTACATTATTTTATACAAGCCCGCCCGAAAATGAAATAAGTAAAATATAAATGCCCCAAACCGTTAAAATAAAAACACCCAAAATTTGACCCGCTACAATACCCCCTCGATGAGAATTCTGCTGTTCATGACAGAAGAAATCTCATCGATAACCCCGAAGAGGACCGGTGAGGAACTGGGGCCAACAACCCCCTGGTTCTTAATCTCCTGGGTACACGACCCCCCTGGCTCAGCGACCATGGACTCATCTGAACGAGATCACTGGACTTCTCCGTAAGAGATCCCAACACCGAGAAATCGAACAGACTCGCACCACAGCGCGCCTCGCCTTCTAACATGCTACCCCCAAAAATCCTCAATCCCTGGCTAAAATTATCCCAGCTCCTCCGCCGATATGTTTCCCCTTTTTGCAAGCTGGGCTGCCTTTAGCAGATACTGGGCTCACACACACTAACATTACATATTGCCATAACACACTAAAAAATAAAAAATCTCTTAAAATTTATTAAAAATTTAAAAAAAATTCAAAATTCAAAAAAAAATAATATTTTATCAAAAAATTCTCTTGCTTGTTTTCTAAATTTTTGTTTCACATGACTTAACCTAGACATTTCTACTAATCTAAACACATCCTTACTCTAACATGAGAACCACTTATAATCTACCAATACAATGCAATACAATAAAATAAACATGGTTAATGCACACATAATAAAATAATCATTACCTAAAATATTCATTCGCTGGCAGGCGAAAAATCAAGTTTTTTTTTTCCAAAAAAAATTTAAAATTTTCCAAAATTTTAAAATTCAAAAAAATTTATTCATTAAATATTTATTAAATTTATTTAAATGTTTTCCTCATATTTAAAATTATTTAAATATTGGTTTAAAGCGATTAAACAAACAAATTAAAATTTACTTCCTACTATACAAGCTTAGTAGGTGTATGACCTCATCAGCTGATCGAAACTAGGTCAAGTCCAAAACCCTTGACCTACATATGTTACGTATACTCTCTGCACCTACATTAAACATCTGTAACAATCTAACTCAAAGCACAAAACATAATAAAATAAAATATTTAAAATGAACAAAATATTAATATAAATAATAAACAAATTGACATTTAAATTATTTAAAATAAACAATTCTTGACTTTACATCATCTTCAAATTTTATCAAAATTCTGTCACTGGCAAAAAAAAAATGCAAATTTTATATCTTTATCATAAATCACTCTCTCTATTTGACAATCTTACCTTATTCTACTGTGGGTGATTTGAACTATTTATTCTCATTTACTGTATTACCAGATCTGTATACATATATAATCTTTATTCCCCTGACTCTACTATTAACTTTTACTACATGACACCCCTCTCTATAAAAATATCTATCAAAACACTCTAAATTCAATTTACCTCTGGCACCGCTCATCTTTGTACTAGGATGTGTGTTCCCTACCTGGCTATAACCATACGAGCCAATGCCCCTCCAAAATATCGGCAAACACTCACGCGAACTACTCTATTCTCGCCACAACTCCATACGTTGCTCACACCTTACCACCTCACCCTTACTACAAAATATCATCAACAAATATGTTTAAATCTCATTCACATTACTCATCTCTACATATACTCACTACTACTGTGTCAACATCAATACTTCTCAAAAAATACTATAACATGTATAAACCAAAACAACATTACCTTATATCATCTCTACTAATTCAACTTTAACTTTGACAGATCTATATGTCACCTAAAATATTTATCACCCAAAAACTCTCTTTCATTTGCTTTCACCACTCGTTACTTCATTTCTCATTATCAAATTATTTTTTATCATTACATTAAAACGTCTGCAATACCTCAAACATTACATTGAGCATCAATTACTTAAAACATTTATAACTAATATACCGGTGACGTGTTATTGCTGATCAGCTGATATCCTAACATAATGAAAACACATCTCATAATTGAACAAATTACATGGAATACATTATCAATACTTACTTCTATTATGTTGATTGCCTGCCAGGCGTTTAATTATTGGCTTAATTTAAAGCATACACGTATCATGAAAACACATATTCTTATCAATGCCTATACCTAACATACAACAATAAAATAATACATTTAAAATCATAGCATGTAATGAACACCTTATATTACATATCTGATCAGCTAGTTAATTGAACAGAGCATAAGCAGTTTTATTGAATCCAACATTGAATAAAAAAATGTTATGTTATTAAACTTTACATTCGTGACTCCTTTGCGTCACCTCCCAGCCACACACACTATTTCAGATTATGTTGGACTGTGGCGCCCATTCGCTTCCACAGAGACTGTATATTTTGGAGCAGGGTTTTACCTCTCCGTGTCTCTGCTTCCGCTATTAAGTTTTAAAGTAGTGAACATCATCATGTCCTCGTTAATATTATACACCCTTAAGACGGATCTGCCACCGGTCTTGCCACCCCTAAGCGGGCAGAGTGGCAGCCGCTGTTCCATAGTTTCCGGGAGATTTCCTCTAATGTCCCCCCATTGAATTTCAAATATATACCAATTTCAAGTCAGCTATGGTCAAGGGACTTGATATGACCATAGCTGGCCGCTAGCCAAAACCACGGTTAGTGCTGGTAAGACAGTAACCGCCCGAAAAGTCGAGGAAATCTAAACTTTTATTTCACTGCCTGTTTCATCAATACTCTTATGTGCGACACGTTATTTAGTATGGTGTGTAAACTTTTAATTTACACGGATAAGGTGTGCCGCACATTTATCGCCATTTTGGCCTCCGATGGAGGTAACACTCTCGGTTACCCCCAACCCATTTCGCTATCTAAGAGAGCACAGGCCACCCCCTCAATAGCCACTTAATAACTAACTAATTACTTAACAATTGAAAATTAAACTTTCTACAAATACAGTTCAACACTCCATTTTTTCATCACTTCATTGAGCACCAATCAACCCCCTCAAATTACCCTTTAATCTTGTATAATAACAAGTTCTTTTATTTACTTTTTAAAAGTTTTCACATAGACACTTCTGCAAGTCCAATCTTTCACTTTTCACTAACATTTTCTTTCTGACAAAATAATAAGTACCACAATGAATCATCTTATACAGTTACATCAAAATAAAATACATTTGTGTTGTTTTCTGAGGGAAAACAATTATTTGAAAATTTAAGTATTCAAATTCCAAATTTTTGGCTGTTTCATTTTACAATTTCTAAAATAAAACTAAAATATTTTGTGAAAAGAGGAAAGAAAAAAAAATATATATATATACTACCTTTCCACGAAACTATGGGTCCCCCTCCCCGTTCAAAGTGTTGTGAGTTTTCTAATTTTAACCAATTTTGGTGGAGCCGGACCATCGTTGCGTTCACCGCCCGAAGGAAGATCCTCCAACCATGGCCCACCTCCAAGTTCCGAATACCACGGCCAGGACTGGTAAGATCGTGACCGCCCGAAAATGGGGGAGACTACCTTCTGTAAACATATAAAACCAGATTAAATTTCATTCATACAATAATAATTAATAACAATCCTGGTAAAATTCCTATGATGACCAATACAATTTCAAATTTGTAGCATTGTGTGTCCCTGCTATCTCCCTTGTCTCTCTGTTCCGCAACACATACGAATTCTTCATCTTAACTTCTATTACCTCATACGGTCCTTCATAGAGTAAGAAAAATTTCTTAATCTCCTTGTCCTGAGCGCTCGACAAATCATGTCTCCTCACCAATACCAATTGTCCTACTTCATACTTCATCCACTTACCTTTTGCGTCGTGCCTACGTTTTCTTTGTTCTCCTTTACTTAATAAACTCTCATTTGCCAACCTGATTTTTATACTCACATCCGCTTTCTCACTCTCAGGTGGGTAATCAAACAACTGTTCCAAAATTCTCGGGGGGCGTGTTCCTTTGATCAACTCGTGAGGTGTATAGCCGGTGGACTCGTGGGTGGTACTGTTCAGCCAAGTCTCTACTCTTCGGACGTACAACGGCCACTCGCTGTGTTTAGCGTGACAATAGGCTCTAAAGATCCTGCCTATCTCTCTCATTACACGCTCAGCCTGGTTGGACTGGGGATGGTACACAGCCGTATGTTTCGTGATGATTCCTTCCCATCCTAGAGTCTGACGCCATTTCCCACTGATGAACTGCGGACCATGGTCTGATAGAATCACTTTCGGCTTACCCACGTGAATCACGTAGTCCTTTGTCACCTTCTCACTCAATACCTGACTGGTAGCTCTTTTAATGCTATACAATCTCACATATTTAGAAAAAGTATCAAGCATCACAAAAATATACATCACTCCGCCTCTACCCTTTGGCAATGGCCCAAACAAATCTACCGCAACTAAATCAAAAGGTCTATTCACTTTTATAAAATTCATCTCTCCTTCTACTCTATAATTTACTACTTTCGATTTCTGACATAAATCACAACCCCTTAACAATTTTCTAACCCTTCTTTCCATATTTTTAAAAACACATGACTCCTTCAAAACATTAACACACTTCTTCGCCCCAAAATGACCATATCTTAAATGACAATCCCAAATAATCTTATCAACTAACCCCTCTGGCATAACCAGTTTCCAATCACGCTCACCCCCTACTACTTTCTTAAATAATAACCCCTGATAAATCTGAAAATGCTGATTATATTCTGACTCTACTAATTCGGTTTCTAAACTATCCATAATCTTACCTGACTTACCATCTGCTCGTTGCATGGTTCTGATGTCCTTCAACTCTTCACCAAAAATTCTGTCTTCCCTGCTAACCTGAAAAATTTCAATTTCCTTTAAATCCCTACCTGTCTTATTGTCTAACATGTCTACCCGTGAAAGAGTGTCAGGTATCTTGTTGTCTGTTCCCTTGATGTACTCCCATTCAAAATTATATTCCTGTAAAACAAGTACCCACCTGGTTAAACGGCTGTGAGCAAGTTTACATGTATTTAAGAAGGATAGTGCCTTGTGATCGGTGCGGATCGCCGTCCTATTTCCCAAGATGTATGTGCGAAATTTGCTGACGGCGAACACAATACTTAATAGTTCCTTTTCGGTAGTGGTATAGTTCTTCTCGGCCATTAACAAGGATCTACTCGCAAATGCGATGGTTAGGTGTTCTTTCTCTTCGTCTTCTTGGTAGAGTTCCGCACCTACGGCCACGTTACTAGCATCTGTCTGTAAGAAAAATATTTTATTAAAATCAGGGTGGTTCATCATTATCATTTTGCTAAATTTCTGTTTAATTTCGTTGAACGCTTCTTGTTCCACTAATCCCCATCTCCATTGTTTATTTTTCTGTAGTACCGCACTCAATCTTGCTGTCACATGGGCGTAGTTCTTCTGAAATTTTCGATAAAAATTACACAATCCCAGAAAACTCTGTAGCTGCTTGATGTTCTTTGGCTCAGGGAAGCGCATGATGGAGTCCACTTTATCCGGATTTGCGGAGATTCCTTCTGGTGTGATTATAAATCCTAAAAAATTTATTTGTGTTTGTAGAAATTTTGATTTGTCCCAATTTACAGTAAGTCCTCCTTCCTTTAATTTGGCTAGCACATATCCTAAATGATCTAAATGGTCCTCAAAAGTTCTTGACGCAATTAAAATATCATCTACATATACCGTTAAAAAATCTAAATCTTTGGCTTTTAAAATTTGGTCTAAGCACTTTATGAAACTGGCTACACTGGTATTTAATCCAAACGGCAATCTTTGAAATTGATAGTTCTTACCGTTAAATAGGAAAGCTGTATATTTCCTACTCACCTCCGCCAATGGTACCTGCCAATAACCTGCTGTTAGGTCCAGTGACGTCATATATCTCACCCCGCTGAATTTCTGAAATATTTCATTGATTGACTCTGGTGATTCACGGTCTGGTATTACTATCTGGTTGATTCTCCTGGCATCTAAACATAACCTAACTCTGCCATCTTTTTTAATTACTACAACTAATGGGTTCGAATAGTGTGATACTGACCTTTCTATTATCCCTCCTTCCAGCATCCTGTCCAGCTCCTCTTGCACCGCTCGTCTCTTGGAATAAGGCACGGGATAACTTCGCTGCATGAAAGGTGTGTGTTCCCGTATCTGCAATGTACATACATAATCCTTTGCCCTTCCTGGAATATCGGCAAACACTCCCTTAAACTCCTCGATTACTTGCCACAGCGCCGCACGCTGATCACTCCTTACCACCTCACCTCCACTACAAAATTCATCCGCCCTTATCTCCCATACTGCATTATTAATATTACTCATTTCATTCTCACAATCATCAATATATTCACTCTCTCTACATAAATTTACTCTAGTATCTGCACCACTTTCACCTACTCTCTTTTGTACTATTTTTACCCCCGTAGTTCTAACTTTATCTATTATTTGTTCAAAATTAACCTTTACCGACCGATCACCCCCGTCTAATTCTACTATTTTCTCCTTAAAGTTTACAATAGCTTTATTTCTTTGCAGGAAATCATTACCCAATATAATGTCTAAACTTAACCCTTTAACTACCAAAAATGTGTTCTCAAATTCTATGTCATTTATCAAAAAACTTAAGTGTATCTGTTTTGTTATTCTCTTGCTGCGTACGCCTGTAACTCCTACTACTGTAACCCCAGCTACTGGTAAAATTGGAATATTCTTTATACTTTCTTTTAACTCTCCTAAAATGTTTTCGGCAATAACAGAAATCTCACTACCTGTATCTACAAGTGTTCTATAATATTTATCAGCTACATTTACCTGTATTTCTGTTAGTCCCGCTCTCACCTCGATTGCCTTGTTTTCTTCCTCCAGTAGATCCGCAACTATATCTGTTCTAATTACATTACTCGTAACATCTTCTAATTGTTGGACCTCACTTGCTTCCCCGTACAGTGGTCTGGTCCGTGCTACCACTGTCTGCTCTAGTTTTCCGGTTGTTGTCTATGGTTGCTTGTTGTGGGTATCTGGTGATCCCGCGGCGGTCCCTGGTGATAGTTATTTGTTCCTCGGTACGGCCTGTTTTCATTTCTCCTCCTCTGCTCTTCTCTTGGTAAATTACATTTATAACACTGTTGTCTGCTGGCGAAATTCCCCCATTTGCACCTGGAACAACTCCACTCACCTGGTTTGTTTACATTATCTCTATGCACATTATTATGATACCCACGATAATTATTATTCTTATTTTGATTATGTTCAACATGATGATGGTTATTATTCTGTTGTGTTCGCCTACCCCCTTCTCGATCTCTAATACTCTGTAGTATATCTAGTATTCTCTCCAACTCGTTCATATCGTCAATTTCTTTTGTCATCAAAGTGGTTTGTACATCTTTCGGTAAGTGTTTACTTACATGTCTAACAAAAGATTTAAATGGTATCTGCGGCTCTAAATATTTCGCTTCGTTATATAACTTGGTCACGTATATTGTTAAATTATTATTATTAGGGTGTCCTAAAAAATCGCCCGTTCCCATTATGCGGCTTCTTAGTATTTCTTGTTCATCTTCGGTCCAATATTTCCCTTTAAATGCTCTTTCGAATGTCTCATAACAATCCCATTCTGATCGATGTGCTTCCGCCCACACTACTGAACTACCCCTAAAACATTTAATTATTTTGGTTAATTGTACCTCCCAATTACTGTTATTGAAACGGTTGTATTCCCGGGTTTGGTTTATAAATCTCATTGGATGTATTGTCCGGTTTTCATAGCTAAATGTTTCTAACTCAATTTCATTGTGTAAATCTCTCGTTATGATAACCCTTTCCGTAACCCCGGTAAATTTCCCCCCGTAATTCATTTTTTACACTCATTAAATTGTTCTCAATTACAGTACATTTGTCATAAATATTATTACTAGTTTGTAAACTGAACTCATCTATTTCTCTAAGCTTACTTTGTATTGTACTTATTTTACAGTTTGTATTATCTGCATGCTCTGAAATAGCTTTACTTACTGTTTCTATATTCTCTGCTATACTTATTACATTTGACTCAAAATTTTCTAACTGATCTTGTAAAACAGTTGTTTTAATGTCTATTTGTTTATTTATTTCAAATTTGGTTTTCATCTCTATCTGCTTATCTACTGTAGCTAAACATTTATTTTCTATCTCTTTACTCTGTGTCTCTATTTGGTTTTGAACTGTGCTAATTACTGATTCATTAATCGTATTAATTTTGTCATCTAAATCATTTATTTTAGCATCGAACTTCTCATTAACTATTTCTGCTACTTGTTCTTGCATATTTGTACAACGTACGTCTATTTCATTGATTCGTCTATCAAAAATAATATTCTGTTTTCTGATTTCATTTTTTACTTCATTAAACTCGTTTTTCTGTTCGCTAAACAGTGCTTGCATCATCTTTACTATTTGATTTTCGTCAGCCCTGTTAATCGGGACTGGCGTCGAGTGAATAATTTCTCCACTCATAATTTGTGATTCAGTTGCGCTTGTCTGGCTTTCATTGGTATTGTCAGCTAGACTGGCGTTCTCGTTATTTGCCATTTTAAAATTTTGTTTAAATATTTCTTTCAAAAGATTTATGGTAATTTCGTGTACTAAATATTACACCCTCATATTATACATAAAATTATTGTACTATTTTTTACCATGTGTAGTTACAACATAACCTTATTTTACGTATTTTGTATTCTTTCGCAACCCACTCTGTTTCTGAGTTCTGGCTTATTTATATAATTATTTTATATAATGTCATTGTTCGGGCCGCCATTTGTATAAAAACTTACTTATTTATACATTTAATTCACTTATACTTACCATTTTCCTAAGGGTCCCCCCAGAGTTCTATAAGCGAGATCAGAAACAGTGCGAGGTTACGAAATAATTAACTCTACACATTGTTAAGAAGAGAATTGATAATTTTAATTTTGTCAAATCATTTAAGCAAACGGTTTATAAACTTCAACTTTGAAATTAATTAGTTATAACATATATAGATATTGGTTGTTACATGATCATCCTAACTTACTCTACGCTTACCTTATCATTGACAATTATACAACTTCATTCACACACAAACATAGGTCAGCCCAGCATTGCACATTCATCACTCACATTCCGTTCTTAAACCCCAATTACCCGATTGAATACATAATTTTTATATCACTACCGATAACGCGTTCTTCGGTGACCTCGTGGCCAACCCGCGGTAGATCGAAAATGTCTCGGAAAAAGACGAAACTGAATTCCAAATTTAAAAGTTAGTGTTCTACAACTCTCTTCCCATCCTGTCACTGTTTTTGAAAAGAATTACTTTACTTTCATTATTGAAAACTAATGAAATTATACGAGCATATTTAGCTCGCGTGTCGGCTATACACCGTCAGAGACGAACTGGGCAATGTGCGTCGTTGAGTCGCGGGAAATGAGCAGTCACGGCCATCAGGTTTTAGTCGCCGTTTGTGCTTAATTGTGGTGGCGTAACCACTTCATGCATGGATTATAGCTGGTATATGTGTGGTACCAGAGTACAATATTGGCGTCTGCTCTGCTGATGTCACCAACAGTAGGCGGAGTTTAATGCGACTTCCTGCCGCTCAAAAAGCACATTTCTGGATTTTGTTCGTCCCAGGACATCCTGTTTTGGCTGGATGCGTCACTCGAATTTGTGGTGATACAGTTGCGTCTGTGTGCTGTTACACAAGTACAGATTTCTGAGAATTTTGAAGGGGGTAAATGCTTCAGCCGCATTACTCAACAACAACCTGCGTCTTATTGCTTTGTTTCACTGTTCTGTTATACTGACAAATACGTTGCACAATAATACATTTTTACATTATTTTATACAAGCCCGCCCGAAAATGAAATAAGTAAAATATAAATGCCCCAAACCGTTAAAATAAAAACACCCAAAATTTGACCCGCTACAGTGTTTTGCTCTAAAAATTTGCATACAAAAAGCTTTTGCATACTTAATATTTGTTTACGTTTTTATTTTTCAATGAAACTGTATAATTTAGTAGTGTAGTTATATCTCAATTAACCCAATAGCCACAAAAAATTCAGCTTGATAGTTTACTTGGTTTCTGAAATACTGGATCTAAACAAAATAGATTTTCAGAAAACGCATTTAAAGTTTTAAAACAGATTTTTAATTGTTTTACCTGATTTAAAATAGTCCAGCTCCATACCCTGGGATCTTCAGTTATGTGCATTTGGTCCTCCAATTTTCTCTTCACATTTCTAGTTGACTGTCTAACCTTTTACATCAATTCATCTACTGCTGTCTGCCTCAACAATTCTTTGCTAGTCATTTTTTTTATTACCGTTACCATACTTGTTCCTAATTTGACCCCTAATTTTTGTAAGACTTGACATTTACATATATTATTACCTTCATTGAAGGTTAACAAAGTACAATGTACACTCAAAGCCAAAGTATCCGGTCCAACAAATATATTTTTTGGCAATCTGTTCCAAATCAAATGGTTCAGTGACTCATTTCCATTCTGTGTATTACCATGAAGACATTTTTTTTAACAAATTAGGTTGACTGAGATCAGCAAATATTGGCTTTATTACAGACATTGGTATTGAAATTCCCTTTCCAGTAGTAAAAACCGCCTGTCTCTATGGTTTTTATAAGGGGTTACAGATTTGTAAAAACTGGTGACATTATCAGCACATTTGACAGAACCTCTCCTATATTCTCAATTTTTTTAAAGCATAAAAAATTTATTAGAAGTATTTTTTTAAGATTTTTTTGAACAAAAAGAAAACGAAAATTGATATTTTGGTCAATTTGCCAGTTACGGGTGCCCTTAAATAACCTAATGTATACAGATGATCCTGAATAAAAACGACATCCAAAGATCATTGTTTTATCTTAACAATATTTCAACAGATTATAATAAAACCATTTCCTTATCTAAAAGTTATGGCTTCTTCTGTGGCAAACCGTATTAGAACTACAACTGTCATACAGAATTCAGATTTCAAGTATCTAGGACAGTATTACATATCAAGATGATAAAGAGGTTAAAAACAAAATTACTCTCTTCCAGTCGCTTTGTGAACATATCATTAAATAAAGGTGGAGACCCTGAAAGGCCTCGCCCAGAGCATGACAGAGAGACGTTTATTAGCAAATAATCACAACATAGTGTAACGTGACGGTTCCCTCAAAATAAATATCAGGATCAAATATATTGGAACTTACCGTCTGCGGCTTTCCAGAAACAGCGTCTTTATAAATTTACATGTTTCGGGACCCTTGTCCCATCATCAGAATTTAAAAGTAATTGTGATTTTAATCACAATTACTTTTAAATTCTGATGATGGGACAAGGGTCCCGAAACATGTAAATTTATAAAGACGCTGTTTCTGGAAAGCCACAGACGGTAAGTTCCAATATATTTGATTGAACAACACGTGGCTTGGTACTAAACATTTAGGATTTATTCCTTTTAAACATAAATATCAGGAGCTCGGAGGAGAAAGGGCGAATTAAAAAAAATCAATTTTTTTTTACAGAAACCTATTTTCTGACATGTTAAGAACACGGTAATACCACTATCACGTATATATTCGCCCTTAGTATTTTGTAAATAGCATTGAAATATATGGACTGCATAAAACCACTGAGAGCTTAGTGCTATAATACTGGAGGACTAGGGCGAATATATACTAGGCGGTACCACACGTGGGCATGATTTTTGCTTAGGTTCGCCCTTTCTCCATCGCGCTTAGTCATAGTTATACTTGACCTGACATGTCTATGAAAAGTTTGGTCAGTATGAGCCGGTATTTCTATGTGATTAGTTTGTTCTTTCTTATACTGCATACGCTATTTCTTTGTTATTCTAATAGTGTCAACATTGTAATATTATTACAACGGTGAGTGTGAGTGTGGTTTTTTTATAAAATGGAAAGAAAAAATTTAGATCTTCAGCAAGCTTTATCAATACCTAAACTGACGTTTAATGCTCAATACTACATTTTTTACACAGTAGCATGTAATGTGATAAGAATTCGATATTAATATCTAGTGTTAAGTATAGCAGTCATCAACATTTTGAATTTTCATCTGATTAATTTAAATTTTAGAATCTTAAAATTTTTTGTTTTTGTATTATTATTATTCTTTTATTTTACTTTTTGTATATTTTACTTTTACAATATTGAAATACATATTCGCCCTTTCTATCCTGAGAGTATTCACAAACTTCAAACACGATTTCCCAACACCATGATTTTCATATTCGCCCTTTCTACTCCCAGCTCCTGATATTAAACTTATATATTGTAAAGTGACGGTTCTACCAAAGGGTCAATCCATATGAAATTGACCAATAATAAAATAATTTGTTGCTGACATATTTGATTTGATTTTTAATTATACATTTTCTGTTTCTATATATATCTGGGAGTACAAAATGATTTTTTTCACATTTTTATCACTAACACTTTGGCTTCTAGCGGCCATTTTGTTTAGAAGGATCTGGCATTTATGGCATTTTCAAAGGTTAACGGTAAGTTAAATAACTATTTTATTTATTAAGATGTCAACTTGAAATAAAAACCATCTTAATCTATATGAAACCATCTACAGTTCATGTTATCACCAAAAATTTGTTAGGTTTTAAGGAAGTAACCTAAAACTTGATTAGAAAATCGTGTTTCGATTAGAATAAATTAACGATTTTAAAACAATTTTTTTCATAGAAGGGATGAAAACACACATTAAATATTTTTTTCCCACAAAGATATAATAGACCACTAGATCCTATTAAAATTTGAGATCATTTACATCCATCCTTTAGGTTTTACGAGCCTTCAAATATTGAGATTTGGCTAAAATTGCTGATTTTCAAATTGGTATATCTCAAACGGGACTGAACAAAAAATTTGAAATTTTCTCAAAATATTCTTCTAGTAACTAGTAATCAACATATAAAATTTCATTATTATGTTTTAACTACAAATTGTATTAAAAAGTTATAATTTTTGAAAAATTTAAATTTACGCAGCAGGTAAAAATCAATCGTTAGCTATCTAAAAATGATATTGGCCTACTAAATTTCAATATTAGAATTAGATGTATAAATGATTAGAATTAGTCATGAGTTTTACGTTCTGGAGATATTTACACACACAGATGCTGGCAACACACCATTTAGGTCTTAAGGCACAAAATGAAGAACGTCCAATTATGTATTGAGGATAACGTTGCTTGAATTGTACAAATAATTCATTTAGTGTTAATAAAAGCAACCTCTTTTGTTTATAAACTTTATTACCAATAGAAATACAATTTTTCTTTCCTGGACAGACCCTGCTATTCTCATCCTCTTGGTAGAATTCTATCACAGGATTAACAACCTCCTCGCTCAAAGGATTACCTGCTTTTTTGGTCAAAGCAGGAAGAATTCCTTGAGATTTCACTAGATCCCTTGTAAGTCGTACCAAATAATCAGTTACTTTAAACTCATCACAGATTTTT
The DNA here is from genome assembly GCA_034769895.1 of Magicicada septendecula. Taxonomy (NCBI): domain Eukaryota; kingdom Metazoa; phylum Arthropoda; class Insecta; order Hemiptera; family Cicadidae; genus Magicicada; species Magicicada septendecula. The sequence continues at coordinate 8,997,184 of CM068369.1, read as the reverse complement.
TTCCTTGACCAAGACTTAGGTAGCAAACTAATTATTTTGATTCTTTCTTCTTTACTACCTAACGCACATTTTTCTTTAAGTTTCTTATTAAGTCATCATATTCGCGCCCAGTACTGGTACTGGTAGAGGGAGCTGTGACGTCAGTTAATTTTTCATCAAACGATTCCTCTAGTTTTCTTTTAATTGCATCTGAAATTTTTTGTTTTCTTTTGCAGCACAGAAACCCGTTGGGATTTATTTTAGCTTGATTATTTTTGTGGCTGGGGAAATATGTAATTTGTAACAAACAGAGTTTATTTCATTTAATGTTTCTTTTTCAGAAAGTTCTACTGAATCAGTAAAAAGGTCATTGTCATTTGTTGAAAAATTTTCTTCAAAAGTAAATATTTTTTTGTAACATGAAGGACAAAGCGATTTGCCCAGGACCAAATCAACTGCAGTTTGTTGTGGCTTATCAAGATATTTGAGTTGAATTTCTCTTAAGCTACTTTTTATCAACTTTTTATGACTGAAAAGGATCACTGCAGACTCTTCCAAAAATATGGTTATATTTTCCTACATAACTTACTTATTTCTATGATATTGGCAAATTGAATTGATACTTTCACTAACTCTTAACTTTATCAATGTTTGTTCATTTGGAGGTAGATCACTCACTTGAAAAATCTCTTTAGAAAACGGATGGTAACAAGTTTTATGACAAAATTCATTAACAAACAAACCAACAGAACACTCCATTATACTTCCTTGTTTAACACTATGGCGTCCTGGGTTCGATCCCAACCAGCTGCATGTGGGATTTGTGGCGGACAAAGCGGCCGCTTGGGTAGGTTTTCTCCGGTTTCCCCTACCGTTCATTCCCCTACCATTATATAATAAATAAAAACCACAATTCTAAAAAAAAAACTTCATTACTTATAAAACAAAGCTATGACTTATACACAACCACTCACAAGCACAGCTACTGAACAAATGAGCTACAGTAGTTTGATATCATTTGCCTGTCCTAACATGTTATGGAATGCTCAGCCAATGTGACCTTGGAGTCTCCTACTACAGAAGTAGATAGAACATTACTACTACTACTACTATTAAACATTTATTTTTTTTAGTTTTATGACAGTATATAATGTGTATTATTATTATTAAACATCATGAACGAACTGTTACAAAGAAACATTTCATGATGATTACTATGTTAATTGAAGAAAACTGTTTAGTTAAATGTTACAAATATCTTGTTGATTCATCCTCTTCGTTCACTTTTACTAATATTATTATATATAAAAACTTTCACAAATGAACTTACTTTTGTTCTCACTTTCACAAACGTTTCAAGGTGTTGTGCCTCTTCCTCAGTGTGAGTTATTAAATCGTTATTCTGCAACAATGACATTCAGTATTTACTCACACTGAGGAAGAGGCACAACACATTGAAACGTTTGTGAAAGTGAGAACAAAAGTAAGTTCATTTGTGAAAGTTTTTATATATAATAAATGTTACAGTATCTAATTTCTATTATTATTATTATTATTAAACATCATAGGCAAACTGTTACAAAGAAACATTTCATGATGATTACTATGTTAATTGAAGAAAACTGTTTAGTTAAATGTTACAGTATCTAATTTGTATTATTATTATTATTATTATTATTATTATTATTATTATTATTAAACATCATGAACCAACTGTTACAAAGAAACATTTCATGATGATTACTGTGTTAAGTAAAGAAAACTGTGTAGTTAAATGTTACAGTATCTAATTTCTATTATTAATTTTAGTAAACATGTAACGGGACAGATCGGGGGAGTAAATATTTTTAATAATTGGAATAAGCTTTAATACACCCAGTGTTCAACCTTTGGGGAACCTCTTTTTTAACCAAAGTGCTTACAATTTTATTGTGAAACACCCGTCTGTGTTTGTGTCCAGCGCCAGTCTGACAAGACGAGTTACCTAATCACCTACAACTCAGGACGTCCGTGAATTACAGAAAATGCGTAATTGTAACATGCCAATTTCATCAGGCAGCAAAAGTTGCAGAATTTGTTGGCCCAGCTTCTAGAACATTTTAAACCAGCCAATCAGAGAAGGCGTTATAAACCCTGAACGTTTCGCGGCCAACGCCCGATGCCTTGTGCGTATGCAACCCGCGGGAAATAACTGCTGAACTAACCCGCAGTCGACATCTAGATTTCAGACTGCGCAGTCGCATATACCAAGTACCCAGGTAAATTAAGTCAGCCGACTACAAAATGTTACTTTAATATTGTTTTAAAGTACCAGACAGAGTGTAATGTGAACCGATATTCAACGTCAGTTTTTCAACAGTTCAGAACATATTTCGGAGTGTCCTGTGAAAATAATGAATCTACAGCGGTGGTGAAAGAACTGGACAATGGCTACAGCAAGGATGAGTACCTAGTATAAAGTTGGCTAAATTCAAAAAACAAAACTTTTAAACCTTTAAATACATAAATAAATTAATCAACAGCCTATTAAAAAACTAAAAGAGCTTAATAAAGGGGGGTTATTACAATTTTAACGTGTAATCTAGTTGGATAAGTTTTTTTTTATGATAACAGATAAAAAGAAAGAGTAAGAGAAAGCAAAGTAAAGGAGAACTAGAAATTTTGAAAGAGTAATAAGGTGAGATGAGTAGTTAATGAAACCATGTGTTAGCATAATTATTTCGCCACACAAAACCAAATAACCATTTCTGTAGCAATAGAGTTCGTCTATAGAACCCTGGCGAGAGTGAGAAGGTAGGTTGTAGAATATCAATAATTGTAAATATTGTAACATAATCCTTTTCTGTTACTTATTGATTATATTTGCGAATGTTCAAAAGCCCTACTGTTGGGTTCGCCATCTTGTAACGTCTCGCGGGTATATCGCTAGGAGTCTTATAGACGTACTTTTTTGTTAATTAACTCTAAGTTTTATTTACCCCATGTTGTTAGCGTCATCTTGTAACGTCTTGCGGGTGTATTCGGATAATATCGTTAATTTGTTAAGCTTTCCTAATTGAGCACCGCGTTGGTACGTCATCTTGTAACGTCTTGCGGGTATAGCTTAATAGTATCGTTTGATCTTATCGTCACTATCGCTCTTCGAAAACTCGCTTTAATGAGACTCACAGAATTCGTTATAATTTATGTTAAAAAAAAAATTGAGTGTGTGTGATTATGCTGATTTTTTCCTTAGATTTGATTTAGGTGGATTCAATGAAGTTGTTGGACCGAATTTAGGAGAGAGAGTGCAAAAAGAATTATCCTCTTGGCATACAATTAATTAATTTAAATTTCTCCGCTCATGAGACCAGCTGATTTTGACGTTTACAAAAACATTGGAGGTTAAATTAACACCAATGATATGTAATATTTTCTGGTTGTCCGTTCTCTTCTCTGTCTCCTGACAATCTGTAAACAACTACCCTCTACTGAAAATAATGCACATTTTTATTCAAATAACAAAGTATTCATTGTATTTATTTAATAAATACAATGTTTTTTATCTTCTCCCAAAACAGAAAGGTATAATCGATTCTCACTGTCAACACAACATTAGTTCGATCTTATTTTTGTAAACATAAAATGTATAACAAATATTTTTATCTTTTATCAAATATAAAACAATAAAGAAATAATTTATTAATTTCCCAGGGTTATTTTTGAGTTCTTTGTACTATGAGACTGTCAGAAATGAATGATTTAATACCAAGCTTTACATTAATTAATAGATTATATTTTGTAGTATGTAGTTCCGAGTTTATCCGCCAGAGTACAGGTTATGTTTCTTCACTACAACCACGAAATTATTTAATGGCGGCTAGCGAGTCACAAGAATCCGTTATGCAGATTTTTTGGTTAACAAAAAATAATAAAGTTTGTTTCACCTCTTTTCCTGAAGTGTTTACATATATGGTGCTGTTTCTAGTGTTAGAAGTTATAGCTGAGTTGTAATTTAGTTAAATTTACTTGGATACGATCTCACCAAAATATCGACGTGATGTAGACTAGGCCTGGATTTGGTAGTTTGACTTTTCAAGATTTCATCAAATTAAAGGCGTGGCTGGTTCTACTTGAAGGAGTTCTAATATAAGGTGGACATCACTCATCAATTTTATTAAATTTCGCACTAATTATTCCAAAAGTATTCATTAATTTTTCAAATTTTAATAGGCATTACACTTTTCAAAAACGTTCACTTCCCAATCGTTTTAACAATCCTCCTCAATCTTGTTAGTTGGTTACTCGTAGTAACCAAGAATTTTTTATCGTTTTTTATTGGTGAATCTATATACTTTTTTGTATATAGACTATTATTAATTATTATAAATTTATTTCTTCTTTTTAGAAAAATAATCCTTTTTAAATTTTGTTTATAATCCAATTTAATTTATGTAAGGTTTTTCTTTCTATTTTTTCTTAAGCTTGTACATTGGTCTTTTATATTTTAATTCCCTACAATTTGATTTATTTATTATTTACGTAAAGTATCCTTACTCTAAACTATTTTCCTATGCCATCTTGCTCACATAGTATTATTTTATATTATTATTATTTTATATCTAACCCTGGGTTATCTTATATTTAAACACAATTATTATATTAAACATAAAAATTATACCTAGGTACAAGACCTTTGTGGCCCACACAATAAAAATTACACAAAATACAAAAAAATACAAAATTTGTTAGCAGCAATATAGTCCACTGCTACAATTGATTGTTTTGTCATCTACAGTATAAATCTGTGAGATGCTCTTTTTAAAAGTTTACACTCTCACTATGTACACTATATTTCACATTGTTATTGTTTACAAAATTTTGTGGTACAAAGTTTTTGATAGCTAGGTACATAATAACCATTTCTGACTTTTAGAGTGGGGTGATTGTGTTATCATATTTGGGCATGGGTTATGTAACGTTACATAAAGCCCCCCCTCCCCACTAGAACAGATTTATTTTTGTTTACTTGTAAAAAAATTAATCGTTGAACTCTTCAGTCTTCAGATTCTTTCCTTATTCTTCATGATATTTTTTAATTTCTGATTGGTTATATACTCCTTTTACTTTGTTATTGTTTACAGATTTGATCTCATATGTATTATTCCCTTTTACCTGGGTTATGATATATGGCCCTGTATAAAGTAAAAGTAATTTTCTAGCAATACCCTCTATAGAACTGGGTAATTGTCTTTTTTTTATCAACACCTTACCTCCTACTTTGTATGGATCTATTCTTTTCTTCTTCTCCGTTTCCTTTTTATTTTGAAGTTCAGCTTTATGCAACAGCTGTTGTGCATTCCGATCTTGTTGAATTCCACTCTCTCTCTCCTGGAGGAAAATTTATTAATGATGTGATTTCTCTTGGTGGTGGTCTGTCAAACATTACTTGATAAGGGCTGGTTCCGATAGTGTCATGTTATGACCAATTAAGGAAGGTTTCTGCTGGTTCCAGGTACTGGCTCCATTTTCCATGTTCCTGGTGACAGTAGGTACGCAAAATTCTACCAACTTCCCTTAAGACGCGTTCGGCAGGATTACTACTAGGGTGGTATACTGACGTTTTATATGTTCTTATTTGCCATTTACTCAATTCTTCTTTCCACTTTTTTCCTCTAAACTGCGCCCCATGATCCGTTATTATGGTTTCAGGTCTTCCCACTTCAGGTAAGTATTTTTGAATAATTACCTCTAGTATTTTCTTTGTAGTGGCTCTACTGATTGGGTAGAGTTTTGTATATTTGGTATAATGGTCAAACACAATTATTATATATTTAAATTTATGTCTCCCTCCACTTCTGGGAAAAGGTCCACATATATCTAAGAAGGTCTTCTCAAGTTTACCGTTAGATTTGATTGTAATCATAGCTCCAGTTCTCTTCTCATTATTTATTTTTACTAACTGGCATATGTTGCAGTTTTTTAATATTAATCTTACTCTCTTATTTATTGCTTTTATATAACAATGTTCAGACAAAACTTTAATAACTTTGAGTGGTCCCATGTGACCATATCTTTCATGGTAGTCCTTTATTAGTGCTACTTCCGTTGCTTCTGGTACATACATTTTCCACACATGATCCTCAATGGTTGGACGGATAAAAAGGATTTCTTCATGAACGCAGAAAAATTTTGTTATTATAGGATCCTTTTGTAATATCCTGTCTTTAATTTTTATTAATTTGGTGTCCATTTCCTGATCTATTTTTATTTTATTAATTATATCCTGTAACTCTTTTTTCGATTTAATAATGTAATATATCTTCCCAATACTCTCCGGTTCTACTTCAAAAGTTCCCTTTTCTAGGTTAATCCGTGACAGTCGGTCTGCTATTATATTCTTCTTCCCCGGGATATATTCCCAATCTAAATTATACTCTTGAAGTATTAACACCCATCTTGTGAGTCCACCGTGGTTAAGTTTACAGTTTTTTAAAAATGAGATTGACCTATGGTCGGTCCTTATGGTTACTGGGTATCCCAATATAAATGTTCGGAATTTTATACATGAGAACACAACACTCAGCAGTTCCTTTTCAGTTACTGTATAATTCCGCTCACAACTACTCAGTACTCTGCTTGCAAAACTGATGACCCAATGATTTCCTTCCTCACCTTCCTGATATAGTTCATTTCCAAGACTAATGTTGCTGGCATCACAATTTATGAAAAAACGTTTATTGAAATTAGGGTGATGTAGCATTATGCTATCCAGAAATTTATTTTTTATTATCTTAAAATTATTGTCTTCCTTTTCTTCCCATTTCCACTTGTTTTTCTTCGAAAGTAAATATTGGAATTTGGCTGTTACTTCTGAATAACCCTGTTGAAATTTCCTATAATAGTTGCATATCCCCAAAAAGGATTGTAATTGTTTTAAGTTTTTTGGTTTAGGGAAATCTTGGATAGCCTTTACTTTCTCAGGAGATGGTTTAATTCCAGTAGCTGACAGAATGAATCCTAAAAATGGTAATTCATGTGTGATAAATTTAGATTTATCTAGTTTCAAAGTTATATTATATTGTAACAGTTTATTTAACACTGTTTCCACTCTATTACAGTGCTCCTCCCATGTACAAGAAGTAATTAATATGTCATTAACATATATTGTAGTGAAGTCTAAAACTTCTTTACCCAAAATTTGATCCATGCATTGGATGAACACGGCCACAGAATTTACCAATCCGAAAGGCAAACGTTTAAAATGATAATTTCGTCCTTCAAATATGAAAGCCACATATTGTCTGCTGTTAGGGTGCAACTCTATTTGCCAATATCCACAGACTCCATCCCATGTACTCATGTACTTACATCCATAGAACTTTTTCATTATTTCTTCAATCTCACCTGGAGACGTGCGGTCGTTAATGAGCATTTTATTCAGCTCCCGAGCATCGAGGCATAGTCTTACTTGACCATCTTTCTTTGGTATAGCTACCAATGGGCTGGTATACGGAGAACTGCTTCTTTCAATTATATCTTCCAATATCATCCTCTGAATTTCCTTCCTTGCTGCTTCTTTCAAAGCTGGAGCAATGGGATATGACCGTTTATTAAAATTGACATTTTCTTTGAACTTTAATTCACACAGGAAGTTTTTTGCTTTTCCAGGTGAATCCGAGAATACTGATTTATATTTATTATAAATTTTTATAAGTTGTTGTTTTTGTTCTACACTAATTACTTCTTGGGCCTGCCTATCTTGAAACTCTATGATTTCTTCTATCTTCTCTTGCCAAATCTTTGATTCTGTTACTTCTGTATTTTTACCTAGGCTTAACCTATTATTCTCCCTAATATAGAATGAGCTCAGACACTGAGGGGCACTTTAGCTACCAATTATCTCAGCCGATAACTCACCTTCTTCTGAGCTCAGTGTTACTATACCACTGGCCAGATTTATAACTGCAGTATGTCGCCTTAGCATATCACACCCTATTAACACCCTAAAAGGTAGCCCTTTGGCTACTAACAATCCCATAGGTATTCCTATCCCACTGTTAGTAACATTCAAAGACACTTGTTTTCTTATGGTTTTATTTTGTTTCCCGGTGGCGCCAATAATTGTTAAGTTATTAATTGGTAAAGTAGGTATTCTCTCAGTAGTTAGTTCAGTAATCCGGTCAAGCTCTAATTGATCAGTAATTGAAACATTTGCTCCTGTATCAATCATGGCTTCTGCTAATACTCCATTTAATTTGATTCGTATATAAACTATATCATTGTTTTGTGATGACTCTTTAATTGCTCTTTATTCCATTAACTCCGCCTGTATATTCTTTAAATAATGGTTTCTGATAATTGTTATTGGTTTTGCTAATTTACTATTATTGTTAGGCCTATGGTAAATTCTGTGCCCGGTTGTTTCTAGCAGTGACGGGCAGTCACTTCTTCTCACTGCTGGTACTTGTTTCCCCGATTTCCGTCATTATTATTAGTGGGTTCAACATTCTCACTATGTTGAGTATTGTTTAATGGCCTTCTTTCTTCCTCACTGGCTCTGAATCTAGGTTGTTCTTCACTCCTACTTCTTTGTGGACCTTCTTCTCTCTGATATGAATCATTCCGATAATTTCGATTGTTATAATTTTGCCCTCTTCCTCGATACCTGTTATTATAATAATTATTGTTGGCACGGACATAATTTACCCTTGGTCGATTATCTCTGGGTGGTTCGTTTTTCCGCTCCTCTGTATTCCCTGATCTCCATCTACTCCTCCTGTAATATGATTCTTGCTCATAGTTCTCCAATAGTGTTTCCATACCTCCAATGGTTTTTATTTGTCCGCTTAGTCGAGCACTGATAATCCTTTCCTCGAAGTGATATGCGATTTTGGTCACCAAACACTCTTCAGGGATCTTTGGATCTAAATATTTTGCCACACACACCTTCCCCAAAAAATAAGCAGTAGGTGTCTGTCCTATATTGCGGTCATACCTCCCATGACAGATATCGTCTCTAATAATGTTTTGCACTGACTCAGACCAGTACTTAAGCTTGAACATCATCTTAAAATTCCCACAATCACACACCTCGTTCCGGATTACAGTCCAACAATTATCGCTAATGTTTTTGAAACATTCATCTAGTATTCCTTTAATCATGTTCCATCGGTTCTCCTTTGACCTATTTAAAATTTCATCTACTCTCCCTAAAAATTCGAGTGGGTTTCTTCGATAATCTCAAATTTACGCTTTCCCTACTATCTTGGATAGAATGTTGAGTGATGCATGTAGATCTGGAACCCATTCTATCTACCTCCCCTTGTAAGTTTGTTTGTATTTGTTGTAAATTGTCTAATTTTCCTACTCAGCTATGGAACCGATTCTTGACATTTTCTATGGTTTCGTTAAAATCTGTGAATTTACAGTTTATGTTGCTTTTTATACTATCTAACTGGTCACTATTCTCTTGGCGTATGGCCATTATACGAACTTGATTACTTTGTTCCTCTCGGTCCATTCGGGCATCTATTCCTGTTTTAATTTGTTCCATCTTCTCTTTAGTTTTATCTAATCTTTGATTGGTTTCTGTTATTTTCTTTTCTGCCTCCTCCTTGTATTCATCTACTCTTTGGCTAAGTGTTTTGTTAACATTTTCAATTTTACTCTCGAGATTTTCCCTTAACTCCTTATTAAAATTCTCCATTTTACCCTCAATTTGTTTTAAATTTTCAATATTCTTTTCAAATTTTGCATTCATATCTTCCCTTTGTCCGTCAACAGTTTCTTTCAATTCATGGTATTGTTCATTCATGGTTTGTCTGATATCTCCATGAATGGTCTCAATTTTTTTCATTGAATTGTTTTACTAAACTTTCCTGAATACTATCTATTTTCTCATTGGTTTGTTTGTTTTGTTCCTTCAAAGTTTCGTTTTGTTTCTTTGAAGTTTCCTCCTGTTTCCTAAAACTCTCCTTATTTTCCTCATTGGTTTGCTTTGAGTTTTCCTCCTGTTTCCTAAAATTTTCATCTATTTTATCAAATTTTTTTCTCCTGTTTACTAAATTGTTCTGCCATAAATTTCATCATTTCCTGCCAATTTGGTTCTTCTCTGACTACCGCTTTATCTGGTTGGTCCCCTTGGGCATCCTCTTCAACTATTTCCTTTTCCATGTTTGTGACTACTTCAGTTTCTTCTTTATCACCCGTTGGTTGTTCCATTTCACTGTTCGTGACTACTTCTATCTCTTGTTCCTGTCCACCTTCTTCCTTCTCCTTGTCTTCTGCCCTCTTCTTCGATCTGCCTCTGGTATTATGCATTTCTTGTTTTCTCATAGCTGCCGACGAAAATTAGGTTTTTTGTTATATTATTTTTTCGAATATCTCAAAATTCCTTTCCTAATTAAAGCCCTTTTAAGTTGAGCACCATTTTGTACCGTAATCCTTTTCTGTTACTTATTGATTATATTTGCGAATGAATTGTTCATGATATCCGGGCCGTTTGGCCGTGGTCCATGGTTTATAACAAACCAAACGTTTTGGCAGCTCCACTGGCTGCCATCATCAGTGGTATAAAAAATCCTGCACGCCGGGTGTTTACGTACAGGCCCACAGTACTGTTGTATAGGCTAAAGCTGTCCTGCCATGCTACCTGTACTTATAAATTCAGCAAAGTCCCACGTACAGGTAAAAATGACACCATCAGCCAATCACAATAAAGATGGTGTATGATTGGCTCGCACCAAGCTATGCCATTAGGTACTCACTTGTTTTCCGAGAACTACTGTGGGGAAGGCTGCTGATTTCCCGCGATGCTACCTGTGCTAATTGTTATACTAATTTCAACCCCCGCACAGGTAAGAACAGCATCATCGGCCAATCAGAAACAAGAAGGTGTGTGAGAGGCTCGCATCGCGCCATGCCATAAAGTACTTAATGCGATGCTTTCGCCTCGCCGATTCATAGCGATCGCAGCATGCTTCTGAATCAAGACGGACTCCATATGAAGACGAGGGAAGTAATCACTCACCGCCGACAAGAGTTTCGTCTCATCGAAACGGATCCGATGGTCGGCATTGGCGAGCGCGTGCTCGGCTACGGCAGACGTCTCCGGCTGTCCCAATCTACAGTAACGGCTATGTTCACCCACGCGTGTGCGGACGCTGCGCTTCGTGGTACCAATGTACACCTGGCCACATGAGCAGGGAACTCCGTACACACCGCACGATGACAGCGGGTCTCAGACGTCCTTCATCGGCCTCAAGAACTGGTGGATCTTCCTTGTCGGCTTGAATATTGGCCTCACACCGTGCCGACTGAACAGCCTACCAATGTGGTCCGTCACCCCATGGATGTAAGGCAACGCCGCGAAACCGACGGTCTCCCGTGAATCCACTTCCGGCCTGGCTGTTCTTCTCGGCCGGACCGCTCGTCTCACCTCCCCGACGGAATATCCATTGGCCTGCAGCGCTAGTTCGAGGTGGCGCAGCTCGTCATCGAGGTACCGGGGCTCGCATATCCTCCTAGCCCGGTCCACCAAGATCTTCAACACCGCCCTCTTCTGGCTGGGATGGTGGTTTGACTGTTTATGGAGATAGCGGTTAGTGTGCGTCGGTTTTCTATAAACTTTATGTCCGAGGCTGCCATCGGTCCTTCTAAGGACCAACACGTCCAGAAAAGCCAGCTGATTGTCGGTCTCCCTCTCAACGGTAAACTGTTCCGTGGGTGAACCTGATTGAGATGTTCCTGGACCGCATTGGTAGGCTGCTCAGTCGGCACGATGTGAGGCCAATGTTCAAGCCGACAAGGAAGATCCACCAGTTCTTGAGGCAGACGAAGGACGTCCGAGACCTGCTGTCATCGTGCAGTGTGTACGGAGTTGCGTGCTCATGCGGCCAGGTGTACATTGGTACCACGAAGCGCAGCGTCCGCACACGCGTGGGTGAACATAGCCGTTACTGTAGATTGGGACAGCCGGAGAAGTCTGCCGTAGCCGAGCACGCGCTCGCCAATGCCGACCATCAGATCCGTTTCAATGAGACGAAACTCTTGTCGGCGGTGAGTGATTACTTCCCTCGTCTTCATATGGAGTCCGTCTTGATTCAGAAGCATGCTGCGATCGCTATGAATCGACGAGGCGAAAGCATCGCATTAAGTACTTTATGGCATGGCGCGATGCAAGCCTCTCACACACTTCTTGTTTCTGATTGGCCGATGATGCTGTTCTTACCTGTGCGGGGGTTGTAATTAGGATAACAATTAGCACAGGTAGCATCGCGGGAAATCAGCAGCCTTCCCCACAGTACTTCTCGGAAAACAAGTGAGTACCTAATGGCATAGCTTGGTGCGAGCCAATCATACACCATCTTTATTGTGATTGGCTGATGATGTCATTTTTACCTGTACGTGGGACTTTGCTGAATTTATAAGTACAGGTAGCATGGCAGGACAGCTTTAGCCTATACCACAGTACTGTGGGCCTGTACGTAAACACCCGGCATGCAGGATTTTTTATACCACTGATGATGGCAGCCAGTGGAGCTGCCAAAACGTTTGGTTTTGTTATAAACCATGGACCACGGCCAAACAGCCCGGATATCATGAACAATTCATCTGACACCGGCCGTGAAAGCCTGAGGAATAATTTATTTTTGCGAATGTGCAAAAGCCCCACTGTTGGGTTCGCCATCTTGTAACGTCTCGCGGGTATATCGCTAGGAGTCTTATAGACGTACTTTTTTGTTAATTAACTCTAAGTTTTATTTACCCCACGTTGTTAGCGTCATCTTGTAACGTCTTACGGGTATATTCGGATAGTATTGTTAATTTGTTAAACTTTCCTAATGAAGCACCGCGTTGGTACGTCATCTTGTAACGTCTTGCGGGTATAGCTTAATAGTATCGTTTGATCTTATCGTCACTATCGCTCTTCGAAAACTCGCTTTAATGAGAGTCACAGAATTTGTTATAATTTATGTTAAAATTTTCAAAAAAAAAAAAAAAAAAAAAAAAAAAAAAAAAAAAAAAAAAAAATCGAGTGTGTGTGATTATGCTGATTTTTTCCTTAGATTTGATTTAGGTGGATTCAATGAAGTTGTTGGACCGTATTTAGGAGAGAGAGTGCAAAAAGAATTATCCTCTTGGCATACAATTAATTAAATTAAATTTCTCCGCTCATGAGACCAGCTGATTTTCACATTTACAAAAACATTGGAGGTTAAATTAACACCAATGATATGTAATATTTTCTGGTTGTCCGTTCTCTTCTCTGTCTCCTGACAATCTGTAAACAACTACCATCTACTGAAAATAATACACATTTTTATTCAAATAACAAAGTATTCATTGTATTTATTTAATAAATACAATGTTTTTTATCTTCTCCCAAAACAGAAAGGTATAATCGATTCTCACTGTCAACACAACATTAGTTCGATCTTATTTTTGTAAACATAAAATGTATAACAAATATTTTTATCTTTTATCAAATATAAAATAATAAAGAAATAATTTATTAATTTCCCAGGGTTATTTTTGAGTTCTTTGTACTATGAGACTCAGAAATGAATAATTTAATACCAAGCTTTACATTAATTAATAGATTATATTTTGTAGTATGTAGTTCCGAGTTTATCCGCCAGAGTACAGGTTATGTTTCTTCACTACAACCACGAAATTATTTAATGGCGGCTAGCGATTCACAAGAATCCGTTATGCAGATTTTTTGGTTAACAAAAAATAATAAAGTTTGTTTCACCTCTTTTCCTGAAGTGTTTACATATATGGTGCTGTTTCTAGTGTTAGAAGTTATAGTTGAGTTGTAATTTAGTTAAATTTACTTGGATACGATCTCACCAAAATATCGACGTGATATAGACTAGGCCTGGATTTGGTAGTTTGACTTTTCAAGATTTCATCAAATTAAAGGCGTGGCTGGTTCTACTTGAAGGAGTTCTAATATAAGGTGGACATCACTCATCAATTTTATTAAATTTCGCACTAATTATTCCAAAAGTATACATTAATTTTTCAAATTTTAATAGGCATTACTCTTTTCAAAAACGTTCACTTCCCAATCGTTTTAACAATCCTCCTCAATCTTGTTAGTTGGTTACTCGTAGTAACCAAGAATTTTGTATCGTTTTTTATTGGTGAATATATACTTTTTTGTATATAGACTATTATTAATTATTATAAATTTATTTCTTCTTTTTAGAAAAATAATCCTTTTTAAATTTTGTTTATAATCCAATTTAATTTATCTAAGGTTTTTCTTTCTATTTTTTCTTAAGCTTGTACATTGGTCTTTTGTATTTTAATTCCCTACAATTTGATTTATTTATTATTTATTATTTACTTAAAGTATCCTTACTCTAAACTATTTTCCTATGCTATCTTGCTCACATAGTATTATTTTATATTATTATTATTTTATATCTAACCCTGGGTTATCTTATATTTAAACACAATTATTATATTAAACATAAAAATTATACCTAGGTACAAGACCTTTGTGGCCTACACAATAAAAATTACACAAAATACAAAAAAATATAAAATTTTTCAGCAGCAATATTTGTCACTGCTACAATTGATTGTTTTGTCGTCTACAGTATAAATCTGTGAGATGCTCTTTTTAAAAGTTTACACTCTCACTATGTACACTACAGTCGACTCCCTCTAATCCGGACACCTCGGGACCGGATCCCTGTCCGGATTAAAAAATTTCCGGACCATCCGGCGGTTTTTTACTTATGTAAATTACAACCTGTAATAGCGTATCTATATTTATAAATCACATTTTAAGACAATTTTCAAGTGTACGGAACACAATTTTAGGTTCATAAAATTGTCCCAAACGAATAAACTTAAACCTAAAACTAATGAAAAACTTGGCTTTGCAATATTAAAAGAAATCTGTTATTTTCTTCTGCTTCTTTACTTCAACTGTTTTCTTGAAGGCATAATCACTCCACTTCCTTAGAAACATAACATCCACAGCTGATGCGCCAGGCTGTTGTTCGACGTAGGTAGTTGCCAGTTCCAGTGCTGCCCTACCCTCTGCATGAGTCAAAATTCCCACGCCATTTCCCGCTTCACTATCACCTTCGTCGTCGTCTTCTTCTTTTTCTTCCTCTTGACGAAGGACTACATCGACGATTTCGTCATCATTCAGGATTTCATTAGCCAGTTCATCATCAGCTCGCGAAATCCATTCCACAACGTCATTCTCATTAATACTAGCAGAATCAGGCAGCCGTTGTAAATCCTTTAAAATTGAGTGGTTGTCATCAGGTTCAGTTGCATGAATATTTAACCCTATTGTATTTGGGTTGTCTTCTTGTCTCTTCTCAACGAGAGTTTCAACATCTGGCCACAATTTTCTCCAGGATTTGGTAAACGTAGATGATGGGATTTCATCATACGATTTAGCAGCGATATAAATGACGTCCTTAATGTTAATTGTCTTGAGCGTCTGGATGAGACCTGCATTGTCATTACCATCCATCTTATCCAAAATTTCTGAAAGAAGCTTCCTCCGGTATTTTCTCTTAAAGTATTCGATTACACCCTGGTCCATGGGCTGTGCGATACTTGTTACATTTGGAGGCATATATAAAAGCTTGATGTCACTGTAACTATCACATTCGAGACCTTACTCTGGATGCGTAGGGGCATTATCAAGCACAAGAACTGCTTTTACTGGCAATTTCAAGGATGTCAAATGTTCTTTTACAGACGGAACAAATTGAGCCACGAACCACTCCTTAAACAAATAAGAATCCATCCAGGCAGACTTTTGTGACCTGTAATACACTGGAAGGGAAGACATGTTTAAGTTTTTGAATACTCTGGGTTTGGCCGACTTTCCAATCACAAATAGCGGCATCTTGTGTGTCCCAGTTGCGTTTGAGCATAGTGCAACAGTGATCCTTTCTTTATTTACTTTAAAGCCAGAAGCAGACTTTTCTTGAGGAGTGGCAAAGGTTTATAGTTAAGCCCGGTCTCATCGATATTGTACACTTGTTCTGGGGTTAGTTTTTCACGCTCAATGATACGCTTCAATTTTTCAGAAAAATCATTAGCTGCCGGTTGGTCTGCTGAAAGCTTCTCCCCGCAAACTCCAAGGAAATGCACTCCATGCCGTTTTTTCCATCTCGTTAGCCACCCATCGCTTGCCGAGAAGTTTCCTTTTTCCCCAAGTTTTGAATGAAGAATGACGGCTTTTTCTTTCAAAATCGGCCCATTTATAGGAGTCCCTCTTCTACGTTCCTGCATGAACCACAACCATAATGCGTCATCAACAAGTTCATGGTGTGGTTTTTTCAAGGTAGATCGAGTAGAAAGGACGGATTCGACTTCAATTTGCATACAAAAATCCTCGATCGATTTTCTGTTTTTCCGCCAATCATAAACTGTGCTTTTCCCTACATTAAACTCCGTACAAATACTTTGCACTGATTCACCCTTATCTAAACGTTGTAAAATATTAAGTCTGTCTTGCATTTTAACCGTATTATGCTTCCGTTTTTCACTCATTTTTGAGAATTTTACTGTCAAATAATCAGAGTTACTGAAACTACAATTTCACCTAACAAATAAACTCACTTATAATAACATATGTAACTCACATTGAAAATTATTAAAACACACAACAATATCAGTAGTAATTAGTAAAAACAGCTACAGTACACTGTATGACGATCCGGAGCAAACGCAATCGTAAGCCGAACTGAGGATCTTTGTTTACATGTAGGCCGGAAATAAACAGACACGCTCAATCCTGTCGTTTTCGGCCGTGAGAAACCCGGCGCGCGCTGATGACTCATTTCCAAGAAGTAGTCCGGACCATCCGGCATCCGAACCATCGGAGTCCGAACGAGAGGGAGTCGACTGTATATCTCACTTTGTACACTGTATTTCACATTGTTATTGTTTACAAAATTTTGTGGTACAAAGTTTTTGATAGCTAGGTACATAATACCCATATCTGATTTTTAGAGTGGGGTGATTGTGTTATCATATTTGGGCATGGGTTATGTAACGTTACAATATATATAAAGTTTAAATTGTTACAAACATCATGGACAAACTGTTACAAAGGAACAGATCATGATGATTACATGTTAAAGAAAGAAAACTGTTATGATTTATAATTTGTGTTTCAGGTATGAACTGTTACAAAAAGAAACAGGTCATTATGACTATTATGTTAAAGTGTATATTACATAAATTAAGAAATGGCCTAAAAATGTTATTGTGTAAAATTGGTGTTTGCAATTAGAGTGAAACAATATTAATTTGTTCAAATATATTGTAACGTAAAGAAAACGGGATTGTTTAAATTTGATTTAATTATGTGAAAAATACTATTTAGAAATATATTAAAGTTTGTAGTGGTTGAAAATTGAAGGTTACTAACTTTCAAAAGCGATTTAAAATGTAACATTCGAGGTTACCCAAAGTGTGTTTACAATTGTAGAATTATAATTATCTGAAAAGAATTCCCTTAGATAAAACAAATAAAATAGTTGTGTTAATATTATTTAAATACTAGCTTTGCTTAAGTTTAATAGTAAAGTATAATAGTTGGTCGCTTGATGATGGTGATCGTCTTGTTGACACTAGCTGTGAAACTTCTCTTCCAGGTCGATAATAGTCTAAGTACGTTACGTCTAGTAACCTATACGTCTAGTAGTTACGTCTAATGTCTGGACAATAGAATAAATATAATATACTTTCACGTACCTGGTCGTGTTTTCTAGAAGTTCAATAAGCTGTCAAAACGGTTTACAAAAACCAACTCACTTTAGCTACAAGGTTAAGTTGCCTTGTTTGATAGTGGGCGCCACACGGATTTATTTTGGGAAAATCCCGTGTAAAACCCATGAATAGAATCAATTAATGATTTAAAGAAATTAAAATAATTGTTTATTACCTTTATGGCAATGCTATTCCAAGTACTTAATCACAACTGAAGGTTGTTTGAGTTTTCTGAATAAAATATTTAACTATCTGTTAGAAATAAATTAAGTCGAGTTATGCTGTTAATAATGGGTTTTTATTCATACCCTTGATAGAGAATTCAAACAAATATAATTAAAAACATACAATGATGTACAATCGTAAATAAGTTATTATATACCCTGTAGGGCTTGCTCAGAACATAGACAGTAAATCTGGTTAAGTCCAGATATTTCTTTTTACTTTAAACATTAATATTATTAAAATCTCAGGTGTAAGTTCTTTGAGACACAAAAAAGAAAGTTTATGCCTACACAATAGCTAATGATTTTCTGATATGATATTGACTAGTACTGTTTTTGACGTTACTATTATGAAGTAAACAAGTAAAAATAACCTATTTGATAGGTTGGGCGTTCGTCACGCCTGCTTTATGATTTACAAAGGTTATATTTTGGAGAACACTTATAACTAACATTCAGCTTAACTAATATTGACAAATTCATAAAATAAATTTAGACATGGTGTAACATAAAAAATGTTTCAGTGTTTTTGCGTCAGTACAGATCAGTGTATTAAAACGTACAGGTTATGGCGCTCGTAAAAAAAATGAAAAGATGTTTACACTGTTACCTGGTGTTTTAATCTTCGATTAAAATTTCAATTAACACTTCAATAATCGGATTATAATGATTATCGTTATTCACTACACACGCACTTGAACAGAGAATTTCGATCCGCTTCTAACTTACAGGATCATAAATAATACTATTTAATTCTTTCTGCTGTTCATTATTTTTTCCCGCACTAAAATGAAATAATACTGCACATAATCACAATGGTTCCTTGTAGAATAATTTAAAGTAGTTGTAGGTTGTTGTCGAACTGTTTCCTTTGATGTGTTCTGGTGATGACGCTATCAGTTATTAAAAATGTTGAGATGAGATCGGCGTACCTGTCACGCCGAATGCAGTTAAGAAGTGTCTGTCGTTAATCTGTTGCGGTCTCTTATATACCCGACACCTTGATCGGCTGTAGGCAACATTGTTAATTACTAAGAAATTTTGTCATTGGCTTAGACAGGTGTGATGAACGTGATGTATTGTCTTTTCGACCTTTAAAAACTGTTTCCCAACCGCCAAATGCTAAGATGATTGACAGCTATCGATGTTATTGGTGTTGACGACTAAATTTCTTAAACATATTTTGTAAATGATGCTAACGCCTTTCACGCACTTAATACAGTTGCGATTGGGGCTGTATCGCCATCAAATTAAAGAATATTTTGTCCTCTTTAATTTGATATAGTTTGATACCGAGTTAGTTTCACTTTTACTGATATTGCTACATAAACAATGTTCAGGTACACTATTTCGCACTGTCGTCTGTTTACCAAAATCGGCAATTATACACTTTGACTAATATTGTTTGCGTTCTACATCGCGTTTTATCACTCCAACGTTTATGTGAGAACACTATTAATTCTGTACTGATGTTTAATTACTGTACATTATGAATAAACCTTAACTTTAGACATTGTAATGAACTGTTCTTTATACTATGATATTTCGTTTCACATTAATTTGCTCTATTCTACTAACTAACAATTGAATTATAAATCATATCATTTTAATAATACTTATTGCTATGTTTGAGCATAACAATTGTTTTAATGTAGGTGACCTACATTTCTATTACTTCCTAATAATCATCTCATTGATGATTGTTTGGTCTAGGCCTTGTTAAGGCATACCGTTCATACCGGAATTCTGCCTTAAAAGCTTTTATTAGTTCACAATTCGATAATTTTGCTGAGGTAGCTTATTGTTATAAGATTCCCTCTTACAAACGTGTTTATTTGTCATAAGTATAGTTGAGATTGAAATATAGCTTCATTTTCATTTTGTGGCCATTGCTAATTTTAGTTCTTGGCCTCAATAATTACTAGTCATATTTAATTTATTATCAGCCAAATGCTGATTCTGATCTCACATTATTCAGATTCTTATTTAATCATTTTTTAGTAACATCATATTCTGTTCACATTATTCACTGACTCGCTTGACAGCTTAAAGTGAATTTAAATTTGTCCATCAGTTTGTGTCAGTTATAGTCTGTGTATAAAAACAAACTTATTTTTACATTTAATTCACTTATACTTACCATTATTCCTAAGGGTCCCCCCAGAGTTCTATAAGCGAGATCAGAAACAGTGCGAGGTTACGAAATAATTATTCTGACACATTTTAAATGAAGAGAATTTACATTTTAATTTTATTTTTAAATCATTTAAATTTCAATAAATTTTACCATACTTTCGCATATAAAGTGACTTCGTAATAATTTCTTCTTTATCTTGTGGTTCGTTACATTAGTACCACTCCTATGCTATCTTATTCTATTGGCTTACCTTATATTCATATATACATACAGACAGAGCCCAGCCTGCATATTTAACACTCACTCAAACACACACAATTTATTTACCCCTTAAACATTTTAAAAACCTCTCCCTGCCGGCACGCGTTTATAACTTGAGCACTAAATTTTTCCAGTTTGTATTTAGTCGTGTCCGAAAACAGTTTATATGGGTTCTTCTTTGTTGTATCAGATTAGCCGCACTTCATTTTATTTACTGCACTGAATTTTAATTTAGAAAAGTTTTATTTTCTGAGCCCTGTTTAACGGACTGCCTGCGCAGTCGAAAGTCGGCAAAGGACTGCCAGCGTCTCTCAGTTCCCCACTCCTTGATGATTTTAGTTGAGACGACGGACATCAATGCCTTACAGTTAGTCGTCACAGTTTCGTCCTATGCTATGCATGTAGTTTTGGAGTGACGATAGCAGACGAATTCAACTAGGCACTGGCTAATGTCACAAAAGGGCCATGATTTCCTGCCGCCCAAACGCACATTGCTGAATTACCTCTGCTCAAGCCATCTTGCTTTAAACCAAACTCGGCGTCCTGGCAGAGCGCGTAGTGGCGTGCGTGCCTTGCCACACATGTACAGAGTTCTGCGAATTTTTAGGGTGGCGCGAATTCTTTGCAGCATTCCGCGACAACAACTGCGTCTTACTGCTTTGTTCCAAACTGTTCTACTGGCCATGATTTCTGTAGTAATGGACATAACGTTGCACAATAATTTTAGAAATCCCGCACAAAATGAAAGAAATAAAAGATATAAATGCCCCATACTGTTAAAAATAAAAACACCCAAAAATGACCCGCTACATCTGGTTGTAGTGTCAAACAGTATTTGGGCTTACTGTTTCTTGTGGCACTTCTGCTTCTTTCTTCCTCCACTATTCCTCTCTTCTTGGTTATTTTTATCATTACCTTATCTATTTATATTATCATTATGCATTTATTAAACCTGATAGTATATGTTTAGGTTAGGTAACATTTTGTTATGTTACATATACTTCCCCCTCAAAATTGATAATTTTAGAAAAAATTTGATCTTTTGATAAAATTATCATTTCATGTCAGTTTTTACATATTACTACTGTTTTTTGTCTTGTACTCTTTACATTGATCTTTAGCATACTATTAGTGTGTTACACTAGCTTGATTGCTGGTCTAGTGATATAATTCTTAGTTTACTAGTATTCTTTTCAAGTTGCTTACATTTTAAGTCATCTAATTACAATAGGTCTTATTTCTTAAATTAACAATTTCCTGTCTTATCATATTACATTTTTCTTTCTTATTACATATCTTTACCTTTGTGATTATTTCAATGGTTCTTATATTTTATACCTCATAGATTTTTTTTCTTTCATAATAGCCCTTGATACATTACAATATAACTCCCTAACTTTTGTAGTGGGTTCGGAATCAGAGTGGCTCACTGTGGCTTACATTCTCTGCCGTTCCTCAATACACATACTCAGATTCAGAGGCATACTCTTCTCTGTCTGAGAAAAAAATAAACATTGCACCTGGCAATAGTTGCACTATCACAACACATAAAATATAATACATATCATTCATTTTCAATAATATAATATCTTCAATATAATATTCAAGGTATCAGAGGTTTTCATTTATATCACATCTCCTTCTTTTACACTTTATAACATACTTTCTTTTCACAGGTAATTATTTCCTTTCATACTTGACATTCTCGACTATGCTTTTTCATTAGCTGTATCGTTACTTTTTATACTAGTTGACAATTGTTTTAGTTTACTTGAGTATTCTTAAAATTACACACTTACATTGATGCTCATATAATTATGTGGTTGTCTTTCACATATAGAGTCTATAATATTTTATTTTCACAATAGTTTACAAGTTTTTCTTTCTCTCGCTAGTAATTTATACTTATCCTGAATTATCAGGTTTTACAATATTCATATATAAAATGTTCTTGGTTAGATGTTCTCTGACATATTTTGTTACATACAACATTTGATAGTTACTACACAATGTGATAATATCATAACAATATATTGATATCTAATTTTATAGGCATTCTTGGGGTTACATGGTTCATTTAATAAACTTTTTTTTTTTCTCTCTCTACTTTCCATAATAATATCCTTCTTTCATATTACACTCTTTGTTATTCTTCTTCTCTACTCCTTCAAGTGATGGTGGTTTTCACTTATTCTGGATGATTTTATATAATATTTTAGTTTTATGAGAGGTACACAATAATCATTTGATAAAAAATTTTTTTCTCTCCTTTTTTTTTCTAAGTATAGCATAGCAATTTTAGTTATACAAGAGTAGTAGCTCCTCTCTAAATTAATCTAACATAGGAGTATTTAAAGTAAGTTTATGTCATTATCCTAGGTATATTTTAGTTACATGCCACTTTTGGCTCTCTATGACATAATAGATGTCTTTTTTTCTCATTAAATTATTTAGTTTACAATGCCTATTTTTCTATCCTTTAGTGTGATAGATCTGGTTCTTTTTTAACAAGTAACAAATAGTTTGGCCTATATCTTAATCCTACACACTTTTTGTAACACAATCGGGTAAATAGGTTTGCTATAGTCAATTAGTTACCTTCAATAATTTGGGCCTAATACGTGATCCTTCTAATCACTAAATGAGTCCGTTTAGAGTAATCGTTTTTAAAACATATTTTTTCCTTTTACACCCTCAATATTCTGGTGATAATTGTCGCCTACCACTATATTTTATCTGCTCTTAACAATAGTCATTTTTATGGTCTATATACATGGTGTTATTTTGTGCTTTTCCACTCTATTGGGTGCATTATTGGGGACAATTACGTTAAACAGGTGTCCTTTCCCATATCAGTTTCTAGTATTATATGTTTTGGATATTTGGGCACTCTGCAATTACCTATCCTAATCAATTTCTTTAATCATAGTATTTCTTCAATGACATTTGGTTGTAGGTTCCTTTAACCCTTTTATTTATCATATCAGTGAGTTCATAGGTATTGTTTTCATGGTCTTTTGTGATAGTATATGGGCCGATGTATAGTACCAGTAGTTTCTTTGTGATGCCCTCCATTGTGCTGGGCAGCTCCCTATTTCTCAATAGTACCTGGTCTCCTATTTTATACTTTATTATCCGGGTCGGCGCTTGCTGTTTATACTTCCTTCTGCGTTGTTCCAACTTCTCCATGATCTTGTCGTGGTATTGGATCCTATTAAATTGATACTCTGGACTCTGAGGGAACTTGATTATGTCACTGATCTCTCTGGGTGGAGGCTTTTCGAACATGGCATTGTATGGGGTGGTGTCAATTGACTGGTGGTACGCTAAATTGATAAAATCTTCCGTAGCTGGGATGTACCCACTCCACTGTCTTTGTTGATTTGCACAATAAGTCCTAAGAATCCGTCCAACCTCTCTTAACACTTTCCGAGGGATTACTACTGGGATGGTACACTGCAGTTTTATATGTTTTTATTCCATGTTCCAGTAGCGTGTCCTTCCATCTCCGTCCTTTGAATTGGGTACCATGGTCCGTGATTATGGTTTTCGGGCAGCCTACCTCAGGTATGTAATTCTGTGTTATTAGGTTGAGTATCTTGTTGGTGGTTGCTCGATTCATTGGGTATAGTTTTACATATTTAGTATAATGGTCGAAGATAATTAATAAATATTTGTATTGTTGTCGACCTCCACTTCTGGGAAATGGACCACAGATGTCTACAAAAACCTTCTCTAGTTTCGACGAAGATGTTATGGGAATCATTTGTCCCTCCTTCCTTTCATTTGTGCATTTCACCATCTGGCATATCTGACAAGTTCTAATATATCTCCTCACCCTTGTGTTTATGTCCTTTATGTACATGTGTTCCTCCAACGCCTTTATCACTTTAACAGCACCCATGTGCCCATAACGAACATGGTAATCTGTGATTATGTCCTTCTCTATTGTTTTAGGTATTACTAACTTCCAAACATTATAGTGACATTTAGTTTTAATAAATAATATATTATTAACTACACAGTAATAAGGGGTTATTTTTTCATCTTGATTATCCAATCTTTGGAAAATCTGCGTTAATTTATTGTCTTGTCTTTGGTGTAACTCTACCTCTTTGATAATGCCTTCTAACTCTATTCGGCTTTTCAAGATGTTATAAACTTTGGCTAGTGTTTCTTTTTCACCTTCATAAGTTTGATTGGTAATGTTTACTCGTGATAGCACGTCGGCGGCTATATTCTTTTTGCCGGGGACTTATTCCCAACTAATGTTGTACTCTTGTAGGACCAACGTCCACCTTGCTAACCGCCCATGGCTCAATTTGCAGTTCTTTAAAAACGATATGGACTTGTGATCTGTCCTTATATCTCGTATCATATTGATGGGTGTGTGGCATGTTTATTCTTTTGTGTCTACCGGGCTGTTTATCAATATATAAAATATTTTTATTTAATATTTTTAAGCCACACTAGTTGGTGCGCCAATTTGTAACGTAAAGAAAACGGGATTTTTTAAATTTGATTTAATTATGTGAAAAATACTATTTAGAAATATATTAAAGTTTGTAGTGGTTGAAAATTGAAGGTTACTAACTTTCAAAAGCGATTTAAAATGTAACATTCGAGGTTACCCAAAGTGTGTTTACAATTGTAGAATTATAATTATCTGAAAAGAATTCCCTTAGATAAAACAAATAAAATAGTTGTGTTAATATTATTTAAATACTAGCTTTGCTTAAGTTTAATAGTAAAGTATAATAGTTGGTCGCTTGATGATGGTGATCGTCTTGTTGACACTAGCTGTGAAACTTCTCTTCCAGGTCGATAATAGTCTAAGTACGTTACGTCTAGTAATGTCTGGACAATAGAATAAATATAATATACTTTCACGTACCTGGTCGTGTTTTCTAGAAGTTCAATAAGCTGTCAAAACGGTTTACAAAAACCAACTCACTTTAGCTACAAGGTTAAGTTGCCTTGTTTGATAGTGGGCGCCACACGGATTTATTTTGGGAAAATCCCGTGTAAAACCCATGAATAGAATCAATTAATGATTTAAAGAAATTAAAATAATTGTTTATTACCTTTATGGCAATGCTATTCCAAGTACTTAATCACAACTGAAGGTTGTTTGAGTTTTCTGAATAAAATATTTAACTATCTGTTAGAAATAAATTAAGTCGAGTTATGCTGTTAATAATGGGTTTTTATTCATACCCTTGATAGAGAATTCAAACAAATATAATTAAAAACATACAATGATGTACAATCGTAAATAAGTTATTATATACCCTGTAGGGCTTGCTCAGAACATAGACAGTAAATCTGGTTAAGTCCAGATATTTCTTTTTACTTTAAACATTAATATTATTAAAATCTCAGGTGTAAGTTCTTTGAGACACAAAAAAGAAAGTTTATGCCTACACAATAGCTAATGATTTTCTGATATGATATTGACTAGTACTGTTTTTGACGTTACTATTATGAAGTAAACAAGTAAAAATAACCTGTTTGATAGGTTGTGCGTTCGTCACACCTGCTTTATGATTTACAAAGGTTATATTTTGGAGAACACTTATAACTAACATTCAGCTTAACTAATATTGACAAATTCATAAAATAAATTTAGACATGGTGTAACATAAAAAATGTTTCAGTGTTTTTGCGTCAGTACAGATCAGTGTATTAAAACGTACAGGTTATGGCGCTCGTAAACAAAAAGGAAAAGATGTTTACACTGTTACCTAGTGTTTTAATCTTTCGATTAAAATTTCAATTAACACTTCGATAATCGGATTATAATGATTATCGTTATTCACTACACACGCACTTGAACAGAGAATTTCGATCCGCTTCTAACTTACAGGATCATAAATAATACTATTTAATTCATTCTGCTGTTCATTATTTTTTCCCGCACTAAAATGAAATAATACTGCACATAATCACAATGGTTCCTTGTAGAATAATTTAAAGTAGTTGTAGGTTGTTGTCGAACTGTTTCCTTTGATGTGTTCTGGTGATGACGCTATCAGTTATTAAAAATGTTGAGATGAGATCGGCGTACCTGTCACGCCGAATGCAGTTAAGAAGTGTCTGTCGTTAATCTGTTGCGGTCTCTTATATACCCGACACCTTGATTGGCTCTAGGCAACATTGTTAATTACTAAGAAATTTTGTCATTGGCTTAGACAGGTGTGATGAACGTGACGTATTGTCTTTTCGACCGTTAAAAACTGTTTCCCAACCGCCAAATGCTAAGATGATTGACAGCTATCGATGTTATTGGTGTTGACGACTAAATTTCTTAAACATATTTTGTAAATGATGCTAACCCCTTTCACGCACTTAATACAGTTGCGATTGGGGCTGTATCGCCATCAAATTAAAGAATATTTTGTCCTCTTTAATTTGATATAGTTTGATACCGAGTTAGTTTCACTTTTACTGACATTGCAACATAAACAATGTTCAGGTACACTATTTTGCACTGTCGTCTGTTTACCAAAATCTGCAATTATACACTTTGACTAATATTGTTTGCGTTCTACATCGCGTTTTATCACTCCAACGTTTATGTGAGAACACTATTAATTCTGTACCGATGTTTAATTACTGTACATTATGAATAAACCTTAATTTTAGACATTGTAATGAACTGTTCTTACATACTATGATATTTCGTTTCACATTAATTTGCTCTATTCTACTAACTAACAATTGAATTATAAATCATATCATTTTAATAATACTTATTGCTATGTTTGAGCATAACAATTGTTTTAATGTAGGTGACCTACATTTCTATTACTTCCTAATAATCATCTCATTGATGATTGTTTGGTCTAGGCCTTGTTAAGGCATACCGTTCATACCGGAATTCTGCCTTAAAAGCTTTTATTAGTTCACAATTCGATAATTTTGCTGAGGTAGCTTATTGTTATAAGATTCCCTCTTACAAACGTGTTTATTTGTCATAAGTATAGTTGAGATTGAAATATAGCTTCATTTTCATTTTGTGGCCATTGCTAATTTTAGTTCTTGGCCTCAATAATTACTAGTCATATTTAATTTATTATCAGCCAAATGCTGATTCTGATCTCACATTATTCAGATTCTTATTTAATCATTTTTTAGTAACATATCATATTCTGTTCACATTATTCACTGACTCACTTGACAGCTTAAAGTGAATTTAAATTTGTCCATCAGTTTGTGTCAGTTATAGTCTGGTTGTAGTGTCAAACAGTATTTGGGCTTACTGTTTCTTGTGGCACTTCTGCTTCTTTCTTCCTCCACTATTCCTCTCTTCTTGGTTATTTTTATCATTGCCTTATCTATTTATATTATCATTATGCATTTATTAAACCTGATAGTATATGTTTAGGTTAGGTAACATTTTGTTATGTTACAATATATATATTATCTTACTCTTACCTTCCGAGATAGGGTCCAAAGTCGTTCAGACGAAACCAGCTACAGAAAGGATTATTTGGATTTGAGTTTCGAAATAATTACGCTAACACAAATTTTGCGTATGTTAACAAATTGGCTTTCTTTTATTAGCCTGAATTATACCCTTTCACCTTATCTTCACACTACAAGTTCAATAAAACAAGACTACCTAGATATTTAATCACCCCGTATAAACTACTCTAAAAATTTACTTAATGATAGCGTTATTTTCATTAACCAGTATTTTGCGACATTCTCTCATTCATACTCTTTTACATTCTTTTTCTTTTAAACCCCGTTATTACAGTTCAGTATTTAGATTTATATTATTTATGGCATTGTTCTATTAGTGTTATGAAGAGTACTTAACCCATCCCCGGCGTTCCTTACAGTTTCATTACCGCCTCGTGGAGTTAGCTGTTTCTGGTCACTTCAAAATGTTACTTCAACAGTTCACAAAATGTTTACACTGACGCGGTATACTACGTCTTATTTAATTTATCATGGTTTCCGATTACACTTTGGTAACAGTTTGTCGGCCGACTTTATTTTGCTCGAGCACTTAGGTGATGACCGCGCGGTCAGAGTTACAGTTGAACTGGCGTTAGTTCGCTAAAGCTGAGCATACAGAGCTGGTCACGTGATCTTGAGTCTGCTCTCCCATTGGTGTTGTTAAAAGAGCGCTATAACTTAGGCATAGGATTTAGCAATGTTTTTGCCGCCTGATGCAATCTGGAGTTACATAACTTTCTTCCGTGATTCACGGCTGATGCGAAGTTAGGTGTTATTTCACAATCTGTCTACGCTGCTTGAGTATGGAGACAAAACATAGGCGTTTGGTTTTGTAATAAACACAGCCGATTTTGTTAACTAACTCGGGGTTCTTCAAGGTTGAACAATGACTGCATGGAAAATATAATTTTTAAAATGTTATCTTGACCCTACAATTTCGTACCGTTACAATACCCCCCCCAATAAGAGGTTGAATGCCGAAGCGTTCAAACTCTTATTGCCTAAACCCTAAGAGGATCAGTGAGGATATGGCGCCGCAACCCCCCTGAACACTCTACTGAAATTGTGGGTTCTTACCCCCCTTGTCTGGCGACTGCGGCAGCACCCATCCGATCTTACGGGACTTCTCTACTCGAGATCCCACCACCATAAGCTCTGACAGATGCCCGCCCCAGTATCGCCCGACTTTGAAACATTCAATGAAAAAATCGACAAACGGCCTTCCATCACTCCATATCCCACAACTGATTTGTTTCCTCTTAGCCATAAAGGCTCATTCTTTGCAAAGTACTGGTTCTGCTTATACAAAGTACTGGTTTGGTTTAAAATTAATAATATAACCTTACAGTCTACTTGCAGTTCAATCATATAAACTAAATAATATTCCCCGTATAATATTACCCAACCAAAATGACACAGTAATTATGCAGGATTACATTAACTCATAGGTATCGTACCTAAAATACAAATTATGTCCTTACTTGCCTACTATATTTATATAGAATTAACAAAAAAAATTTTTTTTTCTACCCCCTTTTATCCCTTAACCCCTGATACCCGTTACATATTAATGTGTTCTGCGCTAGGCTTCTTGGCCTTTTTCAGCCTCATCCTAGCCGTAAACCACATCTCCCTCGTGACCTGTAACTGAGTCACCGCCCATCCACACTCACTATTACCCCCCATAGACTGTAGCGTCTAGTTGCTTTCACATGCGGAAGGGGTGGACATTTTTTCTTTTATTCCACCCCCATCCTTGCTTCGGCGTTACAATAAAATTCGGTATTACACCTACTATTTTCTATTTATACACCCTAATGGACTACCACCCCTATCTGGGTGAAAATAGCCCTGTTCCAAAATTAGGTAGATTCCCCAAAAATAACCCCCCTACTAAGTCTAACAAACCACCGGGTTGACAAAATAAAACAAACCACAAGCCGGTTATATAAAGTAAAATTTATGATTTGCCACAATTAACTACTTTCACGGTCATGATCCGGTGAGGTCATGGCCGCACTTAGGTGGGGAATCTACAGTTAAAACATAAAACATAAATTGTCAATTATAAAAGTTTACATGAGCAGTAATATACATGTCTTATTCTCCCAACACTGTTTCAGCTTGAACGTTCTATCAGTTTTCCATTTTAAATAAGTATTTTAATCATTCTTTACATCAATTAACATTTACTTTATAATTCCAATTTGAATTCGAATGAAAATAAAGTTAAGTTCATTATTACAAGTTCATTATTAAAAATCATCTTTAATTAATTTAATTACCAAATTAATTTAATTATATTTAATTTCTCAAAGTTACAGTAATTACCTCATTATTATTTTATCTGAAAAAAAATTAACTTCAATTCTTTTATGTCACAATAAGATTTTACTCAAGATACTGATTCAGCAGACTACAACATTTTTTGTTATTGTCACCAAGCATGACTGTAGACCTCAGTCACAACATACAACACACCTGTTTACATAAACAGTGGTCTGCCAGACTTGTGTTATAAACACTCTCAGTTTCAGCATTCATGGTTACGTCATATACTGACACATATACTCCCTACAAATTTTTTGTTTCTATAAATCTTCCTGTTAACACTTTTCTCAACTGGTACCAATTCAGATCGGAGTTAATTTTGCTTCATTAATAAAATTGACCCTTTTAAATTATTTGTTTAACAAACAAAAAAAATGCTTTAATAACCTCCCCTCAAAACAGTTTAACTTTAAATTACAGTTATATGCAGTTAATGTATAAAATATATAAAATTACAGTTCAATTTGAATAAAAATGAAGTTGCACACATCACTAACATTCACAATATTAAATTACTCCAGGGACGACTCCAATTCAATTTAATCTCTTCGTACATTCAAAACAATTTCAATTACTTTGATTACAACTTTCAAAATGATTCTATGTGGTTTGATGTTTAAAAATTTTTTTTTCTTAGTATTTCAATAAATTTTACAAACATTACATCATTTGTTTCAAATCTCTCTTTAAATTCCTCCACAATCACATTCTATATACCATTTATCCTCTACTCATAACCTAACATAGCAGGTACCACAAAATAATAATTAAACCTTTTGGTTACATAGCTTTTACTTTAAAATATTTTTAAAAAATTATTTTTTCCTTCATTACCTGTAAATAGGTTATATGTTACATATACAGAATTATGGTCTACAGAGATGAGATTGAAGACGAACAGAACCCAACGTCAATGACAGTAAATAACTACCCTTCTGGCGGTACTGAATTCTATGCCTGCCTCCTTTTCCCAAGAATAATAAACAAACCACAACCACTAATCTACGACCTTATCTCGGTAGGCCATAATTTATTAAACTCAGAAAATTTGTTATCTTATTTTGTTTACTCAGCCACAAAACTTCTCTACCAACTCTCTAATTAAGGGATGAGTTTACAATTCATAAATAACACCAGTTTATTAATTTTGAGGATTACCCTAATGTATTGTTTAGAATTAAGGCAATCAAATGGTTCGAAAAAGTGTGCCAATTTGTGTAACTATTGTTTCTGTTTTTTTCTAAGGGGATGGTTAAAGAAATCGGGAAGATAAAAGGGTAAGGATCATTAAAAGGTCAAGAACTAGGACTAAAGGTAAGGACAAAGCTTCCTCCGAAAATAAGAGTAAATGGAGAAAACCAAGGCTCGCGTGGGCAGGGGCGCATCCCTGAAATAGACGAACCCCACTGGGACAAGTGGGGAACATCTACCCGCTACCACTTACTGTTTTATATTATTTATAGTTATTTATAATTATTTAGTTATATAGTTATTGTAGTTATTTAGTTTATGTTCAATTACAAGATTTAATGTATTATTTTATTTATTATTATTTCATTTTGAACAATACTTTTTTAAATTGGTGGCATTATGGGTACCCACTATTTCCCCAGTCATTTGGTTTCGTAAAACGTAGGCATTATCCATTTTAATTTCAACTACTTCATACGGTCTTTCATACAACAAAAAGAATTTTTTAATCTCTTTGTCTTGTGCACTTGATAAATTGTGTCTTCACACTAATACCAGCTGACCTATCTCATACTTAATCCACTTAACTTTGGCATCATGAAGCCGTTTTCTTCTTTCTCCCTTGGTTAATAAGTTTTCATTTGCGAGTTTAAGTTTTACTTCCAGATCTCTTGGGTTGCTCTCCGGGGGAAAGTTGAACAGCTGTTCCAGAATTCTAGGTGGACGTTTTCCTTTAACTAGCTCATATGGTGTGAACCCCGTTGATTCATGGGTGGTACAGTTTAACCATTCTTCAATTCTTCCCAAATAGGCTGGCCACTCACTATGTTTAGCATGGCAGTAGGCCCGGAAAATTCTCCCTAATTCTCGCATAACTCTTTCGGCTTGGTTCGACTGAGGATGATATACCGCCGTGTGTTTAGGTATGATACCTTCCCAACCCAAAGTTTGTCGCCATATTCCGCTAATAAATTGGGGTCCATGGTCAGATAATATTATTTTAGGTTTTCCGGTTTTAATCATATAATCCTTCGTTATTTTCTCACTTAGTACTTTACTAGTGGCCCTCTTTACACTGTATAATCTTATAAATTTCGTGAATGTATCTAATACTACAAAAATGTACATTACGCCTCCCCTTCCCTTTGGTAGAGGGCCAAACAAATCTACCGCAACTAAATCAAAAGGCTTTTCTACTTTAATACACCTCATCTCTCCCTCTAAACGGTAAGTAACTACTTTTGACTTTTGGCATAAATCGCACCCCCGGAGTAAAGTTCTAACCCTCCGTTCCATATTTTTAAATAAACATGATTCTTTTAATACATTTACGCACTTCCTAGCACCGAAATGCCCATACCGAAAATGACAGTCCCATATTATCTTATCTACCAACCCTTCCGGTATAACTAACCTCCAATCACGCTCTCCCCCCTCTACTTTCTTAAACAAACTCCCTTGATAGATTTGAAAATAACGGCTATACCCTGACTCCTCTAAGTCGGACTCTAAGCTAGTTATTATTTTGTTCAATTTAAGATCTGTTCTTTGCATACTATTAATATCTCTCAATTCTTCCCCAAATAATCTATCTTCCCTGCTAAGTCTGAAAATTTCTATTTCTTTTAAGTCCCTCCCTGTTCTCGTTCCCTCTGTATCTACCCTGGATAAAGTGTCAGGTATTTTGTTTTCTACCCCTTTTATATACTCCCAACTAAAATTGTACTCTTGTAAAGCTAGCACCCACCTGGTTATCCTGCTGTGTGTCAACTTACAGGTGTTTAAAAAAGATAGTGCCTTGTGGTCCGTCCGGATGATAGTGGAATTTCCCAGTAGATATGTTCGAAACTTCTTCACCGCAAAAACAATGCTTAATAGTTCCTTCTCCGTTGTTGTGTAGTTTCTTTCAGCAGCTAATAAGGTACGACTGGCGAAAGCGATGGTGTGATGCTCCTTTTCGTCGTCCTCCTGGTACAGTTCTGCACCCAATGCGATGTTACTAGCGTCGGTCTGTAAATAAAATGTGCGTTCAAAATTAGGGTGATTCATCATGATCGTGTTACTAAAATGGTCCTTTATTTCGATAAACACCTCGTTCTCTTTCCCACCATTTCCATTGTTTATTCTTTTGTAACACTGCGCTCAATTTTGAAGTTATATGGGCATAGTTTTTCTGAAATTTTCTATAAAAATTACATAGCCCTAAAAAACTTTGTAACTGCTTAATATTTTGAGGTTCTGGGAATTTTAAAATTGATTCTACTTTCTCTGGGTTGGCTTTTATCCCCTCTGGTGTAATTATGAACCCTAAAAAATGTATTTCTTTCTGTAGGAATTTGGATTTCTCCCAATTGGCAGTCAAACCCCCTGTACGCAATCTCTCTAATACATATTCTAAATGTTCCACATGTTCAGAAAATGTTCGTGATGCTATCAAATATCGTCTACATAAATAGTTAAAAAATCTAAATTCTGTGGCTGTAGTATTTCGTCTAGGCATTTTATAAAGCTGGCCACACTGGTATTCAGCCCAAAAGGTAATCGTTTAAATTGGTAATTCTTTCCATTAAACAAGAATGCTGTGTATTTCCTGCTTTCGCATGCTAACGGGACTTGCCAGTACCCCCCGGTTAAATCTAATGAGGTCATATATTTAACTCCACTGAATTTTTGAAAGATTTCATTTATTGCTTCGGGTGACTCCCGGTCCGGGATAATTATTTGATTAATCTTACGAGCGTCTAAACATAATCTAACGCGGCCATCTTTCTTAATGACTACTACTAACGGGTTAGAGTATGGTGATACTGATCTTTCTATTATGTCCCCTTCTAACATTTTATCTAATTTCGCCTGAACCGCCCTTCTTTTTGAATAAGGTACCGGATAGCTTCTTTGTACATAGGGTGCGTGTTCCCTTACTTTTAATTCACATTCATAATCCCTTGCCCTCCCTGGTACATCGGCAAACACTTCTCGAAAACACTCTATTACCTGCCACAACGCTTTGCGTTGAGAACTCCCTACATCACGTCCCTCACTACAAAATTTTACTGCTCTATCCTCCCAAATTCGTTTATTTATATTACCCCCTAACTCTCCCTTTCTACATTCGTACGTATTAACTACCGTCTATACTTTACTGGCCCGATTTAGTATCATCTTAACTCCCGAAATTCTGACTTTATCTACTACCCGCTCAAAACTAATCTCAACTGGTTGACCTTTATTATTTAATACAAACAACCGCTTCTGGAAATCAATTAACGCCTTGTGTTTTATCAAAAAATCATTCCCCAGAATAACCTCCAAATTTAGTCCCCGTACTACTAAAAATGTATTGTCATATTCTACTCCATTAATTATCATGTTCAAATGTACTTGTTTAGTTACACGTTTACTCCTAACCCCGGTAATACCTACAATGGTCACCCCCGCTACTGGCAAAATTGGGATATTTTTGTTAGTCTCTTGCAAACTCTCTAATGTATGTTCGGAAATGACAGAAATTTCGCTACCTGTATCGACTAAAGTTTTTACTTCCTTACCTTCAATTTGAATTCTTACCTCTGTCAGTCCGGTTTCTGGTCTTGCTGTCTCTAAGTCCTCTTCCTCCATCAGTTCCTTGGACATATCAGTACAGATGACGTTATTTATATAGTCATTGTTGCCTTGGGTCCCGCAGTCATTTGTCGACAATGGTGGGGTCCCTTCACTCACTGTCCTTGTTAGTTTTCCGTCTGAGTGTTTGCACGGCCTGGAGTGTGCCCACCACGACCTCTATTCGAAGTTCCACTGCTTCCCGGTGCTCCTCGGTTGCTGCTCCCTCCTCTCTGTGGTTGACTATTTTGGTTATGTTCAGTATTACTGCGTTGGCAACTCCTCTCTTTATGACACCTGTAACAAGTTGTTCTACTACCATAGTTCTCACAATGACACTCTCCACATCGCCAGTCATCACGTCTATAGTTATTATTGTAGCCTCCCCTTGTCCCTCTATATGTGTTTGGTGTCCCACTAGATTGATTATGATTATGATTCTCATTGTTATGTACCCCTGACGGGTTTGAGCGCCTACCAATTTCCCGGTCCCTGATATTTTGGAAAATATCTAATATTTGTTCAAGATCATTTATACCTTCCACTTCCCGCGTCATTAGGTTAATTTGCACCTCCCTTGGTAAATGTTTACTTATATGACGTACAAATGATCTAAACGGTAATGGTCGTTCAAGGTATTTTGCTTCATTGTACATTTTCATTACGTAAATGGTGACATTATTACCATTAGTCCCAAAATTACCCGACCCCATTATCTTACTTCTAAGTACTTCTTGGTCCTCTTCAGACCAATATTTACTTCTAAAATCCCCTTCAAAACTTTGGAAATCTAACCAATCTCCCTTATGTACCTCTGCCCAAATTGAGGGGCTTCCCTTAAAACATTTCATAACTTTCAATAATTTCATCTCCCAGTTACTGTTACAAAATTTATTAAAGTCTCTTACTCTGTTTAGGAATTGCATAGGGTGTACCCCCCCTCCTATCGCCAGTGAATGACTCTAACTCTATTTCACTATCTACGTTACGGGTGATTACTACTTGCTTGTTGACACTATCTAGTGTGTTATTTATTACCATGTTTAAGTCATCTTTAACATTAATTATTTTTTGTTCCATTAAATTAAACTTATTGTTAGTTACACGTTCAGATTGAATGCTGGCGTTATTTACCATTTCTACAGCACCTTTTAGTAGCTGTATATCTGACTTACAACTGCTATCTGTTTCACTAATCTTACTATTGACATTTTCATTGATTTCTACAAGTTTGTTTGCAAAAGTCAATTGATATTCACTTATTTTATACTCAATATCAGCACTGTATTCATTGATTTTGCTTTCACATTTGCTCTCTATTTCATTTATTTTAAAATTAACATTAGTTTCATATGTATTGATTTTGTCAACTACACAATTAAATTTATACTCACTCCCAACATTACATTCTTTTATTTTACATTCAAAGTTTTCATTTACCTCCTGTATTTGTTTATTGATTTTCTCTGCTATGCTACTCTCTATTTCATCAACTCTGTTATTCATATTTTTTAACGAATGACTCAACGTTTCATTTAATTCATGTTTCAATTTGTTAAAGTTACTCTCACATTTGATTTGTACTTTATTAATGTCAGTTTTAAGTTCATCAAATTTTATGCTAATACTCTGCTGAAACTGAATATTCTGTATATCTAATTTCTCATTTACACTACTTTTAAATTCTTGAATTTCGTTTTTCTGTTCATCAAACTTTACACTCTGTTTTTCTATCACTGCTTGTATTACTTTAAACATTTCATAGGTATCGTCAGATTTTTTACTTTGGATAGGTGTCGATTGATGTTCGACATCTTTCATTATTTTTGATTCTGTTAACTGGCTATTACTGTCAGTGAAGCTGACTCCATCATTATTTTCACTCGTTTGAATTCCTGAGTCGCCTTTATTGGCCGGCTCAGTTAACATGTTTTCATTCTTCATTCTGAAATTACTTTATTTACGCCCTCACCTCCAAACAACCCGTTCTGCAGCTTGGTTAGGTCTGGCGAATGTAATTAAAAATTTACTCTCGCGTCCCTGTTCGGGCGCCAGTGAAACAATATTAATTTGTTCAAATATATATATATTATCTTACTCTTACCTTCCGAGATAGGGTCC
Organism: Magicicada septendecula; assembly: GCA_034769895.1. Taxonomy (NCBI): domain Eukaryota; kingdom Metazoa; phylum Arthropoda; class Insecta; order Hemiptera; family Cicadidae; genus Magicicada; species Magicicada septendecula. The sequence continues at coordinate 8,960,128 of CM068369.1, read as the reverse complement.
AAAGTCGTTCAGACGAAACCAGCTACAGAAAGGATTATTTGGATTTGAGTTTCGAAATAATTACGCTAACACAAATTTTGCGTATGTTAACAAATTCTCTTTCTTTTATTAGCCTGCATTATACCCTTTCACCTTATCTTCACACTACAAGATCAATAAAACAAGACTACCTAGATATTTAATCACCCCGTATAAACTACTCTAAAAATTTACTTAATGATAGCGTTATTTTCATTAACCAGTACTTTGCGACATTCTCTCATTCATACTCGTTTACATTCTTTTTCTTTTAAACCCCGTTATTACAGTTCAGTATTTAGATTTATATTATTTATGGCATTGTTCTATTAGTGTTATGAAGAGTACTTAACCCATCCCCGGCGTTCCTTACAGTTTCATTACCGCCTCGTGGAGTTAGCTGTTTCTGGTCACTTCAAAATGTTACTTCAACAGTTCACAAAATTTTTACACTGACGCGGTATACTACGTCGTATTTAATTTATCATGATTTCCGATTACACTTTGGTAACAGTTTGTCGGCCGACTTTATTTTGCTCGAGCACTTAGGTGATGACCGCGCGGTCAGAGTTATAGTTGAACTGGCGTTAGTTCGCTAAAGCTGAGCATACAGAGCTGGTCACGTGATCTTGAGTCTGCTCTCCCATTGGTGTTGTTAAAAGAGCGCTATAACTTAGGCATAGGATTTAGCAATGTTTTTGCCGCCTGATGCAATCTGGAGTTACATTACTTTCTTCCGTGATTCACGGCTGATACGAAGTTAGGTGTTATTTCACAATCTGTCTATGCTGCTTGAGTGTGGAGACAAAACATAGGCGTTTGGTTTTGTAATAAACACAGCCGATTTGGTTAACTAACTTGGGGTTCTACAAGGGTTGTAACGTGGCATTTTGGCCTACCTGGGGTAATAAGGAAATTTGTATTTTTTTTTTTTTTTAATAAAGTAGATAACATTTTTTCGAATATTTGGGACAAACGTAAACCAAAAGGTGTTTTATTAGTAGCGACAGTGGCAGCACTGCTGTTGACATTATACGTGACATTTATTCAATAATATTTTGTAAAACAGATTCAACAACCGGCAAATTGTGCCAAGGTCAGCTAATGACAAACACAAAACCAGTCAACAAGTTGTGCCACTAGTTTCGTCAGACACTCACAGAACAAAGCAGTCGGACAATAGCAGCTCAACACACCGGACGCAATCCTTCTGTGCGCCCGCCGGCTCGGCGTAGTTTTCGTCGCGCCCGCATACAACAAAAATGTGAAAATATCAACAAAATCGGGTCGGAATTGCACAAAATTAATTAACAGTTTCCGATGTAAAAGTACATTATTTCAGTAAAGTGCGGGAAACCAAGAAAATATAAGAAATAGTTAAAAGTGCGCAGTAAAATGGACTCACCGGTTGGAAACAGATAAGTAACAGAACGAAGCATAATATAATTTTTCAACCAGGCATAAATAAATTCAAACACAATTCAAATTTGTCATTGAAAGAAATGTTTTTACTATAAAATGAGCTCAAAAGGGGAATATAAATAAAAAAATGTACTGCATGAAAGTGTGTGTTTGAGTGAATGTAAAGAATCTATATTTAAGAAGTGCTGGTTGCGTAACTATTTGTATAGTAATTAAATTCATTTTATAGTTAATAATTAATTAAGTATGAGTTGTTCTATTAATTGAGCCTCGTGGCCAAATATATTCATGTTCAAATTATAGTATGAAAGAAGTTGACGAGATGGGAGTCAGTAGCATAAAATAAAAAGTGTTTGTTAACCAAAAGTGTTGGTCATTTGCGTTCACCTGTTTCTCTCTGCTAATGAGTACACCTGATGAGACCCTGGAAAAGTAGTTAACTATCTATATTTAAACATTAATAAAATTTAATTAAAGCTCGTAGAGTTTCAATGGCGCCCGTTAACATGGACTTTGTAAATTGAGTTAACAAAAATTTACAAACCGGTCGAAAAGTCCAAGTTACACTTAGGTGGAAGTAGCGTAGAAGTATCAATTTTAAATATTACGCAAGATCATATGGTAACAACCAATGATTTTGTTGATGAAAGTGTTGAAACAAATGTAGACGAAACTGTAGTAGCGGGGAGTAGTAAAGACAAGGGGGTAAATATATTTAACCAATTAGCATTGATGATGGAGATGATGTCAGAAATGAAAACTGAGATCAAATCAGAGTTAAATGTAGTAAATAATAAACTTGACAAACAAGACGAGAAAATGAAGTCAGAAAATAATAATCTAAACATGAGTTTGAATGAGTTAAAATCAGAGATAAATGAAATAAATAGTAAATTTAACAAACAAGACGAAAGGTTAGTAGACATAAATAACGAATTTGCTAACATAAGAAGCGAACTAAGAATGAGTGATGTAAATATGAACAGCCGATTGGAAAGTATGAATGAGGTTATTGTTGGAGTGAGAGATGAACTGACTAGTGTTATAAATAAGGTACAAGACGAAATGAGAAACGATAGAAAAATAATTAACGAAAAACAAAAAGAGAAAATGCTAGAGACAAATAAAAAATCTGACACATTGACAAGTAAATATAATGATAAAATTAAAAAGCCAAATGACCAAATGGACTGTAATGTTCAATGTATAATTAATGAGTGTGAGCAAATCAAACGAGCAAGTGAGATACAAGAAAATATAAATGATTAATTCAGAAGTAACTGTGAACCAGTTGATGCAATTATAATTAATGTAGCTAGTTTAAAAAATAAACAAGCGGAACATGAGCGTGAAATAATTAAAGTCAGAAAAGACTTAAATGTAACCATTAATCAGATATTAACTAATGTGAGTGAGAGAGATTTAGATAGAGAGTTGTGTGCAGAGAGAGAAATAGAATTATATAAGTTAAAGAGAAATTATTATGGGTCAGAGAGAAAGTGGAAAGAGAGAATAGAGTATGTGGGGCAGAGGGTAAATTTTCCTATTAATTTTTCTGAACCAAGGTGTTCACAAGTGTTGTTTAAGAAGGGAAAGAGTGCCGTATTGATGTTGTATAATGTTGTACCCTCTGTCTGTAATAATGATGTTGAAAGTATGATTTGGTATTGTGGTGAGAGAGATATAAGTGGAGAATGGTATGTTAATAAAGTAACAGAATTATATAATGTGAATCGAAAGTATGACGAATGGAGAGAAAGTTTAAAAGTATACTTGAAGAATAATGAATATAATGATCTGACAAAAGTAATTAACCCGATCATGAATGTATTTACCGATGGAGACTGGACAATAATAACTTATGTTGACAAGTTGTATGAAATATTAATAGGGGATAACCCTATCAATTATAATGACACAATGAATGGAATAAAGGTAATGGATGATTATTATAATGATAGTAATAACAAATTGAGTGTGTATAACAATGATGCATGTTACAAATACATTAGATATATATATATAACGATGGAGGCTGAACTAAAATATCAGTGTATAGACATTGGTAAATATTGTAAATTTTGGTAACGACCTTGCAGATTTGGACATATGAAGTGTGAAACAATTGAACAGTTCTTGACGAATGATTTGTAAATAATTTGTGAATTCATTTGCGTATATATATTATTAATATTTTGCAGTTTACATAAATAATTATGAAGACAATAATTGATGCTTTGTAAATTTTGATAATAATTGAAATATGTTGTGTTTAATAATCAATTGAAGTGAATAATTTGAGATGGTTAAATATTGTGATTTAATGTTGTATGATTGAATTTTTATGAGATATTTAAATTATTTGGTGAAATTTCAATTGAAAAACAATTAATGACTAAATAAATCATAAATAGTTTAGTTTGTGGAATAACATAAAGGTTAAAAATAAATGTTAATAATAATTTTGAAATTTTAAGAAATTCTTTCTATTGTATGACGGTCCATATGAGGTTAGCCAAGTGAAAATGGAGAATGCTTATGGTTTAGTAGATTTGCAAACTCGAGAAATAAAAGGAACTTATAATGTGACCCAATTAAAAAAGTATTATCTAGCTGAGTGATGATGGATGTATTTGTAAATATTAAAGTTTTCATACATAAACAGACATTTTTATATTCTATTATTATAAATTATTAATATTGTTTAGACACAAGTTATGCATGTTATGTAAATGAACATCAAGGTAGGGAAAGTTAAGAAAGAAATGTATTAGGTTAAAACACCACCAAGACTAGAAATGTCATGTAATATAAATTGTTAATTTTAATTTTAAAAGGAAATATTATACTTGTGATTCCCCAACTTTTCGGGCGGTCACGGCCTCACCAAACCCTGACCGTGGAATTGGTTTAGCTTTAACAGCTATGGTTGGGGCACATTACGATTACGCGCTGACCATAACTGGCCATAGCTGTTCTCGTTGACAAGGTGTATTTAGAAATTGATGGGGGGTGAAATTAAGGGGAATCACCAAACTATGGAACAGCGGCTGCCACTCTGTCCGAGTAGGGACAGCAGAGCCAGGTGGTAGACCCGCATTAAGGGTGCATAATTATAAACAAGAATATATTGATATTCAAATGTTAAAATGTAACGCAGAAGCAAGGACACGGAGATGTCAAATTCCTCCAAAATTTCAGTCCTTGTGGACGCCACAGTCCAGGGGGGGTCATAGTGTGTGTGGCAGGGAGGTTACCCAAGGGGGGTAACGAATTAAGAAATTTTGTTGAATTTTAGTAATGATGACTCGCTATTAAATAGTTTTGTTAAAATTTGAAAAAATAGATGCACTAGATATTTTATATATTGTGTTTATTATGTCTTATTGTGTTGATTTTATGTAGTATGTTAGGAATAAGGATTATAAAAATATAATAATAAGTTTTCTGTTTAAAGATTTTTACTAAAAATGAAATAAATTTATGATAATTAAAATTTTCAATGAGTTATGGGGAAAAAAAATCTGAGAAACGAATTCAGAAAAGTTAAATGGAGATTAAAAGGTAAATTTTATGATTTTATATGCAAATTTAATGATGTAAAATGTGTAAATTTTAAATATAAATTGTTTATTTTAAGATGATAATAACAATGTGAATTATGAGTGTACTATGTTTTCTTATGTTATATTGTGTTTGTTAGTGTAAGAGAATTTTATGAATTTAAATATTTTAAATGCTTTTTAAATTGGGAATGAGAGGAATGTGATATGGTAATGGGAAATGTTTATTTAAATTCTGCTGGGAATCAGGGCAATAATTTTGAATTTTGGGATAAAGTTAACAAGAGAAAGTAGATAGAATGAAATTATGGAATTTTAAAAGGGGTATCATGTTGTTGTTAGGTATTTTGATATATATGTTAGAAATAGGTAAAAAACAAAACCAGTGCTTCTTAGCGCAAACCAGCACCGCTAGGGGGAAACAGATCAGTTGGGGATATGGTGTTGTATAAGGCCACTGTTTAATATTTGATTTGTTGTTTCAGAGTTGGGTGATGCTGTGGCGGCGGACCTGAGCTGGCCAGCGCGTCAGAGCAGGGGCGTTAAGTATCTGTCTGACTCTACGGTGTTGGGATCTCGAGAGAGAAGTCCAGTATTGTCATTCAGGTGCGGTCACAGTCACCGGAACAAGGGTGAGTTGATTATATTTTTTGTAAATCATACAGGGGGTTGTGGCGACATATCCTGGCTGATCCCTTTAGCAAGTATGAATGTGTCAATGAGATTTTTTATGCTTCGGCATAAAATATCTCATTGAGGGGGGTATTGTAACGTGGCATTTTGGCCTACCTGGGGTAATAAGGAAATTTGTATTTTTTTTTTTTTAAATAAAGTAGATAACATTTTTTCGAATATTTGGGACAAACGTAAACCAAAAGGTGTTTTATTAGTAGCGACAGTGGCAGCACTGCTGTTGACATTATACGTGACATTTATTCAATAATATTTTGTAAAACAGATTCAACAACCGACAAATTGTGCCAAGGTCAGCTAATGACAAACACAAAACCAGTCAACAAGTTATGTAACGAAACAACAGGCGAACGTTACGTCAGCGCCTGGCATAACAAGGAATGTGGGTGGAGTGTGCCACTAGTTTCGTCAGACACTCACAGAACAAAGCAGTCGGACAATAGCAGCTCAACACACCGGACGCAATCCTTCTGTGCGCCCGCTGGCTCGGCGTAGTTTTCGTCGCGCCCGCATACAACAAAAATGTGAAAATATCAACAAAATCGGGTCGGAATTGCACAAAATTAATTAACAGTTTCCGATGTAAAAGTACATTATTTCAGTAAAGTGCGGGAAACCAAGAAAATATAAGAAATAGTTAAAAGTGCGGAGTAAAATGGACTCACCGGTTGGAAACAGATAAGTAACAGAACGAAGCATAATATAATTTTTCAACCAGGCATAAATAAATTCAAACACAATTCAAATTTGTCATTGAAAGAAATGTTTTTTACTATAAAATAAGCTCAAAAGGGGAATATAAATAAAAAAATGTACTGCATGAAAGTGTGTGTTTGAGTGAATGTAAAGAATCTATATTTAAGAAGTGCTGGTTGCGTAACTATTTGTATAGTAATTAAATTCATTTTGTAGTTAATAATTAATTAAGTATGAGTTGTTCTATTAATTGAGCCTCGTGGCCAAATATATTCATGTTCAAATTATAGTATGAAAGAAGTTGACGAGATGGGAGTCAGTAGCATAAAATAAAAAGTGTTCGTTAACCAAAAGTGTTGGTCATTTGCGTTCACCTGTTTCTCTCTGCTAATGAGTACACCTGACGAGACCCTGGAAAAGTAGTTAACTATCTATATTTAAACATTAATAAAATTTAATTAAAGCTTGTAGAGTTTCAGGGTGAACAATGACTGCATGGAAAATATAATTTTTAAAATGTTATCTTGACCCTACAATTTCGTACCGTTACAAGAGTAAGTTAAAGTGCATAAGAAAATTATGTTAACATTTGTGATAACCATTACTAATATTAATGTATTTAACTGTTATTAGTACATTGAAAGTGAATAGTAATTGTTTTAAAGCGTTAAGGGCACAAAAAGTGCACTTTTAAATTTAAATAAATAATCCAAAATTGTAAATTCAAAGATACTGAACAGAAACCAATCTTGTGAGGTGTCTAAATAATCAGTGGAAAAATGGGAATTCGTTAATAACCATCTCATTAGAATTAGATTTAGTATAAGGTGGGAGTTTCAAAATAATTATTTGATGGTATATTCGAACCAGAAAAACCGACGCCATCAAATGACTGCCTAGGGCTTCGACCAATCGGAATTTTGCAGGTTTTAGTCCAGGAAGGCAGAAAAATCAACCCACGCCAGTTATTTGATTGTTACACTTCGAAGAGTAAAGAACACACTCCCTGTATTACTTGTGTCCAGGAAATTGTTAACGAGTATCGAACACCAGACAGGTTAGGTGACCAAGACATATTTGTGAGTTATGAAATTAAGTGAATAACCTAATCCGTGAATTGTGAAGAGTGGTTTAACAATGTTTAATTGTGAAAACAACTTACCCGAGTTTAAAAAGTGTATAATAATTGGTGAGATCAACTCAAGTCATTATTTCTATAATAACCTAAGTGTGACACTAAATAATAATTATACACTATTTTTATATTTTGAACTATCACTGAACCACTTAACACTAACACTTTTGTATTTTATATTTTGAACTATCACTGAACCACTTGACACTAACACATTTGTAATCATTAATTGTAATAATTGTAAGATATTTTTGTGTACACTTCGAATTAAGAAGTGAATTTGTGGTTAACCTAAAAAGACACTGAACACTATTATTTTACACCACTGAAAACTGTTCATGGATTAATTATAAGTAATTATTTAATTTATGTAATAGATCAAAGATTTGTGATGTTTTGTACTTCACTAAGGATATTTTTCGAGTAAATTATTGTAGTCACAAGAACCCATAGATATGTTTACATCAAGTTGAATTAAAATACAATATAACCTCTTTCCTTGAGAATTTTCGATATTGCCAACATCTGAGCTAGTAATTGTACATATAGGGTAATTGACTAATAACATTTAAAGAATATTTATTTATTCTATAATAAAAGAATATTGAAGTAAATGAATTCATAGTTGTTTTTAATTATTTGTAATCATTAATAAAAGATTAAAAAGACGTGTGCTCGGGTCGACAGAATTCAAAGCGAAGTCTGGTGGCAACTTTGGGTACCAAGCTGAGCATCAAAAATAAATTAGATTTTAAATTATTATTCATTCCAATTAATTTTTGAAGTAATTCTACATTTTAAAACCCAGTACTTACTTAATTATTTTTACATTGGAAATAAAATAATTAGAAAAAAATTTTTAAGAAACAAACAGATTAAAACCTCATAAAATTAGCTTACAACATTAGGTGGTAAAGGAGAATTGATTTATACAACAGAAGATTTAATTTAAATTTATTTTATTTGGTAATACAAATTTGGTGCTTCAAACGTAAGGCAAATAAGCACATTGACATTTATTTAATTTTATATATGTGGCACCAACAACTTGGGACTCTACAAAATACAACTGACATTTGAAAATTAATTATTTTTTGATTGCACAATGGCTGAAATATACACTTTTTACCATTTTAATTGTCTGCAGTATCCCTTTACATACTATATTTTCCACCATCACATTTATTGAAATGATCATTAGATTTTCTCAAAGTCATCAAATGCTGTACGCATAAGTAAGTTGTTACTAAACTTTCCTTTTCTTAGTAAATAAGTTGTTCGAGTTGATAACATTAGTATAGGATATAACCTTTTCTAAAATCAGACTGTATTCTTCTTCATTTATTTTACTTATAAATTTTCAGTTTATACAGATAACAATAATAGTTTTGCTCATTTGGAAGTCTGTTCTTGGAAGATCGAGAGCTGATCAAACACTGAAAAATGTTATTAGGTTGTATTGCACTATACTTTTCTTCTAATATACACTTCCATTCTGCACTTTTATCACAAAAAAGACCCGTCTCTTTAAACCATTGTTCTTTATAATCTTCACGTGCCACAGGTACTAACTAGCAGAGTATCTGCTAAACAACCAATAAAACCTACTTCCTTATGGGGATGAAAGAGACAGTGGACTGCCGTCTTAAAACAGGTTCATCTCAGCTAAAGTGGTAATGTCTGTGACAGTACGAAAATCCTGATGTCGGAATTATGGTATGAGTGGTAGCAAATTATCGTATTTTATTGTTTTACACACACATACATGGGTAGGACGATTTTCCCTTTGTAAAGAGACAACGACACAGATTTCAGCAGAGCAAAACGGTTCCAAAGTCAGGAGTGAACGTGTGAAGCCGAGCATACACAATGGCGTTATAAGTGCAATCTGACTTTCAATATCCCTTCTCATTGGTCCATAAGGCGGGACGTCATTAAAATATGAAGATGACCTAACAACAATGACATGATAACAGGGCGTGAGCCAAATTGGAACAAAAGACAATGACGTGGATGCGCTAACACATACACAAAATATGTGCTTTGCATCCGCCCAGTCAACTACAAGTCGTCATGCAGTAAACACGTATTAAAGTGTACTGGTGCCAAATAGGCCAGAAATAGTGTTTCTCAGTAGTTAAAAATGTAAAAGTCAGCAACACGTAGTTCAACTAAATAACAGTTTAACAATGTAGAGTCAGTGCCAATAAGACAGACGATCAGAATCAAAATACGCCGAACATCGGGCAAGCCATGGGCAGCATCTGAACCACATGGAGACCTCAACATTTCAGGAAAGTGCCACATTTAAATAATACCTTTTTACAAAACAATCGAGCTCGAGATAATATGAACAGCAAAATTTACTAAATCAAAATTTTAAAGATGTAATGAGTGAGAGAGAGAGAGAGAGAGTGTGTGATTGAAATAGTGAAAAAAGAAACAGGCCGGCCATCTTTTTTAAAAGAGGCGTTGGTTTGTGTTCAATAACCCTATTCAATAGTGATTTAAGAAAAATAATGCAGTATAAAATGTTCCTTTTATGTAATAGAAGTAAAGAGAGAATAATTATTGGAAACGTAAGATATTAATAAGGAGCGGAAGCTAACTAGCCGCCATGTTGTAGGTGCGGTATAAGCCGCCATTTGTATTTTGAATATTAATTATGCAAAGGAAGTAACAATTAAACAAAGTTTTGTTTTACCTTTCAATGGTAATAAGTCTTATTATTTCGTACAACCCAAATGTTTCTGCACTTTCACTTAACGAACTTTGGGCCCTGGGTACAAAACAGATATGTGTGGTAGCATGAGTCTACGGAAGTGTGATCAACACGTGATGAGTACCATAAGTAAATATTGTAATACATATTTATGTATTTGAGTATGTTAACAAATGATGCCCGAACAGGGACTTATTTATCTGTATGTTAACAAATGGCGACCAAACGGTGACTTTATATAAAAAATAAATTTATATAATTAAGTCAAAGAGCAGAGACAAGCGGGTGCCGAAATGATAAAACAGCATAAGAGGTTATGTTAGTAGAATGCAAAGCAACTGAAAATAAACAATCGTTTATTATTTAATAGTTATTATTATTATAAGCAAAATGGCAAACAATAACGAGACAAGTAGAACAGAATCAGAAATGATGGGTGATAGTATTTACTCAACACCAGCCCCAACAAAAAGAGTTGAGGAAAACGATATAATAAGAATGATGAAATTACTTTTTAACGAACAGTATCAAGTTCGATACAAAATTAGATAATTATAATGAGGGTTGGCTGAAATAGAATTAGAAAATAAGAGAGGAATAGACAAATTAGAATTGAACAAAGATGACAAGATAAGTAGGGGAGAGAATTGTAACAATATAAGTAAAAGTATGATATTAGAAAGTGAGTATGTAAACAGGGGTAGTGATAATGAAATTTTATGGGGAATAGAATATGATAATAATGGAATGATAGTGTGTGTTGAAGGGTTAAAGAGAGTGTGTAAAGAGAGTATAATTGTAAAAGAGTTGCAGGGGGTAGATTTTTCCCTTAATGATGAAGTAGGGGGTGATGTATATGTGTTGAGGAAGGACGAGAGTGCCTTCGATGTATATTTGGGAGACGTATGGTCTACAAATAAAGTTGTCCTTGGTTTTTTTAGTGCACTTCACAGGTGGTGCAATAGTTGTGAATTAGTGCCCCCTGCAAATGTAGAAAGAGAGAGATGGTGTGATAGTGAGAGATATATTGAGAGAGAGAAAGAGGTAGAGATTTTTAAGATAAGTAGAGACTATGAAGAATTTATGGAAAGGTTAGGAGTAGAGATGACGTATAATAAAAGTAAATACTTACCTTGCAATGAAACTGAAGGAGTAGGAAATAAGGGAAAGAATGACTTTATAAATTACCTAATTACGACTGATTATACTGAAGGTGACAGAACCATACCCGATCATGAATTATATGAGTTTGAGGATAATGATAAAAAGTTGAATGGTATATGTATTTATGATGTTAGTATAAGAGAGTCAATATTAAACAATGTATATAGATATAAGATTCGGCTATTGTTTGACGATGGAGGGTAAATATTTTATTGTGTTTATGAACATTTAATTATGTGGACAGTGTTTTTCAAGACGGACTGCTTATGAACTGATTTATGGTAAATGATAAAATGCTAATGTGGATTGTATATATTAATGTCAATGTATTTGTGTATTTTTGCTGTTGTGTATTTTATGTATTTTTTATGTAAACTATGTACTGTAGAATTTTAAATATTCAAGAATAAGTAATTAGGAGGAATTTGAATAATTATGAGATTTAGATTCTAATTGTTAGTAAATGATTACGCATATGATATATTTGGATATTGAGAGGTATTGTTGTTAGTAGATAAGTGATGAATTTTCTAGTGGTATATTAAGGTGAAATGTTGTAAAAGAGTTTAGGTAATAATTATAAATAAGGGCATTGGAGTTAGTTAAGCAGAGTTATTGGGAGTTAGATAAATAGAAAGTTGAGATACAGATAATATACAAAGAGGTGTTAGATATTTTAGGGACACAGTAGTTACTGATTATATGTGTAGAGGTGAGTAATGTGAATGGTATTATATTTGTTGATAATGATATTTTGTAGTAAGGATCCAGTGTAGGGAGTGATCAGCGTGCAGCGTTGTGGCAGGCGGAGCAATTTTGGGTTAGAGTGTTTGCCGATATTTGGTGGAGGGCAAATGGTTAGGAATGGATATGGCCAGGTAGGGAACACATCCTTGTACAAAAAACGAGCGGTGCCAGAGGATTTAAATGGGATTAGTGAAGGGGGTTATTATAGAGATATTGGTGTCATAATATGTTAATGGTTAGAAGCGGTTAGTAGAAAAAAGGGGTAGTAAGGTTAGATTGACAAATGCCAAAATAAGAGAGAGATAATAGTGAATAATAGAGAGTCACCCAAACTAGATAAGGAAGGATAAAAGGGTTAGAAAAGGAAAATTCATAGTAGAAAGGTATTGTAATTGAAGGATTAATGATAAATTTGAAATTGTTTTTTAGAATCTAATGATATAATGAATGTTAAATAATAAAATTTGAATAGAGAGTTGAAGTAGTGATGTTATAAAGTTTTGCGTACAAGTTGTGTAAATATAAATTGTTTAATATAAATGTAACAATGTAAATGTAACAATGTTAATGTGTTTTATTATGATGTTTTTATTATGTTGATGGTATCATAGAGTGTGTGGTTAGGAGGTCGTTACGGGGGTAGCGACGATAAAAATACTAATGTGTTAAAAATATAAAGATAACAGTGGTTTTGAACAAAGAAAGTTGAGTAAAGAAAAAATAAATAGTTTGAAGTTGTTTGCCATGATAGGTATATGTTTCAATGTTATATGAAGTAAAATAGTAGAGTTAGTGGTTGTTGCTTAGAGAAGTTAAAATTTGTTTTATGTTTAGTATAATAATCTATTTTGATGTGGTAAAGAGAGTAAATATAATTGACTGGAGTCAGAGAGTTTTTATAAATGCAGGAATGCTTGAAAATGGAGAGGGTTTTTCTGTCTTAAATCTTGTCTTTGTTATTTGAAAGTTTATTAATGGAGCAAACCAATGCCTCAAAACACAAACCAATGCATCTAAGGGGAGACATATCAGTTGTGGATATGGGAATAGATAAGGCCACTATATTAAAATTTGTATTGCATGTTTCCACATGTTTCAGAGTTTGGTGGTGTTGTGACAGCGGTCCTGAGCTGGCCGGTGCGTCAGAACAGGAGCGTTAAGTGCCTAATGGCCTTATGGTGTTGGGATCTCTCCTGAGAAGTCCAGTAAGGTCAAAGGGTGCGATCATCATCATTGGACCAAGGGTAAGTGATTAAATTTTTTTTATATAAACACTACAGGGGGTTGTGGCAACCTATCTGAACTGATCCTTTTAGAAAAGTGTGAATGAGTCAATGAAAGTTTTTATGTCTCAACATAAAACCTTTCATTGAGGGGGTTTTGTGACAGTACGAAAATCCTGATGTCGGAATTATGGTATGAGTGGTAGCAAATTATCGTATTTTATTGTTTTACACACACATACATGGGTAGGACGATTTTCCCTTTGTAAAGAGACAACGACACAGATTTCAGCAGAGCAAAACGGTTCCAAGGTCAGGAGCGGACGTGTGAAGCCGAGCATACACAATGGCGTTATAAGTGCAATCTGACTTTCAATATCCCTTCTCATTGGTCCATAAGGCGGGACGTCATTAAAATATGAAGATGACCTAACAACAATGACATGATAACAGGGCGTGAGCCAAATTGGAACAAAAGACAATGACGTGGATGCGCTAACACATACACAAAATATGTGCTTTGCATCCGCCCAGTCAACTACAAGTCGTCATGCAGTAAACACGTATTAAAGTGTACTGGTGCCAAATAGGCCGGAAATAGTGTTTCTCAGTACAGTCGACTCCCTCTCGTTCGGACTCCGATGGTTCAGACGTCGGATGGTCCGGACTACTTCTTGGAAATGAGTCATCAGCGCGCGCCGGGTTTCTCACGGCCGAAAACGACAGGATTGAGCGTGTCTGTTTATTTCCGGCCTACATGTAAACAAAGATCCTCAGTTCGGCTTACGATTGCGTTTGCTCCGGATCGTCATACTGTGTACTGTAGCTGTTTTTACTAATTACTACTGATATTGTTGTGTGTTTTAATAATTTTCAGTGTGAGTTACATATGTTATTATAAGTGAGTTTATTTGTTAGGTGAAATTGTAGTTTCAGTAACTCTGATTATTTGACAGTAAAATTCTCAAAAATGAGTGAAAAACGGAAGCATAATACGGTTAAAATGCAAGACAGACTTAATATTTTACAACGTTTAGATAAGGGTGAATCAGTGCAAAGTATTTGTACGGAGTTTAATATAGGGAAAAGCACAGTTTATGATTGGCGGAAAAACAGAAAATCGATCGAGGATTTTTGTATGCAAATTGAAGTCGAATCCGTCCTTTCTACTCGATCTACCTTGAAAAAAACCACACCATGAACTTGTTGATGACGCATTATGGTTGTGGTTCATGCAGGAACGTAGAAGAGGGACTCCTATAAATGGGCCGATTTTGAAAGAAAAGGCCGTCATTCTTCATTCAAAACTTGGGGAAAAAGGAAACTTCTCGGCAAGCGATGGGTGGCTAACGAGATGGAAAAAACGGCATGGAGTGCATTTCCTTGGAGTTTGCGGGGAGAAGCTTTCAGCAGACCAACCGGCAGCTAATGATTTTTCTGAAAAATTGAAGCGTATCATTGAGCGTGAAAAACTAACCCCAGAACAAGTGTACAATATCGATGAGACCGGGCTTAACTATAAACTTTTGCCTAATAAAACCTTTGCCACTCCTCAAGAAAAGTCTGCTTCGGGCTTTAAAGTAAATAAAGAAAGGATCACTGTTGCACTATGCTCAAACGCAACTGGGACACACAAGATGCTGCTGTTTGTGATTGGAAAGTCGGCCAAACCCAGAGTATTCAAAAACTTAAACATGTCTTCCCTTCCAGTGTATTACAGGTCACAAAAGTCTGCCTGGATGGATTCTTATTTGTTTAAGGAGTGGTTTGTGGCTCAATTTGTTCCGTCTGTAAAAGAACATTTGACATCCTTGAAATTGCCAGTAAAAGCAGTTCTTGTGCTTGATAATGCCCCTACGCATCCAGAGGAAGGTCTCGAATGTGATAGTTACAGTGACATCAAGCTTTTATATATGCCTCCAAATGTAACAAGTATTGCACAGCCCATGGACCAGGGTGTAATCGAATGCTTTAAGAGAAAATACCGGAGGAAGCTTCTTTCAGAAATTTTGGATAAGATGGATGGTAATGACAATGCAGGTCTCATCCAGACGCTCAAGACAATTAACATTAAGGACGTCATTTATATCGCTGCTAAATCGTATGATGAAATCCCATCATCTACGTTTACCAAATCCTGGAGAAAAGTGTGGCCAGATGTTGAAACTCTCGTTAAGAAGAGACAAGAAGACAACCCAAATACAATAGGGTTAAATATTCATGCAACTGAACCTGATGACAACCACTCAATTTTAAAGGATTTACAACGGCTGCCTGATTCTGCTAGTATTAATGAGAATGACGTTGTGGAATGGATTTCGCGAGCTGATGATGAACTGGCTAATGAAATCCTGAATGATGACGAAATCGTCGATGTAGTCCTTCGTCAAGAGGAAGAAAAAGAAGAAGACGACGACGAAGGTGATAGTGAAGCGGGAAATGGCGTGGGAATTTTGACTCATGCAGAGGGTAGGGCAGCACTGGAACTGGCAACTACCTACGTCGAACAACAGCCTGGCGCATCAGCTGTGGATGTTATGTTTCTAAGGAAGTGGCGTGATTATGCCTTCAAGAAAACAGTTGAAGTAAAGAAGCAGAAGAAAATAACAGATTTCTTTTAATATTGCAAAGCCAAGTTTTTCATTAGTTTTAGGTTTAAGTTTATTCGTTTGGGACAATTTTATGAACCTAAAATTGTGTTCCGTACACTTGAAAATTGTCTTAAAATATGATTTATAAATATAGATACGCTATTATAGGTTGTAATTTACATAAGTAAAAAACCGCCGGATGGTCCGGAAATTTTTTAATCCGGACAGGGATCCGGTCCCGAGGTGTCCGGATTAGAGGGAGTCGACTGTAGTTAAAAATGTAAAAGTCAGTAACACGTAGTTCAACTAAATAACAGTTTAACAATGTAGAGTCAGTGCCAATAAGACAGACGATCAGAATCAAAATACGCCGAACATCGGGCAAGCCATGGGCAGCATCTGAACCACATGGAGACCTCAACATTTCAGGAAAGTGCCACATTTAAATAATACCTTTTTACAAAACAATCGAGCTCGAGATAATATGAACAGCAAAATTTACTAAATCAAAATTGTAAAGATGTAATGAGTGAGAGAGAGAGAGAGAGAATGTGATTGAAATAGTAAAAAAAAACCGGCCGGCCGTCTTTTTTAAAAGAGGCGTTGGTTTGTGTTCAATAACCCTATTCAATAGTGATTTAAGAAAATTAAATAATGCAGTATAAAATGTTCCTTTTATGTAATAGAAGTAAAGAGAGAATAATTATTGGAAACGTAAGATATTAATAAGGAGCGGAAGCTAACTAGCCGCCATGTTGTAGGTGCGGTATAAGCCGCCATTTGTATTTTGAATATTAATTATGCAAAGGAAGTAACAATTAAACAAAGTTTTGTTTTACCTTTCAATGGTAATAAGTCTTATTATTTCGTACAACCCAAATGTTTCTGCACTTTCACTTAACGAACTTTGGGCCCTGGGTACAAAACAGATATGTGTGGTAGCATGAGTCTACGGAAGTGTGATCAACACGTGGTGAGTACCATAAGTAAATATTGTAATACATATTTATGTATTTGAGTATGTTAACATGTCTACCGCCTAACAGTTTTCAAGCTTTGGAGATTGGATGCAAGTTAAGAACTTCATGTTGTAAAATAAATAAATAAATAAAATAAAAAGAAAAGTATATGTAGTTGGAAAACTAACGTCTTTTGGTTCGAATAAAATCATACATTAGTATTGTTGTGAAGGATCAATTCTGCTATAAATGTTGATAAAACTTTTTTTAACAGAAGTTGTGGTAATATGATGGTATTCAGTTTTAGTCATCCAGATACAGTCTCTTTATCTTAATCATAATCTTTGTATTTCTTCTCAAAATGTGTTTGTTATGAAGGGAGATGTTGTTTACAATTTGTTATGGTCATCATAAGGATTAAACCAGAAGGGTTTGTTCTGTTCCAATTTCAGAGCCTGACAACTGATCACTCCATCGCTTCCTGGAGAAACAAGACTGTCTCTTCCTTTTGGCTCATATGTTTCTGGAGAGTATCAGATTTGTCTGTAGTTACTAGCAAATGTTTTTATTTCTCCTAAAGTCTTAAGAAAACATCCAGCTTAGTCTTGATCTGTTTAACTTAGATCTATGTAAAGAATGATTCTAAGAGCCATAAAGAATCACTAAAACGCGCATAAATTTATAAAATTTTAAGAGTGTCTCATTCTTTGTTTCTGTGTGCTTAATTATACCATACATAATTAATTTAATAATATATATAAAACTTTCACATATGAACTTACTATTCGTTGTCACTTTCCCAAACATTTCGAGGTGATATCACCTCGAAACGTTTGGAAAAGTGACAACGAATAGTAAGTTCATATGTGAAAGTTTTATATATATTATTAAATTAATAAGTGAATGAAGAGGATGAATCAACAAGATAACATAATTAATAGTTAAAGTTAGTTTTTAATTTATAAACAAACTGTAGATTGTGCTTTTGGACACATGGTTATACTATAGAAAGACACGTGTGTTGTGGCCTTTGACTCTTAGAATACCATTAGGTCAGCTGATTTTTAACTGTATTATACATGCACTGCTCATGTGGTGTAGAAATTATTTATTCATTAATTTTTGCATATTGTTTTCTAATTGATTTCCGCTCTTTCTTTTATTGTCTTTATGAATATGACTATCACATGATTGAAGACTTCTGTATTATCTGTTTTATTTTGTAATATAAATCGTAATTTTGCAAATCATTATTATCTGTATTTTGAGTACATTAGCTGGTTTTTGGTTTTTATTTCAAAGGTAGTAGAACCAAAATCTGATGGTGTGAATACAATTTTTACATGTTGGCACAACACGTCCATTTATTTTAGACAGGGAAGTGATATATTTGATGGTGAAGCCAAACCTGGTCTAATATTTGTACCATATGTACATTTTGTTTAATAATATATTTTTACCTATAACATAGGCTGTTGGGCCGTGGTCGATTGCTTTGAAATGACATTTTCTAGACGTTTCGGTCACCCACTGGATGCCTTCTTCAGTAGTGAAAGTTAATAAAAGGTTTGATAAGGAATGATTGGCTAAACGTACCCCTGCTCGAGGCAAAAGCAATTAAGTTACTGGTGAAACTGAGTTTCCTGTGTAACATGAAGCACCACAACAGCCAATCCAAAGCAGCACTGCGTTACAGGGGTTGAAACCGAGCCAGTCACAACACAGATTTATTCCAATAGGCTCGGTAACACAGCATGCCAAACTCTGTTTGTTTTAATAGCCTTGTCAAACTTTTTTTAATAACTTTCACTACTGAAGACCTCTGGTGGGTGGTCAAAACATGTATTTTGAAGCAATCGACCATGGCCCAATAGCCCAGTGGAACATAAAAATATATTTATATGTTTACTCATTTCATCACGTGTCAGATATATGAAGTTTCAAAATTACTTGTCTTATTGGTCATAATTGATTTTGATGGAGTAGTCTAAATCTGTTACCACAAAAGGAAGTAGGGTTAAGTAACTAAACCGTACTCCTGTACGTATATGCATACAGCTAACACTCTTTTCCATTGTTTGCCAGTCTCTTTGCAACTTCCATGTTTTAGTTTATAGAATTATGCACTTTCTATATGAGGCACCCCAGATTTACAGAAATGTTCCCTTTTTTGTATTTTACTTCCCCCTAGTTACGTTGCTTATCTTGACTTTTCCATTTGTTACAAATGAACGTTAAACTGAGTTGTTTTTCTTCTAGAAATTCACTTATCATCTCAGCAGCTTGTATTTTGTATTTCTCTTTGACACATGTTTCTTTCTTATTTATAATATTACTTTTTTGTTTTAATTTAGGTGCCAATTTGTAACGAATGTGTGGTAATTGAACATGTAGCGCCGGAACACCAGTATGAACGGCTCGCTGATGCGTACGAGCGACAGAGGAGTGAACTACAGAATCTAGTTGCAGAAAGTAAAGCAAAGGTTGCTTTCTGTGAAGATGCTACCAGCACTTTGCAGAACACACTGGGCGAACTGCAAACACAGCACGATAATGCTCAGAGTCTCATCAATGAAACGTTTCAGGTACGTAGTGTAACTTTTCTAGGTTGTAGTGTTTCTGTATAATATGCAGAATTAAAAGATCCAGATAAAATGGAATAGCTGTAAATAGGAAAAGATCAAAAGGATCAAGACATACTGAGGAGATAGTAAAAAAATGCGAGGAATTTAAACACTTGGTATGTAGGAGGGGGGAAGGAATGTTAGTAAAAGACGTACAATAGAATTCAGAAGTTCAAAAGTATGTCCCTAAACTTTTAATTTTTGTTATACAAAATCAAATTTCAACAAAGATGAGAGTCTACAATACTTGTAGAACTAATAATGACATATGGGTCAGAATTCTATTAATTCGGAGGCAATAAATTTTAGGTGGTAGATTTTGATTTTTGAAGAGATTGTGTTAAATGTCCAAATGCCAATTGAGGATCTAAGGTGATGTACTGAAAGAATGTATACAGCAATAGAAAATAAATAAGACAATTTGGTACAAACATGCAATGAGCAATGGAAAAGAGAGTTGAGAAAAAAAAGAGTCAACTATATTCCAAGGTAGTGGAGGGATCAGAGGACCAATCCCCCCCCCCCCCAGATATTAAAATTTGTCTGTAAAATTCCATAATCACTTAACATAGGCCTATTTCTAACTCAGTTCTGTATGTTAAAATATATTTATAAAACTGTACGTAAATAAGCTTGCATTTCTCATTTGTCTTGAGGAAAATAGGGAGTCCAACCTTCAATCTAGTCTCACTCCCTCCTCCTCAGGAGAAGCTCCTGTTCCAAGTAATAAAATGAGAGAAACAACTCCACTCGATGGTTTAGTTTAATAATATAGTAAAACCTGGTTAATTCAAACCTGAAGGGGTCCATAAATTTGAATGATAGTAGAAAAATAAAAAACAAACCGTAATTCAATAAAGTATTGTTATATTAAAAATATTCATTATACATATGTATGTTTATTATACTTAGTTTGTTTTAAGAGCCTAGAAATTTTATTGGCATTTTGTAGTTAATACACTGAATTGTAGTAAACTTATTCTAGTTTATTAAGTGCTTGAAAAATAGCGTCATTTATGTTTTTCTGCCCCCCTACAACAAACTGCCTCAAGTCTTGAATGTAAGTTGATGTTATGAAGCTGATTAGAATTAGTATGTCTTGGAGGTCTGCCTGGTTGCCTTCTTCATCTGAAGATGCACCGCGTTATTTCTTTTGTGGTAACATCAGCCACGTTTTCCATATCCACAGTTTATTGAATATCCTGAAGTTTTCATCCACGTTTACAGAATATTTATAATTAACTCCTCCCATCACCTCCCCAACACCTTTCCAATCATCTGCTGTGAGTAGAACTTCTCTAGCAGATTTACTCTTCTCTTTCATATTCAATTTGGTTTTCCATCTTTACAGAAGCAATTAGAGAACTATCTACAACAATTAATTATTGACTCATCCTTGTATACAGTTATATTCACTTTTTTGTAGCATAAAAGAATAATTATAAAATAATGTTACACCATTGGTCAAAATAAAATGGAGATACAGAGTTGTTTTTTTTTTTCAGAGCTATAAAGCATTACTAGAGAAGCGCAAAGATGAGGTACTTGAAGAACTGAAAGCTTTACACTCCCAGCGAGAGCTCAAAATTATGGATACTGTTCATAGGTATATTATAACGTTTATTCTAGAAATCTCTTTACGTATCTCTCTTTAACAATAACTTCGTCACGCTTCAATTATGTTTTACTTAAGTTCGGTTAATAGATAATTTTTAATTATTATTGAATTAGTTAATTAACTATGTATTGTAATCACTGTTAACCAAATGTGGTTCACTTTGAAGTTCACTAGTAGTACCTTAGCACTTCCGTCGACCTAGATCGTCTGTGTACAGTAATGTGTTGTTTGACAAAAATAATAAGTATTTAAAACCTTCACGTACCTGTGGTGTAGTACTGGTAGTCAGATGGTCTCAGTATCTCATTATACTGTTGGTTTGTCAAAACAATATGACTGTATTGTTGGTCAGTAAGTGAGCTAATTTGATTTTACTTGGGCGCCATATGGACAAAGTCTTTCCGTAAAAAAGAATTTATTCAGAATAAAAATAAATAAATTTAACAGATGTTAAGTTATTTTTGTTAGAGTAATTAAAATAATTTAATTAACTATTTTCCTTCTTGTTTGTTATGAATTTGACTGTTGGCGCTTTACACGTTCAGGACGCCAACTTGAATGTTTGGTTGCCTTGAAAACGCAACTCTTTTAATTGATAAAAATAATTAAATACTGATTCAATAATTGTTCAAACAATTCACTTGTTTATTGATCACAAGGTGTTTACTTTTACTTATTACATTCGAATTAACAATAATTAATGATTACAATCTACCTGGTTTCAATTGTTCCTAACTCAGAAGGTTGGCAGTGGTTTCTCTTACTAGTGGTTTGTTTGTTTACAAAAATAATTATATCTCAAGGGGCGAATTCTTTTAAACTACAGAGTAAAATCCCTATGCCTTGATTTACGATGTTTTACCAGATTTGAATTAACTATGTTAGACACTTTAAAATATTTAAATTGTGATGGTACAATTCTGGTACAATACTAAATTTATAAAAACATGGTACAAAAGACCATAATTATTATATTCATTTATTTTTAACAATTATTTGGTAATAATTATTTAAATATTTCATAATCCCTGTAAAGTTTTGGTGAGTGGACTATATAATCATTTTATAAAACGCAGATGAGAATTGACAGGATTCCGACCGTTTTCTTTGTGAAACGGCAAACACAGCAAAAAACATATGTCACAGATAGAGATAAAGTGACTAGCCCTGATGACGTCAGTGGAAGGAATGCACATTTTCTGTAAACAACTCGAGACTGTAAACAGCGAACAATAGCCTGGTGACGTAGTTTTTGCCCCACCTACACAATGCTTAACAAAGACTCTGTGTCATTTCCTTCTGGATTGTGAACGCAGCCGGCCGGCAAAAGGTTCACCAAGTGTGAATTTTAACTTTTACACCACCAAAAGTGGTTAAATAACTATTTCAAAATATCGGAAATGTTGGTGCGGTAACCGGATCATTGAGTAGGTGTCATCGGCCAAGGGATCGGCATTTACGTGCGGCTAAATCGGCCAAAGTGTTATCCAAGGGGGGACACTACTGTGTGGGCCCGAAGACGATGTAAAACAACAGATTTTGGCACGGTGGACTGATCTCAGCAGTACGGTGAGACCTATCCAAAAAACCGGCAGCTGAGTATCAGCTGACCGATATTTATACCTTACAGTAAATTCATAATTACAAAATTTTAAAATGACCAAATTTTGCATTTAAATTCACAAAACGAGCTCGTACAACAACTAAAAATTTGTACCAGAGAATGAGAGAGAGAGAGAGAGAGAGAGCGTGAACAAAATCATTTAACAAGTGCTGGGTTGTGCAGATATTATTTATTGTATTGTTTATCATGGTCATTATACAATAGTGGTAACAACTGTTTATTTTGGAGGGTTAAAATGTTCTAAGGGTTTGATGTTTGCTAAACGCCCCATGGCATAATATGTACGTGTTTGGTACAGCTAGAGTCAGTTTTTCAATATGTATTTAGAGTCATCTTAAAAATGAAAGGTCACTGGTACATTTTATCTTGAGTACGATTATTTCAGGTAATATATTCCACAACCCTAGTTCGTGTTACCCGAATTCTGGCCCTAAATGTAAGCTTGTATGATATTGCACAATCTGACAACATGGCGTCCGATTTTAAAAGTGAAAATAATTATTAATAGTACACACAAAATAAATGTAACTAATTAAACAATAAAAGTAGAAAGTTACAAAATTGAGTTACAAAATGTTCGTTTAACCTCTACAATTTTGAGGTTAATTGCGGTTAGTCTAATACATGAATTATTATATCGGAATTATATAATTCCTATAGAAAAAATATACACAGTGCTTATTATTTATCGTATTGAATGTTTTTGCGTAAGTACAAGAGTGTATTATTTATTATATTAAACACATAATATTCGTACTCTGTAATGGTATATTGCACTGTACTCCCTGGTTTTATAATCGCTTGGATTATTTTTAATTGCACTGTACGATCGGGTACACTGATCGTATTTCGCTGCACTATCACACGAATTAACAATTATTATTTCTTCAAACTGAATACTGGGTAGGTACTTCACCTAACCTTGTTCTTTAATACCGCACGCCTAGTAAAAATGAATACTGCTTGTTGCGATGCACTTTTAAAAGTATTTTCTTCTTCACTTGTAGTTGTTTAATTAGATTTGATGATAATTTCGATCTGTAGTTTTGTAGTAGCTGCTGCGATTGAATTTGACAGAATGTGTTTTTCTTCGCTCGAACAATTGTATATATAGTCTGCCGAAACCGACGGTAGGTTGCGACAATTCGTTTTGGAAGAAAATTCCTGATTGGCTAAAAATGACGTCATGATGCTGTCATTCTATTTTTAGCCATTACATAATTGTTTTTAAGCGTCTGTTTTGTTATTCTTAGTATTTCCTGTAACCATCCAAAATTCACAAAATTTATTATGCTAACGTTTATATCTTAGTTATACTAATTACAATTCTGATTCTATTGCTACCATCGTATTGCTCATTTCTTTCTGATTATTTCGATGTGAATTGAGGCCAGTTTGGATATATCTTTCATTCATTAAAATCTATTCTAAGGAAGGCCTAGCTTAACTATTGCATTGGTTCCAAACGTCTTCTGCTACATTTTTCAGAGTATATTTTAATATTTTTTAATATTGATTTAATTTTACTTATTTTTTATTTTGAACATTATAATCTGATTGCAATTAACATATTACTATACAAAATTGCTGCATTCAGCTGAACATTAACAATTATAATAACATATTTGTTTATCATTATTTCAAGGCTTCGTTACTTCATTATTGCTTATTCAACATAATTCTTAATTTCTATACTTATCGTACGGTACTAGACATTGTATGGTGTCTTACACCTTTTCCATTATTGTTTTATTTATATTTACCTATACTCTTTAGTATACATGGTTATGGTTTACATAATCTGTTTGGTCATTATTATTTTGTCTATCATTTCGATTTTCATTTCATTATGGACTCCACATAATTAGCTGTGAGTCATTATTTGAGTGTTTATCATATTATTTGTTATTCATAGAGTTGTCTAAACTCATCTTATGCCAGTCTCCTAGTTTACATTATTCATAATAGGGTTTTGTTTACCTTTACTGATAATACATCTTTCTACAATAAGTTACACTCATTTTTAAACACATACAGTTTATACATTGTTGAATATATTGATATCACATTATTATTTGAACATCTACAATTTGTTCTCTCATTATTTATTCTATTAGCACTATACATTATGCCTTAGCATACCCTTCTTTTAATGTTTATTTTACATGGTGTCTACTCTGTTAATCTTATTTGAATGTTTCATTTATTTTAATTCCTTCATAGTTCATAATTATCAAGAATACATTTACTTTTGTTTGCAATTCAAACTAATACCTTGCACTTGCTTAGGTAATGTGCTGTTTACACTCTAATACAGGTTATTAATGTTATCTCTTTCACCTTATACTACTTATGGTGTTTTGACTTGGTTTATTATTGGTTTGTTATGCTCACTTACACATCTATTTGGGAACTAGTCTTTTGTCAAATCGTCAGGTTATGTTGTACTATCTTCACTCTTCTGGTCGTTTTAAGAGTATGGAACGTTTTGTGACGTTAGAATATATATATATATTGTAATATAACAGTTTAATTGTGGATTTTATGTTATTTGTTTTGAAGAGTTTAGTAGTATAAATTGACTCCATTTGTGTCAACACGGATCTGTTGCCGCAATCGATTGTGCCCTCGAGCGCCCCGTTCTTCTTTTCTAATACTTTGGTCCGTTCGCTGCTCACTCTCCTGTAGTATTGCCTGTAATTTTCCTGTAAATTGTCTAATTTTCTACAATGGCAACTCCTTTTATCCAAAATAACAATATTTTTATTTAAGTTATTCAGAGAAAGGAACAGTCGACTTGTGTCAAAACAAAATATTGGCCGGGTCGACTCTACCGCTCAATTCGACTATTACACTAACAACTTTCAATAAACAAATTATTTATAATAATATATTAAATCTCAGGGTTTAAGGGTTCTTTGAGACTGTCATTGAATTCAGAGAATGCATATAAAAAATACAATACATCACAAAAGGTAAGTAAAATTTAAAAATCTTAATACTATATTTATTCTTCGTTGCTAGGCAACGACGCCAAGTTGGCAAGATGGCCACTGAAACGACTAACCTCGTGCTGTTACAAATTATTTTAAAATAAATGTTTTAGTGTTCACAGTTTTAGTTTTTAAGGTTTTCCTTCAATAAATGGTCACTGGTGTTTTTCTGTAAGTATAGATAGTGCCTACGATAGTGTTGTGTAATCGTACCTGTAGTGTGGCTATTATTTGAAGTTGGCATCGCTTACATAAGTTGCTAACGTGTGTTCATTATAGGCAGTCAGGATTTTCTGAGGTTCTGCATTTAGTTGTAGTTTTAATTGAATTATTTTCGTCTTCTTATCTTCCACAGTGTTTACAGCTTCTGTTGGTAATTATTTTTTATCGCCAACGGTCCAAAAAACATTACTGGTATTTAATTAAAATTTTCTTCATCAGAGCTCATCTGCCCTCTGCAATGGTTAACAATACAATTATAAATTCCTGCTTCTTCATCAACGGTTTCGTGACCTCACAATACTGGCCTGTGATTGGTCAAAACTGAGAGTTCATAGTCAGTTTACTGAAATTAAATGTTCATTTGCCTATAAGAAAAATACTCCTTTTTTAGCTTTAAGTTTTCTTAAATTTAAATTACATCATGTTTCTCTTTATGTAATTGTGAACATTTTGATACCTTATTTACATAAATTGGTTATTATTAAGGGTGATTTTCCACCTTACAAAATTTCTAACTTTGGGCCTACACTTTTAGTTTACTGACTATTTCTTTTATGTTGAATTTGTGGCTTAGGCCATTAGTGGTCTTCTAATATTATTTTATAATTTACATTTATTATTGCTTAATCTCTGATGCTGAACCCTTTTTCTGATTTTAACTATTTACTAAACGAGTCTGGACCCTAAACATTATTTGAACAATGGTTACAATAAAATCCTTTAACATATTATTTAATATATTGCCTCTATGGCCTAGTTTACAATTATAAAATGACAAATAATATACTTAATGTTAATATAATAACTTGATAAGAATAATGATTTAATAAGAACAATGACTTGCTAAGAACATGTTGTATGGATGTTACTCATAAGCCTTGGCATAAAACATAAACATAACTGGTTATGCCAAAACCTTTATAAACATCTTAACTTTATTATAAACTCCCATCACAACACTCTATTAATGTGGTTCTTGGGTTTTCTTTTTACATAAAAGTACTTAACCCCCACCTTTTCCATTTCCCCCTCACTGACACTTTTGGTTTGGGAATATCACTTGTACTTCACCATTATAATATCAGGGATCACTCACTTTATCCCACACTCTTCCACATTTACTTAATTACAAAAAGGTTTGTACGTATATTATATACTTACTATAATACATTTTGATCAGTTTTTTATTATTTGCATTTTTTTTTTTTCTTATCATTTATATTGGACAGTCTTTTTTTCTGTAACTAAAGGTTGTTTATTTTTATTTGGTTTACGTGGATAGCATAGGTGACTCTGTCTACTATCATCTCTATTGAATTGAGCAGTTTTGGTTTTGGGACAGGGTTACTATTATGTCGCATTACAATATATATATATATATATTGTAATGAAACCTTTTTTTGCGGCGTGTTTTTTATAAATATAGTGTGTCTGAATTTTATAATTTTTGTTCCCCCGTTCTATTACTTGTATCGTGAATGTGTGCGTGACGAGCGTTTTTTAATTTGCTCGTTGGGTTCGTGGTATAGTATAGGTGTGTAATTGAGGGTATTAATCAGTTCAGTTACTTCTGTGAATGTTATTCGTATGTAGCGAGTCAAGTTGTACTTTTTCTTACTACTTACGGGCAAACCGTATCTCTCGGCGTTCGGTTTGAATATTGCCGCCTCGCCACCTGATTGGCGCACGCCGTCCTGCAGTGTCGACTTCGCTAACTGTGTTGTTTTGTTGTTTTCACTTTAATAATTCTCTATATATTATCTTATTTTGTACGAATCAAACATACAGCGTTGCAGAACAATAAGATTTATTAAACCCTTTTAATAATTTTCAGTTATTTAGTAGTACATTATTTTATATTAGTACCGGCTTTTACAATTGCTCAGTTGGCAGGCTCAGTCGTTTGTATCATAGGACGCCGCTTGGCGAATAATGTTTGTTTACAATAAAATTGTCACAGGGCGTATTAAAAGTCCTTTTGACTACAGAAGTTTTGGATTAACGGCTAAAATGCACAAATTTATAATAATTCTTAAAACTAGGTACACAATATTTAATACATTAATACTTTCAAGTAAGTAATCATCAATGAGAGTTAGTATAGTTTTTGTTAGGATTTTCACAAGTTATGTTTATTAATAATTTATTATAGATCAGTTTAAATGGTTATTAATTGATTAAGTTTCAATAATAGTGATATTATAAATACCTTCAGTTCTTGTTCAAAATAGTGATCAGTGAAGTGAAAATTGTGATTTGTTATTATGGATAAAAAATGGGAATTCGTTTTTAGTGAGATTATTGTTTTATACTCATCAGTTCTCGTTGGGGCTTCCTCGATGTACATCTACTTCTTCCGGATGGATCTGGTCGTCTTCTACTCTTCGGATGTTCATCAATCTCGTTCAGATGGTTTTTCCATAAAGTTCGGCTTCCCTCTCGTTCCACAGTCGTTCGTCTTCTTCGGTTGTAGTAGATCGCTCCTTTTCTTCCTTCGGGATGAGTCATCAGCTATGTTTCTTGAAGTCTTCTTAATTTCCACTGATAATTTTATTTTGTGAGTATTTTAATAATAATTAGTTTATCAGGTGTTCCATAGGTGGCTATTACTATCTTTCTTCCTTCTGATTTCGGTCAAAATTTACATATTTATGGTAAAATTTGGGTTGAGAGCTGCATACATCAGCCCTCCGCGTCGGTCAATAATGGATTAATAAAAATTCCAACGGTTTTTGGCAATAAATTTGGGTTGCTATGGTTACCTATTAAATTATGCTAATTCTCATGGGTCGTTAATTTATGTCATTGTTATATTCTAACGTTTTATTTTAGTTTAAATCTATAAAATATCTTCAAATTAAGATTTCTTTCTTATATTAATAACTATGTTTATTACATGAATACCATTGTTCATAATTTTTGATAAGGATCGTTTTGATACCCCTCATGGTTACTTTTGGGTAGCTAATCACATTTTTGTTATTTTTCTTATTTATATTTCATATATATTTTATCTAAAACTGGGTGTTATTTATACATTTTGGTATTAGGTACACCTACTTAACTTGTTTAAACCTTTGGTATATTCTGATTTGATACTGGACTATTATTTGTTCTCAAATTTACAAAATTCTTCATTAACTGTTAGGCCTAGAGCCTAGATTTTCCTATACTACTATCTAACATTTCTTGTAACTCCTTACCTTTATATATGGTACCTTAAAACAATTTTTTACTAGGAACAAATAATAAACATTGCTGTTTCTAACTACACCTCTTATAATAATAAATATTTTCTAGACAGGTTCAAGCCTGACATTAAACTTCTAGCTATCTTTCTGTTTCTTATTACTATCTGTTTTAACTTATAATTTATTACATTATATTGGTTTTTTAAACAACAACAAAACTCTTATTATACTACTATTAAACTGTACTTTACACAATATACTCTATTCCCTCATTCCTTCACTAGAAAACAGTGTCTATCTTTCTTGTTTACCTTTCATTCTAATGACTTAATTTCTATCTTATTTCATAATTCTTACTAACTATTGCTTAAATTAACCACAGTATAATTAGTTCATCTTACTTGCTAGCATAAAGTTTATCACAGGTCCTTCAGTTATTCTAATACAGTCTACTAACTAAAATACCTTTTTATGTTCACCCACTACACTTTTTCCTTCATAAAAGGTTTTTTATTTACTCACTTTCACTTCTTTATGTAACATGCTATAACTGCATGTCACCACTTTTGTATTAATACACTCTTTATTCCACTCACTTGATATTATTCACTATGTTGTTTATTTATGTTAACATCATCATGGGGTTACTGGTTATAAGTATTTATTTTATTTTCCCTTCACTAATTATCACCTTTGGTTATTAACTATGGCCTTTATTTGCCTCAGGGTATGGTTTACTGGTGTTGATTATTTTTATCACTATTCATTTGGGTGTGTTTATTATTAACTCCCTATCTTATATTTATAAGTACATTTCTTCATTAATAAAATATACATAACATTACTATCTTCCTTATTTGTCATTATTACCCTAGGTACATCTCATCTATGTTCTAACTACATTAGTGCATTTGTTTACATACATTTTATGGTCATTATTAGGGATTACAATGTTCGTTATCAATTTCTTGATTACATTTGGTTCTTGGTTCCTTCTTCCTTGTTCCATTGTTCCTTCTTGTTTTATCCAATCTATTGAGTCAAGTCATCGTCAGTTTATTAGTCATTTGTCATTTTGTCATTTGGTTATTAATCTCTGAGTTTATAAGTTCTTGACCTTTCTTCTCGTCTTCAGCTTCTTTGTTTTATAATTAATTATCAATGTATTTTTCACTACCTTATGTCATGTTACAATATATATATATATATATATATATATATATATATATATATTGTTACAACACAAAAAAGCCACCCCAATACCAGGGAAAAAACTATGAATCAACTATATTAAATGTTTAAAAAATGATAAAAGGACACAAACAAATGATAAAGAAAAGGAAATGAGAAATATTAAACTCAAATGATAATGAAAAAGAATCAAATAAATAATAAATGTAAATGATAATTATTAAAATCAAATAAAGTAAAGACAACTAAAGTACGCTAACCAAAGAAATAGAAATTAAATGTTGTAAATAACTCTATAATGATATGAAACTTGTTAACAGTATAACTAACAATTATGAATAAAGTAATAAAAACCCAGAAGTGAGAGATAGGTAGGGAGTAAACATAATTAAGTGAGAAAAGAGAAATTAATATTAGGGAATACCCACTAGTAACATTCAAATACCATAAAAAAGTGCAAAGTGCCAGTGTAAACCCGAAATAAATATAAAACCCTACAGATCAGTATAGACACCTAAAAACCAGTGATAAACCCTACAGTTTAATGGTGAAAAGTGCCAGAGAGTAAGAACATTATTGTTATTAGAATTAAGAGTGATTGTAGATTAGAAATTTCAGGGAAAAAATCCCATGATGATTCAAAATATTAGTGTTACCATGGTTAGGTAGAAAAAGAAAAGATATAGTAAGGAATATAAATGCAAAATAAGTAAAATATCCTATGTTCAAGGGGATAATTAGTAAGATAAAATAAATGGTGTGATAATGTTAGTCACCAAAATAGTTAAGAATAAACAAAATATAAACAAGATTAGCATAGTAACTGTTAAAAGATTTGTTCAATTAAGTTTATGAGAAGGAATATGGCTGGAAAAAGTATACAGACCATAAACCCAGATGTTATGTTATGTTTTATAAATAATAGACAAGTTAAAAAAAAGGGCAATATAGATAAGTAAAGAGATAAATTCCTACAAACCTAATAATACTGGAAAAGCCATTAGAAAATAATAGACAAACCATGATTTTGTAAAGTAATGAGAACATACAATTATTATAAAAAAACCCAAATCAATTCAAAAAGTAAACAAGTCATAAGTGACACTAATCAAAATTAAGGTAAAGGAAAACTAATTGTTAATTTGTGTAAAATAAGAAAATATAGCCAATTACTACTTAGGCCTATGAAATGCCTAACTGTATAAATCCAAAATCAACAAATTATAAGAAATTAACTATTGTATTAGAAAATCCAGGGCAAGTAACTATTTAAGTAAAATTAGTGAAAATCATATTAAGATGTAAAAGTTAAAGTAAGAACATAAAATAAGAAAGAAATGTAATTACATAATATTAACATTATTAAATCCTTAAATTTTTAGTGACCGTCAATCAGTGAATGTTTTAGTGGATGGTTAGTGAGGATCGGTCAATAATACAACTTTAGTTATTTTGCGTCGACGTTTCGACAATATTTATTGTCATCTTCAGGACCTGTGTATGAAATACAATAGAAATATCAAACATAACGAAATAATTAAATATTTGGGTGAACGTGTTGGTGATGTGAGTGTGTGCGTGCGTATGTATGTATCATTTTTTATGTGAAGACTTATGATAGTTTGTTTACATCTTCAAATTATCTTTAATTAAATTCTCATACTATAATTTGCTCGCTTTCTTAAAGATAATTTGAAGATGTAAACAAACTATCATAAGTCTTCACATAAAAAATGATACATACATACGCACGCACACACTCACATCACCAACACGTTCACCCAAATATTTAATTGTTTCGTTATGTTTGATATTTCTATTGTATTTCATACACAGGTCCTGAAGATGACAATAAATATTGTCGAAACGTCGACGCAAAATAACTAAAGTTGTATTATTGACCGATCCTCACTAACCATCCACTAAAACATTAACATTATTGTCAAAACATTAATACATAAACAAACCCAGCTTTGTGGGATGTCAAAATGATCTTTGAAAGAAAATAGGAACAGTTGTGATAATATCTCCTACATAGATAAGCAGACAGAAGAATAATAGCAATCAGAAGATATTTAGTCATTTTGAATAAAAATTCAAATATCATAACAATAGACTTAAATTATGAACAGCCAATGAGAGACAGACAGTTGCCATAACAACTGAACGTTATTTATTATTATTCCATTAAAAACTGTTAGTCCATTATTGAAGCTCAAGACGAATAGACGCCAACCCGTAATCAACTCAATTTTAATTTAAAACAATAAAAAAGTAATCAAAATTAATAACATGAAGAACCAAGAAGTCTGATGAGGAACTAACTAGTCCATCCAACCGAGGCCCAAGACCAGATTATTAAATTCCAAATTAATAATTTAGACCAACTTATCCGAAAAAGACGCCAGGCGTAATTAAATTCATACATGATGGAAGATTGATGACTGAAGAGAACCCAACCTAATTCGAACTGAATTATTCTTCACCCTAATTCAACAGATTTGATAAGTATTGCTGAATTACCCGAATTTACGGAATAAATTCTTATTAACTTTTTCTCACAGCACTATTAACTCACTACGAACTGATAATCAAATTTCTTTCAAGGATTAATTAAAAAATAAAACACTAAACTTGTATGAAACCATTACTAACTTTTAACACACACTTTTTAAAACTTCAGGAACGAATTGTAATTAAACCTTATAGTATATAAGTACTATCAACGTAAGGTAGTGTACTTTATTGTAATCATTTTTTTGTAACCATAAGAACTCAGAATTATTGAACGAAATTAAAATAAACTTTTGTTGACAGCATGTCTAACTAAATCGTTCACCAACCTTGGGAATTAATTGTCTTATTATTGCCGGAGCAACTTTGTTTAAAATCCAGATATAATTTTGTATAATATTGAATAACAACTAATTACAAATTGGCAACAACGTGTGGCTTAAAAGAGGCTTACACAACGTATCGTTACAATTATATATATACAGTAGAGTCCTGGTTATCCGCCATAAACGGGCTGGCGGAAGGGCGGATAAGCTGGAATGGCGGATAATAGGGAGAGTTAAATAAAACTCAAATTTATCATAAAATTACGTTGTAATTTTGTAAATGTAATTAATAAACATCACGTTTTACAACAAATCAATAGAGAAAACAATACAGTACTGTACAATTATATTACAAAATTATAGTAAAACATTTTAGAGAACAAGCAACAATATTAAAGTTATACACTTACAAAAAAAAGAAAACAATTACGCCTACTTCAGTACTTCACGCTTCAAGTTTAAGAGTTCAGTAAATTTTAACAAGAAAAATTTACTAAAAATAAATATAGAATCAGACTAATGTGTACGTAATAAAATTGGCTTACACTGTCAGAAATGTTGGAAGTGAGAGTTCAGTTCATGATGAGTGAAAAAAATTAGTGATCTTCGACTGCCTCCCTGATGATTCCCGCTTCTTTGCTGCCAAGTCTCGCCATCTTTGGAGCATCATTATGTCGACAACCCTGGCTTCCTCTTGCTGCTCAACGTACTGAATGGCTGCTTCAAGAGCTTTAACCCCTTCTTTGTGTGTGATCTTTTGGGGCTCAACAGTTTCAGAGTCTTGATCTTTAACAACATCATCGCTATTAACAAGTGTTACAATTTCTTCGTCAGTTATTTCATATTGGTCGTCTCCTGAAAGCCAATTCCTTATTTCATCCAACGATGCATCCTCACATCCAGGGATACGTTGCACCAAGGGCAAAATACTTTCATGAAGTTCATCCAGCATGCTTTCAGCCATATTTTCGTCCTCGCCCAACAGCTTATGCCACGACTTCGCAATTGTTTGTGCCCCGACGTCGGCACAGCCCCTTGCGACCCAATAAGCGACATCCTTCAAATTTATACTTTTCAACTTCTTAATCAAGTTTTGCCCATCTTCAATTTCTTGTATGACTGTTGACAGAAGCTTTCTTCGATAGTTTTGTTTAAGTGTTTCCAAAACACCCTGGTCCATAGGCTGACTAACAAATGGCAGTCACATTTGGTGGCAAAAACGTAGCCTTTATGTCCCCATCTCTAAGTTCGTCTGGATCAGGGTGAGTTGGGGCATTGTCTAGCAGTAAAACTGCTTTTCTGGGTAGGTTGTTGTCTTTTAAAAACTTCTCTGTAGAAGGAAAAAACTCTTTAAAAAACCATTCCTTAAAAATTTCACTAGTCATCCATGCACTTTTTTGATTGAAATATTTTACTGGAAGAGCATGTTTTGAAATGGTTTTAAAAGCCCTAGGGTTTTTGGACTTTCCAATCATTGCCAGGTCCATTTTATGGTTTGCTGTGGCATCACTGCATGCTAAAATAGTCACTCTCTCTTTACTACGTTTATAGCCAGGGGCTGCAGCTTCAGTTCTAGCTGCAAGGCTCTTACTCGGTAACATTTTGAAATTAAGGCCTGTTTCATCACAATTAAATACTTGATCTCCTGTTAAGCTTTCAGTTTCAACAAAGTCTTAAAATTTTTTCTTAAACTGCTCCATTTCTTGAAAGTTTGATGACAGTTTCTCGCCGCAAATATTCAACTGACGGATTCTGTAACGCTTCTTCCATCTATCAAGCCAGCCAATGCTTGCTGTAAAATCTGCATCACCTTCATCAAATTCTTTTTTAAACTGCAACGCCTTTTCTTTTAAGATAGGTCCCGAAATAGGCACCCCTTTCTCCCTGAACTGTGTAAACCAAATGTACAATGCTTCGCTAACTTTTTCATAATCACTATTTTTCATAGTTTTTCTGTCTTTAAAAGCAGTCTCAGTAACTCGTGAGGAACACCATTTTTCTAATTCTAATCATCTCTTCTTCCAATCTCCAACTGTGCGATGACCGACGCCGTAGTGGTCAGCCACCTTCTGCAGCGTTTCCCCTTTATCCAGTCTTTTTAATGCCTCAAGCTTGTCTTTTATTGATAAAACAATTTTCTTCCTTTTCATAGCCATAATCGCAACACTATTAACAAGACTACACTACGACACTTTCACCAAAACTGCACTAGTCACTTACGGACACACCGCGTAAAAATAGCCTCACTGCTCACTACAGCACACAACAAGAAACTGCAGTCTACTAAGCGATGAGCATGTGAGCGATAGCGTTGGATGTTGGGGGTGGGGTGGGGTGAATGACACATGAGTCACAGCTAGGCTATAATAGGCGATGGGCAGTAGGCCAAATTCCTGCGGTACAGTCAGGAGCAATCACAAAGAGAGCACGTACACTCACGCCCGCAAACTATTGGCACACTATTTTCGTGCAGTAATTAAAGGGCGGATAACCGAGACTCTACTGTATATATTGTAACATGACATAAGGTAGTGAAAAATACATTGATAATTAATTATAAAACAAAGAAGCTGAAGACGAGAAGAAAGGTCAAGAACTTATAAACTCAGAGATTAATAACCAAATGACCAATGACTAATAAACTGACGATGACTTGACTCAATAGATTGGATAAAAACAAGAAGGAACCAAGAACCAAATGTAATCAAGAAATTGATAACGAACATTGTAATCCCTAATAATGACCATAAAATGTATGTAAACAAATGCACTAATGTAGTTAGAACATAGAGGAGATGTACCTAGGGTAATAATGACAAATAAGAAAGATAGTAATGTTATGTATATTTTATTAGTGAAGAAATGTACTTATAAATATAAGATAGGGAGTTAATAATAAACACACCCAAATTAATAGTGATAAAAATAATCAAAACCAGTAAACCATACCCTGAGGCAAATAAAGGCCACAGTTAATAACCAAAGGTGATCATTAGTGAAGGGAAAATAAAATAAATACTTATAACCAGTAACCCCATGATGATGTTAACATAAATAAACAATATAGTGAATAATATCAAGTGAGTGGAATAAAGAGTGTATTAATACAAAAGTGGTGACATGCAGTTATAGCATGTTACATAAAGAAGTGAAAGTGAGTAAATAAAAAACCTTCTATGAAGGAAAAAGTGTAGTGGGTGAACATAAAAAGGTATTTTAGTTAGTAGACTGTATTAGAATAACTGAAGGACCTGTGATAAACTTTATGCTAGCAAGTAAGATGAACTAATTATACTGTGTTTAATTTAAGCAACTGCCAAGCACTCACATACCCGACCGACGACATAACCAATCGCTACTGGGAGGCTCGACGTCGAATGGTTGAAGAACCACGTACGGAATAGGTAGTAAGAACTATGAAATAAGATAGAAATTAAGTCATTAGAATGAAAGGTAAACAAGAAAGATAGACACTGTCTTCTAATGAAGGAATGAGGGAGTAGAGCATATTGTGTAAAGTACAGTTTAATAGTAGTATAATAAGAGTTTTGTTGTTGTTAAAAAGCCAATATAATGTAATAAATTATAAGTTAAAACAGATAGTAATAAGAAACAGAAAGATAGCTAGAAGTATAATTTCAGGCTTGAACCTGGCAAGAAAATGTTTATTGTTATAATAAGAGGTGTAGTTAGAATCGCCAATGTTTATTATTTGTTTCTAGAAAAAAATTGTTTTAAGGTACCATATATAAAGGTAAGGAGTTACAAGAAATGTTAGATAGTATTATAGGAAAATCTAGGCTCTAGGCCTAACAGTTAATGAAGAATTTTGTAAATTTGAGAACAAATAATAGTCCAGTATCAAATCAGAATATACCAAAGGTTTAAACAAGTTAAGTAGGTGTACCTAATACCAAAATGTATAAATAACACCCAGTTTTAGATAAAATATATATGAAATATAAATAAGAAAAATAACAAAAACGTGATTAGCTACCCAAAAGTAACCATGAGGGGTATCAAAATGATCCTTATCAAAAATTATGAACAATGGTATTCATGTAATAAACATAGTTATTAATATAAGAAAGAAATCTTAATTTGAAGATATTTTATAGATTTAAACTAAAATAAAACGTTAGAATATAACAATGACATAAATTAACGACCCATGAGAATTAGCATAATTTAATAGGTAACCATAGCAACCGAAATTTATTGCCAAAAAACCGTTGGAATTTTTATTAATCCATTATTGACCGACGCGGAGGGCGGATGTATGCAGCTCTCAACCCAAATTTTACCATAAATATGTAAATTTTGACCGAAATCAGAAGGAAGAAAGATAGTAATAGCCACCTATGGAACACCTGATAAACTAATTATTATTAAAATACTCACAAAATAAAATTATCAGTGGAAATTAAGAAGACTTCAAGAAACATAGCTGATGACTCATCCCGAAGGAAGAAAAGGAGCGATCTACTACAACCGAAGAAGACGAACGACTGTGGAACGAGAGGGAAGCCGAACTTTATGGAAAAACCATCTGAACGAGATTGATGAACATCCGAAGAGTAGAAGACGACCAGATCCATCCGGAAGAAGTAGATGTACATCGAGGAAGCCCCAACGAGAACTGATGAGTATAAAACAATAATCTCACTAAAAACGAATTCCCATTTTTTATCCATAATAACAAATCACAATTTTCACTTCACTGATCACTATTTTGAACAAGAACTGAAGATATTTATAATATCACTATTATTGAAACTTAATCAATTAATAACCATTTAAACTGATCTATAATAAATTAATAATAAACATAACTTGTCAAAATCCTAACCAAAAACTATTCTAACTCTCATTGATGATTACTTACTTGAATGCATTAATGTATTAAATATTGTGTACCTAGTTTTAAGAATTATTATAAATTTGTGCATTTTAGCCGTTAATCCAAAACTTCTGTAGTCAAAAGGACTTTAATACGCCCTGTGACAATTTTTATTGTAAACAAACATTATTCGCCAAGCGGCGTTCCATGATTCAAACGACTGAGCCTGCCAACTGAGCAATTGTAAAAGCCGGTACTAATATAAAATAATGTACTACTAAATAACTGAAAATTATTAAAGGGTTAATAAATCTTATTGTTCTGCAACGCTGTATGTTTGATTCATACAAAATAAGGTAATATATAGAGAATTATTAAAGTGAAAACAACAAAACACCACAGTTAGTGAAGTCAACACTGCGAGACGGCGTGCGCCAATCAGGTGGCGAGGCGGCAATATTCAAACCGAACGCCGAGAGATACGGTTTGCCCGTAAGTAGTAAGAAAAAGTACAACTCGACTCGCTACATACAAATAACATTTACAGAAGTAACTGAACTGATCAATTTCTTCAGTTATACACCTATACTATACCACAAATGCCACGAGCGAATTAAAAAACGCTCTTTACGCACACATTCATTCACGAGCAGAGTAATAGAACGGGTGAACAAAAATTATAAAATTCGAACACACTATTTATAATAAACACCCCGCAAGAAGGTAATATTACAATATATATATATATATATATTACTATAATACTTATAACTAATTTACCTCAAGATATATTTTTTCCTTTAGGAACATGTTTCGGGAGATCCTGTTCTCCCATCTTCAGCCTTCGCCTGAACATGGGAGAACAGGATCTCCCGAAACATGTTCCTAAAGGAAAAAATATATCTTGAGGTAAATTAGTTATAAGTATTATAGTATTATATACATCAAGAAACGGACTGTAGCAGAAAGTGATTGAAATATATATATATATATATATTGCAACAGTACATATATTTGCATATTTGCCCAGGGCGGTATGTTTGTAAATATTTAGCATATTGAACAGTATATGATGAATACAAAGATTTGTATATGATGAACTGTTTGTAACAATATTATGCAGGCTCAGAATTCTCAGATAGCGTACACCTGCCCCGCGTGAATACAGCGCTTGTGTGTTTGTGTGTGTAAACGCAAGCTAGGACAGGAAAAGATGGGGTGATGCGTACAGCTGTAATTAGGTTTTAACCGGATAAAAATAAACTAATTAATACGTTTTAAACCTGTGAACGAAGACTTACCCAAATTATAAAGACACCATTACATTAAGGAATTTTTAACGAATATAGTGATATAAAAATTATTGCAAAATGTCCAATAATAAAGAGGCTGGGTAATTTAAGGTTAATTACTAGTGTAATTAAATAGTATTAATCGCTCGTGGTACGAGTATGTTTACGAAATCGTGAAAATGAACCAAAAAGTGATTTGTAATTAAAAGGACGCTTTGCACGAAGTGACGATATCTAACAGGTCGAAAACAGTCCTGGACCTGTCAGATTGCCGTCCAGTATAAATACCACCGGCAATTTTGGGGCAGTCTCCTCTTACTCAAGATATCTTCACACAACGTCACGCTGCTGGTCTGCCGATTGATCAGGACATCTTTACCCCACACACCAAGACTTATGGAGGAACTCTGGACCATCACAAACCACAACCCGTAGAGACAGAGAACACACCATCAGCATAATCATCATCATCATCATCAAATTCTCAGGATTCAGGACACACACGCAACGGTAACGTCGGCAGCAGTACGCAGGTGATGAGTAACCAATTATATTTTTGTTTGTGAAGAGAACTTTCAAAAAGAAAATTATACATGAACAATAAAGACTTAAAGTTTTAAATTTAAATAGTTGTTAAAGTAAATAATTTAATTGAATAAGAAAATTTTAAAAAATACTAATCTTCTTTATTAATATTGATTGTTAAACTTTCACTTGTGAACTTACTATGTTTTTTCCCGTACGCATTTCTGCGTGATGTGCGCCTTCTTCAGCAGTGTGAGACAGAATCTCCGGAACTTGTAACGGTTTTTTAGTTGGTAGGTTGTGGGGGAATTGGCGCGCCGAATTATTGTATGTTTTATGTATAATTGTGTCAAAGAGTGCGTGTGATTTAAAGTGTAATTGGTGATTTAAATCACATGCACTCTTTGACACAATTATACATAAAACATGCAATAATTCGGATCCCCACGCCAATTCCCTTCCACCACCCCACTCAACCTACCAACTAAAAAACCGTTACAAGTTCCGGACATTCTGTCTCACACCGCTGAAGAAGGCGCACATCACGCCGAAATCCGTACGGGCAAAATCGATGTAAGTTCACAAGTGAAAGTTTAACAATCAGTAATAATTAAGCGCTGTGAATGAAGAAGATGAACTATCTTCTGTTATATGTCAAAATTTGGGTGTGTCAGTAGAATTAAATAATAGGTTGAAAGTAAATGTTATTATTTTATTTTTGTTTATAGCAACAAGTAATTTTATTCTTGAGTTTAATATTATTTTTGTTTGTATATGAGTTGCTATTATTATTTAAAAATTGGAGTAAAAGTCAGACACACTAAAATAAAAGGAGTTTAGATAATTTGTTTAACATGTCTGTTTAGCTAGTAAGATTATATGGTTATTTATTTTAATATGTCATGAACAGCAGAGAAGGTTATATGGTACTTTATGTAAACTTATAAAAGAGAATGTTTTATTTATCAAAGATTTGAAATTTTAATATTTGAATATTTTCAATTAACATTAATAAATCATAGAATGATTATTTTGAAACAGTTTTAATTAATTATTTCATGTAAACAACATCTCACTCCTCTTTGAAAATTATTTAATTATTGTGCAACTACATATACTTGACGCAACGAGAATAAAAAATCCTGCAACCTGGCTGGTGTAATACACTTCATAGTTGCGTTGAGTACATGGTAATGTATTTGTGAAATACTTGTAATGTTGTATAATAAATTGGCGTGCCCAAAGTATGGCCTGATATATGTGAATTATCATATATGTTCAGAATTAATAAGTGTATTGTTATTAATATTATTGTATTGTAATTGTAATATTGTTGTGTATTTCACAATTGGCGCTCAACAAAACTGAAAGAGGAGAAATTGTTGGTATGAGATAATTTATAATAATAATAAACGTAAATAAACAATATTAAATAAAAACCAATAGAATTGCGGTTTATCAATAATAATTAATAATAAAACTAATTTCAATACAACGAAATGGCTACACTGCAGAAAGGAGTTGATATTGAGGCTAGGTAGAAGTCTCCAGGAACAAATGGCAAAAAATAATGAACAAATGCAAAAGAATAATGAAGAAGTTAAAGCTGAATTAGCGAAAACTAATGAACAAATACAAAAGAATAATGAAGAATTAGCTAAAAATAAGACGAAGTTAAAGCCGAATTTGAAGCTGAATTCAATAACCTTAAAGTACAGTGGACTACAAAACTCGAAGAAAATAATACCAGAATAGAGATGTTAGAAACTAGAGTAGAACAATCACTAAACGAACAAGCTTTAAAGATGGAGAATAGGTTTAAAGAACAGAAAACAGAATGGTCGAAAGTATTAAACAATTAGCTGAACACTGGAGTGAAAAGTTTAGAGTTTCAAAGCAGGAATAAGGTGTGAGGATAAAAACAGTTAGTGAACAAATCTGGGAAAACATTAATAAAAATCAGGAATTAGAAGCCAGAACAACGACGTTGGAAACTGCAGTAGTGAGTCTGCAAAATCCACCAAGCACTACTCAGGTGAAATGAACACACTTAAGGAAGATCTACGTGGAGAAGTAGAACGTCTGAGAACGGAGATCAAGAGACGACCGGCGGCACAGATGATGATGTATCCAACACAGATAGAGGAACGGACCAAACTAATATTCAAAGGTTTGAAAACAGAAAACCCAGTTGAATTTTTATTAAATTGTGAACGGGAAATGGAATTAATAGGTAACCCTATAACTGATAAAGATAAAATTGACTTTGTTAGTAAACATTTCCAAGATTGTGCTGCACGATGGTATACCATTGTCAGAGATAATTTAACTACATATGAACAATTTAAAGAATCGTTTAAAGGCTGCTATTGGAATATTCACATACAAAGACAAGTACGAGACCAATTAGAATATGGTAAATATCAACATAATGGTAGACTTACCTTAGAGGAGTATGTCATTCAACTCGTCGAAAGAAGTAAACATTTGAGACCCACATTTACACAACACAAATTGGTACTTAAATTAGCACATCACTTCCACAGAGATATTAGATTAGCTATTTACACACAAGGAAT
Organism: Magicicada septendecula; assembly: GCA_034769895.1. Classification (NCBI taxonomy): domain Eukaryota; kingdom Metazoa; phylum Arthropoda; class Insecta; order Hemiptera; family Cicadidae; genus Magicicada; species Magicicada septendecula. The sequence continues at coordinate 8,917,656 of CM068369.1, read as the reverse complement.
TAAAACTGTTGAAGATTTATTAATTTTACTCACGCAGTCCGAACACGTTTCACGCCGATTACAGAAATAAAACTAATTTCCAAGATGTGAGAAGGTATGCTGAAAACGTCGGAAGGGGGAATGTAAAAGAGAAGAGCGCAAGGAGGAGAATAAAACGGAGGGAAGTAATACGAAGGGTGGATACACCTTGCCAAATTCGAATAAGAAATTTACCAAACCATATACCCAGAATGTACAAACAACAGTTCAGAAGTCGACGAAGCCGACACCACAAATGCCGTCTACCTCAAAGCAAAGTTGACCATCACATGAAGTAGGAATGAACAGCTTATTTCCACCTGATTTGTACGCTGATACAACTGCAAGGCGTGTGAACGAATGTAACTACTGTCCAATTGTTACTGTACACATCAACAGCTGTAAAGTACAGGCATTGATCGACACAGGAAGCGAAATATCTGTTATTAGTAAGACATGGCTACACAGCAACAAACAATATTTTAAATTGACACCCACACTGCCTGTTAATGAATTTTACATAACCACTGCTAATCGTACCAGGGAACGAGTTAAGCAACAAATATTTGCGAATATAACATGTGGGAATGTACAATATGAATTACCTATGTTAGTAGTAAATAAACTAGTCCATCACTGTATATTAGAAATAGATCCTTTAAATAAAATGAAGGCTGTAATAAATATAGCAGATCAAACGATGACGTGCACTCTGAATAATGTCACACAAAATATTAAATTGAATGTAACCGAAGAATATCAGTCAAATATAAGTGAACCGGTAACTATCTCCAGACCTTCAGTAACCTTTGCGAATGATAAACATCATACCAAAGTAAACAATGATGAACACCAATGGGTAGAACAAATAGACACCTTAATTAAAGAGTATGCAGACATATTTAGCGAACTGCCTACACAAACAAATGTACATGAACATCGCATCAAGGTCACAGATCCGTCAGAATTCGTGAGGAGGACGTATCCAATTCCAATGGAGTATGAGGAGCAAGTCGAGGAAGAAATCAAAAGAATGCTGGATAATAACGTCATAGAACGATCGAACAGTAACTTCTTAAACCCGTTGGTTGTGGTGAAAAAGAAGAATGATGAAATTCGACTATGTTTGGACATGATGAATTTGAATAGCGTCGTAGAAAAGGATTTTGACTGCACCCACGGCAGATAAGTTGTTCACAAAGTGCGAAGGAGCTAAGTATTTAACTAAACTCGATTTAACCTCTAGTTTTTGGCAGATTCCCATTCGAGAAAGCAGTAGAAAATATACTGCATTTCTGCATAAAAATAAATGCTACCAGCGTAAGGTAGTACCTTTTGGTCTAAGCACAAGCCTAGCAGCCATTGTAAAATGTTAGAAATTGCATTAGGTCTGGAAGTAGAACCTTACACCATGATTTTTGTTGATGACATATTGGTCATATCGAAAACATTAGAAGAACATATAATCAATTTACGCACTATTTTTGAGAAGTTCGACAAGCTCGCATCTCATTAAATTTAGATAAATGTAAATTTATGCGATCGTCTATAAAATTTTTTGGTCATATTGTATCTGAGGAAGGTATACGACCAGATCCATGCAAAATAAGCAGTATCACCGAGTTCCCAATACTGAGAAATGTGAAAGGGTTAAGAGCATTCCTAGGTCTAATAGGATACTATAGAAGGTTTTTGACCATTATATGCAGAAGAAATCAAACCACTATTGGAGCTTACAAAAAAGAAAGTGAAGTGGAAGTGGGAACAACATCACACCAATGCATTCAACAAGGTCAGGTTTGTGGAAAATATGCTACACCATCCACAATGTGAAGGAAAGTACATCATCTACTCGGATGCCAGCGACTATGCAATAGTACTCTACCAAGAAGATTCAAAAGGAGAACTTCGAGTGATCGCTTACGCAAGCAGAGTGTTCAAAGGTGCCGAGAAACATTACTGTACTTCGGAGAAGGAAATATTGGCCATCGTATATGCATTGAAACAATTCCGATACTACATCTATGGAATGCACTTTGAAATCCACACTGATCACCAAGCTCTATCATTCCTACTGAGGTCCAGAATCACAAATGCGAGACTGATGAGATGGATTCTGGCCATAGAAGAATATTCTTTTACCATTAAATACTGCAGAGGAACCGATAACAAGACCGCAATACACTAAGTCGATATGTCACGGAGAAGAAGGAAGAAACTCATTTCTCCAATGATAAAAGATTTGAAATTACTGCATATCCAGTATAAAGCAAGTGACGAAGTAAAACAGCTACTCCAGAACTTAGCAAGAGAGCAAGATAAAGATCCAAAGCTTCAGCAATTAAAACAACAACCATCTCACGATAAGTATGCAGTTAAAAATAACATACTATTTAAATTAATGGACCAAGACTGGAAAGTAATGTTATCACCAGAATGTTACAATAGTTAATTAAGCTAGAAACTTTTGATTGCATTTTGCAGTTAATACACTGAGTTGTAGTAAACTTTTCAAGTTTATTAAGTGCTTGGAAAATAGCGTCACTTACGTTCTGCTGTCCTTCAACAAACCGTCTCAAGTCTTGAATGTAATTTGATGCCTGTGAAGCCATTGGAATCGGTATCTCTGAAAGTTCTAGCTGGTCCCCTTCTTCATCTGAAGATGCACCATCATTTCTTTTGTTCGTAACATCAGCCACGATCTCCGCATCTGTCTGTTCACCGCACACTGCCAAGTCTTCATCCATGTTTACAAACTCTTCGTAACGAATGCCTGCGTCATATCCAACATCTTCCCAGTTATCCGCAGTGGGTACGACTTCTCTAGCAGCTTTATTCTCCTCTTCACCTTCAATGTGGCAGAAACCACCTTTACGAAAGCAATTAGCAATTGTTTTTTGCGTAACTTGGTCCCAAGCACTGTTGCACATGCGGGCAGCTTGAAGGATGTTAATCTTGATAGTATTTTGGTGCTCATCTAAATAAGCACCTGACAGAATGTTTTAGACCACAAGCCGTCTGTAAAAATGCTTAAAATTTTTTATTACACCTTGGTCCATAGGTTGAACTACTGAAGTCATGTTTGGGGGGGGGGGGACAACCTTTACATTTTCCATCACAGGAATAGTGTTGTGCGCTGTACAGTTGTCAATAAACAAGACGATTCTTCTGTTTTGATTCCAAAATTTCCTGTTGATTTTCAAAAGCCATCTTTCGAAAATTTCACCTGTCATCCAAGCTTTATTGTTTGATTCATATTCAACTGGTTTTGTTTTTACATTTTTGAAACAACAACGTGGGTTAGCTGACTTCCCTATCATTAGCAAAAGCAGTTTTTCCGAGTCATCCATGTTTCCTCCGACTAAAAGTGTTATGCGCTCCTTGCTGTGTTTGCCACCACTACAACTTTCTCCTTAAAAGCAAGTGTTTTGTCGTTTGTCGGGGGTGCATTTGAAGAACAAGCTCGTCTCGTCTACATTAAAAATGTCTTTAGCGTCTCTATCAGAAATCATTTGCAACAAATCGTCTTTCCATGAATTTGCATCTTCAAAGTCAACAGATCCACTTTCCCCACAAACAGTTTTGAAAGACATGCCATTCCTTTCTTTAAAACCATCGAGCCAACCAGTGCTGGCCTTAAAATCATTTTTCCCTAAGCTAGATGCGTATTCCTCAGCTTTGGCTCTGACGAGGGGCCCACTGACTGGAATTTTTTGTCCCTTCACTGCACATTCATCCACGTCAGGATTTTCTGGTCCTCGCACTCTTTTCCTATCTTTGTCACTGGCTTCACACACTATTCAAAATCGTCTCTTTATTTTTTAGATACGTTGACAGTGTATTTGGCGGTATCCCGAATTCCTTAGCAATTTCAGATTTCTTTTTTGTCCCTTTCCCACTTCCCGAATAACGGCAACTTTTTCGGCAAATGTCAATGATTTGTATTGGGTCCGTGTTGGTTTTGAAAGGGCCATGATGAACACGCAACACAATAAAACTGCACAATAATCATCACTAAAACACACCCGTCTGTATATACAGTACTGTATAAAGAAAGGAAAGTTCTCTCACTACAGGACACAGCTCGCACAGTAGAAACTCAAAAAGACTTAAACCTTCCACGAATGCAGGCAGACCTGAACTGAAAGCAACAGTGAGGGTGGCTGACTGACGAGGCGTGGAACAAGGGACAATGGCGGATGGTACCGTTACAGAGCCAGTCACATGTCATTGCGAGATACTGGCGCCAATTCCACGAATTTGACACAAAGGACAAGCGTCTGTTCACAAAGGCCGATGCCTGCTTGTCTGTTTCCAGTCGTGTCTATTGTTACGTGGTCTAACCCATACTGCAGGTGATTTTTTGTAGTTTGAGCAAAATTTTTATTTTGATTTAACCAAAAAAAAGTTCGAATTACAGACGATGTTTTTGCATGGTTTTACATAGGATATTCAAGGTACCACGGTGAAAGTTCGAATTATCCACGAATTCGAATTATGCACGT